>JAQOOD010000003.1:39725956-40305371 GCA_029633175.1 Citrus glauca | reverse complement strand
AATACAATTAATTTTGATCATTGTTATTTTTTTATTTTCTATTAATTCATCAAATAAATAAAATTAAATCTTTATGTTTCCATCTTGATTTTCGTGGACAAGAATGAGCTACAAAACTGGAATATTTCGTATTAGAGATGGTGAAATGGACGACTATTCAAATTGACAAACCAATAATGCTCCAGCAAGTCCATTTTTTCGAAAAATAATCCAGCCTTTTCCATAAATAGGCTAGGCCGAACGTTTACATGCGAGGGCATTACTTTTTTATGGAATGCAGCCCTAGCCCTTAATCAATTAATCCAATGTGCTAAACACACCGCACTGCAATTTTTAATTACACGCACTGTATTTGGACGGATGCAACACATAATCAGTGGGGATTCTGACCAAAAAAATTTTAAAAATAAAAGAGAAAAATATTTTAATTTTCTAATTAGTTCCATTAAATTTATTAAAATAGTCATTATAAAATATAAATCCCCTAAAATTTAAACTTTGACATTTAAGAAATATAAAAACTTATATTTTAATTAAAAATAATGATAGCCCAACAACTCAAATTTTTTCTATTCTAAAAAATATGATTAATTCTTCTAGTTTATATAATAACTAGAGACAGATAGTTATGGGGGTAAGGCTATTGGTCATGACTCGGGAGTCTAGACATTGATATCTGACAGGCTTCCATTGTAGTTGATGGTGTTATCTCAAATTTATAAAAGCTACATTTTCTGGAAAATACTATGTCTGGCATTTTAACCATTATCATAGGAGTTGCTGTGCCATTTTCTTGATGATTGAGATGCTACGGGAGCTCTCACGTCATCTCGACTGATGATAATATGCTAAAACTCAATAGTCTCTGAAAATTTGAGAAAATGTTAAGGAGAGGGTCTCCTGCTCTCCCTCTTATCTTGTTTCTAATTTTGATTTTGGAGTATTTTTTACTGCAACTTCAATTCACTTCCCCCAGAAACTCCTAAATTATCTCTGTTTGTCTGTTAGTTTTATTGCATCTCTCAATTCTTTTGTAGTCTCCTTTTTTTTTTGGTGGTGGGGGGGGGGGGGGGGGGGGGGGGAGGGGAGGGGTGGGGAACAGAACATGGACTGTCTAAACTCTTATATATATATATATATATTTTTTTTTTTGATAAGCTAAACTCTTATATTTTATTTCAGATAGATGATGCTCGTGCTGCAATGCTGCTGTATATGAAAAACAGAAAACAGTGGGAGAAAAGTGTCAAGGATCAAACCAGGCTTGAACAGAAGCAGAAGAAGCGAAAGCCAAAAAGGAAACCAAAATTGAAAGATGCTGCGATTGTCAAAGCTGCTGCAACAGTATCATAGCAACACTTTTGCTCGTATATCTGTTGAAGTTCTTTGGGGAGCTACCATACAGGAAAAATTAGGCAAAATAACATACTACTCATTTGGAGAGTTGCTCTCGACTGGTAAAATGAAGAAGCAGACAATCACCATATGGGTAATTGGTTTAGCCGGTGATCTCATGTTGTTAAGATGATTCCTCCTTTCTCGTTGCAGAAAGGAACTGCATTACTGCATTTTGTCGGCCATCCGGCAAAAGTGCCCTCCGGAAATTGGTATTGAATTGAACCGTTCTTCGTATTTACCATTCTTTTGGAAGGCATTGATAAACCCAACAAGAGGATTTGTTCAATATCTTGAACATGGGCTTTTCTTGCTCTTGTATCCATGTATAATGGAGTTTGGCACTAACAAAACTTCAAAACTTGAGAGTGATTTTAACGTGCACTAGTGCTACGAGATTTCACTTATTATTGATGTCTCTCTGAGTATATATTTTTTTTTTAGCCGGAGTATTAGCACGATTCCAAAATTCTGTTGAAACCCCTTTTTCAATTATAGTCTATTTAATGCAAAAAATATTCTTTTTTACAAATAAACACTTTTTTTATTTATAAATCATATAATTTTTAATAACTATCTCATTTTTTCAGTATTAATAACTGTATTCTTTTCTTCAAACTTTCGTTATTATTTAATTTTTAAAGAAAAATATCTTTAAAAAATAAGAAAAATCTTAAAAAATAATGAATATTTTATAGATTTAATATAATTTTATCATGCCTATAAATTGTGTGCAGCAATTAGTTGAGAATTTTTAAAAAATTACTTGTAGTGAGATTTTTTTTTAAATTTATTTTCTCACTATGTTATATCCTAAATTTGTTGCTTTGTACGTTACAAGAATATTATTTTGACCTAGAGGGATTACTTCTTAAATTCAGATTATTTTAATGATAATAAAAAAATTTATATTGTGTAAGCAAAATGAAATTAAAGAGAGAAAGAAAATATAAATGGGGTTAATCTTATTTATAGTTGCCCTTAAATGTAATCTATATATCTCTATCTATCTATCTATATATATTAGGGGTATTCAGAATCCAATTCGATCCGCTCAATCTGATCCGTGGATTGGATATGAATTGAAAATTTAAAAATCTGCAGTTGATGGATTGAATATATATTTACTTCTGTAAATCTGCAGAAATCCGGAAAATATATATATATATAATTAAAAAAATTATAAATGTGACATTACATAGTTACATAAACACTATAACATATCTTAACCATTACCCAATAATAATATAAAATGAAAAATAATTAAATAATTAAATATACAAATATAACTTGTAAAAATGGTAAAACAAAATAAAAGCAAAGTCATACGCACTAGCAAAAGTAAAGTAACATAACGCCAAGTCACCAACAATTTACAAAGTCATCCAAAAGCAAAATAATATGACGTCAAGTCACCAACAATTTGCAAATAAAAAACCCTGAGCTTCCTTGTCGTCACACACACTAGCAACACTCAATACTGGTTGGATACACTCTCGACACGGATTTGAAGGACATCGACCGTGCGATCCGACGAGAGCAAGCCATCTTCTTTCCCAAGTTCATCGAGCCACTTCACATTCGCTGGTTCCAGTCGAACAATTTCACTATCACAACCTTCAATACCCCCACCCGTACGGCTTCTCTTGGTTCCCATTGTGGACAACTTAGTAATCACCATTTTTCCACAGGCGCAACAGCCCTGGTGAAGGAGCAGACCGTGTTTGCTTTCCGAAACTCCGCCATTTCAATTAATTATAGCTTTATTTGAACAATTAATTTCGGTTTTATATTAACGTATTATTCTAACTTTATTTGAACAATTAAGCTTGGTGTGTTATATTTTGAAACTTTGAATGTATTATTGTAGTTTTATTTGAATAATTAGTCTCGATGTGTTATATTTTGAAACTTTAAATGTATTATTTTAACTTTATTTAAATAATTAATTTATTTAAATTTTATTCAATTTTAAATTTAATTAGTAGCAAAATTATTTTTATATTAGATTTTTTTTATTTCATTAGTTGGAGAGAACTAAAAAATTTTAATTCAAAAAATAATGCGCAAAATGGTGGATTGAGTCAAATTTACATCCGATCCGCAGATGTATGGATTTGCTATGGATTGAGTTAAATTTGCATCCAATTCGCAGATGTATGGATTGGATTTGAATTGAATTTTATCAATAAGTGGATTTGATTAATTGAAAAATTATAATCCGTAAAATCATGGATCAGATATGGATTGATGTCTAATTTATAAAATTCGATCCGCAAACACTCCTAATATATATAAAGCTGAAACTATAAGAGATTATGTGGCATCACTATTTCGCATCTTCTTATATTTTCTATTAGCTAATAAATTGGTTGAGATTAAAAAATAATTACGTTACAAAATATTAAAAATAGAAAATAATTATTAGATTACAAAAAATTACATATCTCTTCCTCTTTCTATTTAATATATATAAAGCTTAGATTATAAAAAGTGATGTGGCATCATTATTTCTCATCTTCTTATATTCTGTATTATCTAATAAATTAGTTGAGATTATAAAACAATTACATTACAAAATATTAAAAATAGAAAATAATTATTAGATTATAAAAGATTACATGTCTCTTCCTTTTCTATTTAAATTCAACAATACATGATCATTAATAATAATTAATTATAAGTCTTGAAACATTCATTTATTTTATTATGCCAACAATTAAATTTTAGTAGCTTAAAATACATCAATTAATTAATATAGAAAGGAATGTTCATTCATCTTCTCTCAACAATGCCATTACGGCCTAATTTTAATGCTATAATCTCATATTTAATTACACAATCTTTTGTTTATTATTTCTTAGCTTCTTCAAACTCAATAAACATTAAATATTTAAGATTTGTGGCATCATTATTTCACATCTTTTTATATTCTCTATTATCTAATATACTAGAAAATAGAACCGCGCTTCACGCGGCTTTGAAAAAAATTTAGTATTATCATTTTTTTTTACTTTTACACTTGATAAAATTGCTAAGAAATATGAATTGATTTTTTTTAAGATGAGACAGCCTTGTAAAATACAAAAAAAACTATTAGCGAGCAATATAAATAAAGAAGCAACGCAATATAAAGAATAAAATGAGAGAATATATTATAGAGTGATTTTATTAATTCCAATTGTGTGTGTACAAAATAAAAAGATGAGCTCTCTTTTTATAATTACATAATCACTCTATGAAATTAATAAAAAATTATAAATCATAATTCCTTGTGAGATAGTGGGAGTTATAAGGAAGCTAAGGATTGCTAATGAGAGGTAGTGGGAAGATTAAGAGATATGTGGTATGAACATCCACATTTATTTTAATAAATGTATAACATTCTTCCTTGAATATTCATTACTAAGAATATGTCTCATTCAAACCTTTACATAATTACTATTGTGTAATAACAATTAAATTAATTATGAGAAGATGAAAAGTCAAATATAAAAGAAAATCTCTCTCTCTCTCTCTCTCTCTCTCTCTCTCTATATATATATATATAAACTATTAGCCAGCAATAAAAATAAAGAAGAAATGCAAGATAAAGAATAAAATGAGATAATATATTATAGAGTTATGTGTGTACAAAATAAAAAGATGAGCTCTCCTTTTATAGTTACATAATCACTCTATAAAATTAATGAAAAATTATGGATCATAATTCCTTGTGAGATAGTGAGAGTTATAGGAAAACTAAAGGTTGCTAATGAGAGATAGTGGAGAGACTAAAAGATATTTGTTATGAATATCTACATTTATTTTAATAAATTTATAACACTCCCCCTTGTATGTTCATTATAAAGAATATGTCTCATTAAAACATTTTCATAATTGTTATTGTGTAATAACAATCAAATTAATTATGAGAAGATGAAAAGCTAAATCTAAAAGAAAATTTCTCTATTTATTAGATAATAGAGAATATACAAAGATGAGAAATGGTGATGCCACATCACCTCTTGTAGTCCCAACTTTATATGTATATATATATATATATATATATATATATATATATATATTGTAAATGTAATTATTTTTTAATCTCAACCAAAATATTAGATAATAAAGAATTAAAAAAGATGAGAAATAATAATAAAACAAATCTTAAATATTTAATGTTTATGGAGTTTGAAGAAGCCAAAAGGCACTAAACAAAATATTGAATAATTAAATATGGGATTATGACATTAAAATTAGGCTCTAATGGTATTGTTGAGAGAAGATGAAGGAACCTTCTTTCCTATATTAATTAATTGATGTATTTTAAGTCACTAAAATTTAATTGTTGGCATAATAAAATAAATGAATATTTCAAGACTTATAATTAATTATTATTAATGGTTACATATTGTTGAATTTAAATAGAAAGAGGAAAAGATATGTAATCATTTATAATCTAATAATTATTTTCTGTTTTAACATTTTATAATGTAATTATTTTTTAATTTAAACCAATTTATTAGATAATAGAGAATATGAAATGATGAGAAATTGTGATGCCACTAAAGTTTAATTCATGTATTTTATGCCACTAAAGTTTAATTCCTAGCATAATAAAATAAATAAATGTTTCAAAAGACTTCTAATTAATATTATTAATGATTACATATTGTTGAATTTAAATAGAAAGAGAAAAAAATTACACAAAATATCCACCAATATTTTAGATAGTTTAGATAATAGAAAATATAAAAAGATGAGGAATGATATATATTAATAAAGTTACTATTTATTAAATGAGTTAAATACAATCAAATTAATTATGAGAAGATGAGAAGTCAAATCTAAAAAAAAATCTCTATTTATTAGATAATAGAGAATATACAAAGAAGCAAAATGATGATGCCACATCACCTCCTCAAGTCCTAACTTTATATAGATAGATAGATAGTAGAACGAATGTTGTCAGTAATAAAACTCATGAAGAATCATCTTTAGAATTGGATGGGATAAGGAATAGTTTGGTTGTTTTTATAAGAAACAATAAATTTAATAATATTGATAATGAGCCTATTACATAACATTTTTAAAATATAAAAATGCGTAGAGACTAATTATAAATGTA
The DNA here is from genome assembly GCA_029633175.1 of Citrus glauca. Lineage (NCBI taxonomy): Eukaryota > Viridiplantae > Streptophyta > Magnoliopsida > Sapindales > Rutaceae > Citrus > Citrus glauca. The sequence continues at coordinate 40,298,863 of JAQOOD010000003.1, read as the reverse complement.
TTAGCAAATATTTTATATATTTAAAATTTTAGTTTTTTATATTTTACTATTATCTAATTTAGCCCCCAGTAAATTATTTTTTTAGATCTGCCACTGCCTAGGGTTAGGGCTAGGCATTTACTGGTTCGGTTTGGTTAAATTCAGCCTCCAAACCCCCTGGTTCGGTTTGGTTCAATTCAGCCTCCAAACCCCATCAAAAGGAAATGATTTGGTTCATTAGAATCCGAATCAAATATGAACCAAATTAAAGAACCGAATCAAACTATCTCGGTTTAATTTGGTTTTGTTCAAAGACAAAATGTAATACTTCTTCTTTGCAATCTTTGTATTCTCTATCACTCAAAATCTAATCTAAATTTATCATGAAAATAAAAATTTAAAAGTAGTCTAAGATTTTGAAGATAAAAATAAGTGTGTCAGAAGTCATGATGAAACCTTCTGTTTTGGGACACGAATCGTGACCCTAAAAAGATTTTGACTAAAAAGTATTCAATTAAAAACAAATCATGTGTACATTTAATTAGTAAGTCTTTGTTTTTTATTGTAATTTCAATTAAAGAGTAAAATCGTAAACATCATGGAGGGCTTTTATAAGAACTTCTCAGGGGTGTCAAAAGCTTAACTTGGAGTAAAAATAGTGGATAGCCCATTTAAAAGTCTTTTAGGCTTTATAAAATTGAGCCCAACTTTCATGATATAAGTCGTATCTTCAGACTGTATTTGTTTATAGCTCACAAATTATAATTGTATTATTTTCTAGTTAGCGTTCGGTTGGCCTTATAGTTTTTTAGGTTCACTCGTTAAAAATGTAAATCAAGTCGTTCCAATTTATATAGAAGCATATTTCTCATATTGTACCAGCTTATATATTCAACTTTCTGTTCATATTACTCAAATAAAATCATATAATACATGATAAACTTACAAATGTAATTGATCTTGAATAATAAAGTTAATTAAAAATTCGCTTAAAAAATCTCAATCATAAATAATAAAAAAAGGTGACAGGTTATCTAATAATACTCGTAACTGAGTGCTTCAGATAAATTCTTTGCATAATGAGGTTTTGTTAATGAAATTCTTTATTTATTTTAGTGAGAAAGAATGGGATGTATTTGAATAATTTAATTTAATAAAAAGAAAAAGAAGAAGTATGACTACAGAGGAAATAAATCATGAAAATATGATAAGTATTGTTAATTAACTGTTACTATAGCTTTGCAATTTTTCTAATAATAGTGATAATGTTATAATGTGTTAATTACAGCAAGCATTAACATTTTTTTTATAATAATATACAGCAATACTAACATTTAGCCCCCTAGTGATATCGATTTTAATCTCTTTATAAAATAAGCCTCTTACTCAAATTGGGAAAAAAAAAGTTGAATTGAGGACATAATTGAAAATAAAATAAAAACTCTATTATTATATGAAAATTATAAAAACTTAAAGAGTGTAAATGAAATATTTACAATATTTTAGTGATTGTTATGTTTATAATTATCATAATATCCCTTGTTTCCCTCGAGCCATCAAGTTTCAAGACAAGAATTTCCAAAATTGGAACATATATAGCAACTCATAGGACGGGAAATTTACTAACGCAAAGGTGATATAACATGGTGTGATATTAATTGATTTATTATAATTATTTTTTTATTATTTTACAATCCACTTAATGGATGAGAAATAAGATGCCACATTATAAATATCCTAATTGAATATTCAAAATGAGCAAACATAGTGTTACTCCCATGATTGGAGGCAGTAAGAGTAATTTCATTGTGTTCGGTTTGTATTAGTTATTTATAAGTTAGAATTGAATAAGGAAAATTTACATGTAATTTGTATTGCGCAAATTGAATTCAGTTGTAATTCCGTTCATTTACATTAATTAAAATTAAATAAAAACTGGATGACTTTAATATTTGATCAGATTTTAGAGAAAATATAAAAAAATTAATTTTTACATTAAAATAGATAATATTAATGATTCTATTAAGTTTAATATTTACAGTAATTATTATGTTAAAATTTTAAGATTATGCAATCCAATGTTCGTTCAATATTGTGTTTTGACGTATGGGTGCAGTGTCCTTGCTTTTCTAATGTTAAACTGTCAAAATATTTTCACCTTATGAAATATCCAGAACTCTCTTGCAGACCATAAAAATAATATCAAGTAATATTAATGTGGCATGATTTTATCCATATTGGTACGGGCACCTAGGGCATGTGCAATCCTTCCTGCTAGCCATCTTCATTGTCGCTAATTGCACCACCATCAGCATAAGCTGATATTAGATTCAAAGAACCCATTAATTTGATACCCAAAATACGAAAAATAATTCTTCATTGCCATAAGTAATTTTTTTGTGAGGACTTGCTAAATCTTATTTTTTGACACAAAACAAATTTTTTTTTTTTTTTTGGGCAAAAGATGTCTTTAGCGATGAATGATTTCATCACTAGAAAGTGACCAATTAAAATGAAAAAAACTTTCTAACATGTTTGACAATATCTGTGTTAGCAATTTGTTGCATAAAAACACCCACAAAAGATTACCAAAATAACATGTTTGACAGTATTTATGTTAGCAATTATTTAAAAAAAAATATTAATAAAGCGTGGATCTACTGTGCCGTGCTGTGCTTGTGCCGTGACGTTCCTCACCTCATACCATTTGCCCCGTCAGATATCTCTAGCTTACATCAATAGTATTTGGCTGTGCATAAAGGAATTATGGACTTTCTAGAATTTATAGTCTCCACATAGAGTTATTGTAACTGTAACTCTAGCACCAATTCCAATGCATTTTTGTGCATTGGAGGTTCGAGCTCAATCATATTATGTTCGTAGAGATTGGCACCCTGCATGTTTGTCTACAGGCAGTGCTTCACTGAGAAATTCCTAAACGGAATTTGTTGTTTATGCTGAGTCAAGATTTTAGGTGGCAACATGTATCTGAGTTGCTTCGCGGTATCATCACTATTTATACCTTTTAGAAGTTAGACTAACTCGATTCCCATTTTATTTTTCATTGTGCACCTTTGAACGTATAACTACATAGGCAGAGATTAATTGCTTGCAAGATGGCTGGGCTTATGGGATTTAATACCCTTGCTCCAAAGGCCAAGAATCTTGTTGTTGCTGGGAGCTTGACAGCATTTTTCTTTAGAGTTTATTACTACACTATGAGAGCCGTTGGAGGCATGAATGAACTGCAGGCAGCTATAGATAAGTTTGAAGGGCAGAAAAACAAGCAAGATTCTTGAAGTAAGCATGCTGGGGAATGCTTTTTCTTATGTTTATGAGTGTGAAAATATAATAAAAGAACATAGTGAAGGCTTAAGTTTCTCGAAGATAGATATTGTTTTGTTCTTCAAACTAATTTGGCTTGATTGTTAGAGTTAACTTGGTATACATTTACTGTGCATTTTCATTAGTGTGAGAACCGAAAAAATAACTACATAATTTCCTCCCAAATTTGAGGATTAATTTGTGTTTTTTAGTGTTGCCTCGTTAATTATGTAAATTAAGTCACGCTAATTTATATCGCACTACAAGAAAACAAGTAATAGATAACGGAAAATAACTATCATAAAATGGGGTGTATGATTGTTAGAGTGCAATTTATACACTAGTTTTGCATTGTTTACTTCCTTCAATATTGATGTTTTGCACTTAATAATAGTGATTTACTTGTGTTTTATTTTTGTAGGTGCAATTCTGTTTATTGATGCTAAAATTGAGCTACAATATGATGTTTGAGGATGATTATTTTTCCTGGAGAAATTATGAGCTTTAGAAGAGCTTTGTTGATAAGATGTGGACGTGTGCTGTCAACTAAGGACCTGCAATTTTTATTTTAACATGTTTTGTCTCTTTTGGTTATTTTTGTAATTACGAATTTAATACTTAGATAATATTTTAGATATTAGTATTTTATATAAAAAAAAGAATTCTAAAGAGAAGAGAGGGAGGAGAATTTAAGAGATGAATCTATTGTCAAAGGGGGACGAAAAAAAGAAATCCTAGATCTAAATTTTTCTCTTCTCTCTATGAAGAACTAAACTTATTATTCTGGTTGAAGGTTAATGAAGCTTTGATTCATCATTATTGTGAGATCTTTCTTATACTTTAATTGTTTTATTGTTTTTTTGGGTATTTGTTTATTCTCTAAATTATTGTCATGATTATGTTTGTTAATTAGATAATTGGCCACTATTTAATTATCAACTTAATCTATTATCAATTAAAGAATTCATTGTATGAAGATTTTAATGTTTGTGACAAATAGCATAGCAGTGTGTTGGGTTATGAGAATAAACAATCTAATTTAAATGAACCATTATATGCGTTTGTCAATTGATTAAATCCTATGATCGTATTTAGGGTTGTCTATTGATTAAGAAAATAACCAATGATCGTACCTTGGTTATCGACCAGTTAATGAAAGATTGACTATTAGAGTGTCTTAGTAGGTATAAGTGGTCTATTCATAAGTAATAATGATTTATATTTGAATTAATGATCAGTAGTCGAATCAAGCTGAGTTAATTCCTTCAACCAGAGTTTTCCCTAATTTGAATTACAATTTTGAATTTGCATTCTTGTTATTTTAATTTCATTTTTATTATTGTCAAAAATCCCCCCATTTTGCATTTTAAAAGGATTTAAATAATTACCGATCTCTGTGGACACGACCCTACTCAATCACTATACACAATTTATTTAGAGTAAGTATTTATTTTTGCTGGCTTCAACAACTGTCAATGACAGACAATTCATCTGTCATATATGTCACTGTCATTAATTTATGACAAAATATTTTTCATCATGAATTTATATGGTATTTTATGGTCATATATCTGTCACACAATATTTTAATGTAAAAAATAATTTAATTAAATTTGAATATATTTAAATTTCACACCTCTTTTTTAAATTTTTGGTGGGAAGTTTAATTATCATTTGTTAATATATATATCTGTAATTTTGGCGGAAATTTTTTAATGACAAGCTTTATATGGCTATTTCCTGTCATAGAGTTATATTTTTTTAAAAAAATTATATTATAATTATAATTTATTAATTAATTCCTGTTTACAGATTTAATTAATTGATAAAACGAATATGGGAACAAAAACTAAAAATAAATAATATTAATTAAAATCCATTCAATCCAACAAATTCAAAAGAGATACATATATTATCCAATGTAATCACCATGAAAACATAATAAAACATCTTAAATTAAAAAAAATCCAAATATAAAACAATACAATTAAGTTATAACCCCATAAACCAAGCCAAGTTAGCCAACAAAACTTTCAAAAATTAATGGAAATATTCCAACAGCAAGACTTTAAGCTTGATTTCCAGCCCTCTGCCAGTAGGAATACTCCAACACTCCAATGCCAACACTCAACAACACTCCAACGCATACCCAGCAACCCACCATCTTCCAATAGCACTCTAATTCTAGCCACATACACAGCAACATTCCAAACCAAACCAGTAAATAAATCTATACAGAATCAATCAAAATACCCAATGTTATCAAATGCATAACATCTACACTACAATCCTTAACAACAACCATTCTAAAATAAAAAAAAATTAAAACAAAGCTATCATTAAAGCCATAAACCTGGATTAAAGAATAAATCTCAATCACATTGAGGAAATTATCAATGATATTTTGAAGAAATTAAAAGATAAATCATTCTCTAGTGATTTTAAAGGCTTAGTCGGACTAAATTCATGAATTGAGGAAATTAATTGTTGCTCTGCATCGGATTGCGAAAATTTCGAATTGTTGGAATTTAGGGAATGGGTGGTAGAGGGAAAAACCCGTGCCAGTGCTATTTTCAATTTAATTTCTTGGGAATTCGAAGACTAGTGCTTAGTGGCAAATGTTAGGAAAGAATTACAGAAAGGAGGTGCATTGGTTTATCTACAAGAACAAGTTCTTTCTAAAATATTAGAAGAAAATATCAAAATAAGAACCTCTGATCTTCCTGAATATATGAGGGAAAGGCTCCAACAGATGGAATTATTTATAGTTCTCAATGGTGTTAATAAAGTTAGACAATTAGAATCTTTAATTGGTGGGCTTAATCGATTTGGTCCCGGAAGTAGAATTATCATAACCACTAGAGATAAATGGTTTTTTTGATAATTTTGTAGTACTTAACACTGACGTATATGAGGTTCATTGATTGAAATATCATCAAGCTCTTGTGCTCCTCTCAACTTTGCCGTTAAACATGACAACTGCCCTGGTGATCTATTGGTGCTCTTAGAGCGTGTAGTTGAATATGCCAATGGCAATTCTTCAGCGCCTAGAATGTTGGGTTCTTTCCTTCACCAGAAGAGCAAACTTGATTGAGAAATTACATTGGAGAACTTAAAATTGATTTCTAACCTCGATATCTATGATGTGTTGAAAATAAGTTATAATGACCTAAAGTCAGAAGAAAAGAATATGTTTCTAGATATTGCTTGCTTCTTTGTAGGAGATTATGAAGATTCTGCACTAAGAATACTAGATGGCTTTATTAGAGTATTAAATGTGCTTGTTGATAAGTCACTTATATCGTTATCATATTCCAATATGTGGCAAATGCATGACTAATTGCAAGAAACGGGTCAAGACATTGTTCGCCAACAATCTATCATAGAGCCACGCAAACGTAGCAGATTTGGTATTACGAAGATGTCTCTCATGTGGTGAAGAAAAATAAGGCAAGAATTTATCTATTTAATTTTTTTCCTGGATGGAGCTATAAACAGCTATAATTTTCCTACCGAAACCACGTGGCTCCTATTAGTCTCTATTTTATGATAGCACCATTGCAATCAATGAATGGGTAATAACCGTGTTTTATTAAATTTCCTTAAATTTATCTTCTCTTTTGGATTCAGAGGGGTAAAAATTGTAGAAAGATGATCAGAAGAAGAGATGAGGATGTATAGTGTGTCAAGAGAACAAGTTTACAGTATAATTACAATTTTGTAATATTGTAGCGTGTTAGAATATAATATATTTTTCGAAATTAGAAAAGTTTTGGGTATGAATTGACTGTAATGAAGACCTAAAAGGGTGTAAACAGCCCAGCAATTTTTGTTGATGTTGGAACGATTGCAGATTGTCTTGAATTAAGAAGATTCTTTATAAATTTATTTGTGAATCTTATGCTAATTCATTCTTTGCTTCTGTATTTATAAGGGGATCGATGCAATTGAAGATATATTCCTCAATTTGTCCAAAATAAGAGGCATACATCTCTCAAGCCTTTGCAAATATGTCAAAAATTGGACTGCTGAAATTATATATGCTTAAGTATGATGATGCTCCAATTATGAGCTCTAAAGTACACCTTAATCAAGGTCTGGAATATCTTCCCCAAGAACTAGGATATCTCCATTGGCATAAATATCCTTTGAAAATATTACTATATGATTTTGAACCGGAGAATCTTATGGAGCTTAACTCGTCTTAGGGTAAAGTTGAGCAAATCTGGAAAGGAGAAAAGGTATAATGTAATACTATTACCAAATTATTTATTTTCTTTCTTTTATTCACACACACACACACAGAGACATATATACATGTGTGTGCGTGTGTGCGCGTGTGCGCATGTATGTATGTATATACAAACATTCTCTAGTGCGGGCATAGTTTTTTTTTAATATGGATATGTTATTAAGTAGTGCAATTTATTAAAGTTAATTTTCAATATACTACAAAGTTGTGCGCTTTAATAGGCTAAAAAATTGACTCTATTAAATCCCATAACTTAAAAGTGTGTTCATTAAAAAAAAACAAAAATTAAGGACACCCTTATTAGAGAAGTACTATATATATATATATATATTGGCACCCTCATTTTTTAAACTATGGTATAACGTTGTAAAACTTTGAATCCACATTTTAAAAAATGCGAGTCCCCGCACTAGAGAATGACTTTATATATATAATTAACTGTGATATTTATTGGTACTAATTTAATATAGTAATTATCTATCATTTGTAACAGGAAGCTCGCAAGTTAAAATCCATTGATCTCCACCACTCCCACAATCTCACTAGGATCCTAGAACTATCAGAAATCCCAAATGTTGAGAGAACTAAATTTTTAAATCGCCAAAGGTTGTCTTATTTTCCCTTGTGTGTTCAGAATTTCAACAATATATTATCATCTATGGTACGGTTAGATTTGAGTAACTGTGCCATAATGGAAATTCCGCAAGATATTGGATGTCTATCCTCACTAAAAGAGTTAAATCTACGTGGAAATAATTTTCAGAGTTTACCTGCAAGTATTGGGTCGGTATCTTCATTAAAAAGAATGAATTTAGTTGAAAATAAGTTGGAAAGTTTACCTGCGAGTATTGGTTGTCTGTCCTCATTGGGAGGTAATATCGAACTCGAAATAACCTGATGAGTTTACCTACGAGTATCAAACAACTTGCACGGCTGAAAACTCTTGACTTGAGAAATTACAATACGCTTCAGGCGTTACCAGAGATTCCAGTTCATCTGAGTAATATTGAAGCAAGGAACTGCAAGCAGTTCCAATCTTTGCCACAGCTTCCATCGTGTCCAGAAGAAATAGATACATCCATACCGGAATCACTATCCAAACAATTCCAACTAAGTGCATTAAGGAAGTTAACGTGCTGCTTGTTTACGAGTTACCTGAAACTTAATGAAAAAGCAGCAATAACATTTTGGCAGATTCACAACAATGAATTGAGCATATGATAGTTGCATTACTGATACAATTTCAACAAAAAATTCAGCATACGTATATAATTCCCAATTCTTTCTCTCTTAATGTCATCGTTACATCTGATGAAATCTTGAATTTCGTGTAACAGGATTTTGATGATCCAATGCAATTTAACTTTTGTTTACCTGCAAGTGAAATTCCTGATCAGTTTAGCTATCAAAATTATGGATCATCAACAACTTTTCAACTGCCACTGCATTTTTGTAACAGTAACTTTATTAGATTTGCTCTGTGTTGTTATTCAACTTGAGGAATGTTCTGGTGCCGATGCTAATGAATGTTACATAATGTGTCACTAAAGTTTTGAAATAAAGACTCCCTCTGAGACCAAACGTGCTGATGACACTTGTCAATTATTTGCTGACGAGTTCATTGAGTCTGATCATGTTTTACTTGGATTTTCTCCCTGTTAGAATGTTGGGCTACCTGATCCTGATGTTGAACACCATACAACTGTATCATTTGAGTTCTCCCTTTACTATCCATGTTGTGCGCGGAATGCGGAATCAAGCGCACCGAATAATCACAGAAAAATAAAGGACACAAAATTTACGTGGTTCGGCAGTATGCCTATGTCCACGGGAGCAAGAGAAAAATAATTGTATTATTAACAATTATTTGAGTACAAATTTGAGTAAAAAAATCTCACTTTCCCAGAACCCAAATACACTCAGCACTTTCACACACACTCTCCAATTGCTCACTTTCAAAAGCTTAGAAATTTGTAAACTTCACAAATTTGGGATGATAATGAAATGAAGAAATGCTCTCTATTTATAGGCTTGAAGGTAGTACTATTTCACCAAACCCATGCACTATTCCACCAAACCCATGCACTATTCCACCAAACCCATGCACTATTGTCAATGGTGTCTATTTGGCAAATTTGACAAATTTGCCAACTAACCATTTTTTCTTCAAATGTTTGGTGGCCCTTTGAAAAAATATCACATGCATGACTTTTCAACAATTCTCCACCTCGGCGAAAATTTCTCCAAATCTGAGCCGACTACCAACCAATCATCATCCCGAAAGTGGCTGCATCTCTGTGACTGCCTACGTACCCAAAATTTGGGATCAAGCCAACCGTAGTTCAAAATTCCCGAAGGACATAACTTAACACAAGCGAAGGATTTGAATTAGTTTCAAGCAATGTTGAAACTTAACTCCAGAAACTATCTTCGTCAACATATCTGATGGATTATCTTTGGTATCGATCTTTCTCAACAACACAACACCACTCTCGATAATCTCCCTCACATAATGATATTTCACATCTATGTGCTTCGTCCGAGCATGATATGTTTGATTCTTCGCAAGGAATATTGCACTTTGGTTATCACAAAAGACCGCAATATTCTCCTGGATTACTCCCAAGTCACCTAACAAGCCTTTCAACCAGATAGCTTCCTTTACAGCTTCAGTTGCTGCCATATACTCTGCTTCCGTAGTGGACAGAGCAATTGTCGATTGTAGAATCGACCTCCAGCTAACTGGACCTCTACCCAATGTGAACACGTAGCCTGTTGTTGATCTTCGCTTGTCAAGGTCTCCAGCGAAATCAGAATCACAATACCCAACACATTGTTGACCACAATCCTTCTTGAACAATAACCCAACATCAATTGTCCCATACAAATATCGGAGAATCCACTTTACCGCAAGCCATTGAGTTTTACCCGGATTGTGCATGTATCTACTAACCATGCTCACTGCTTGATATATATCGGGTCTTGTACATACCATAGCATACATAAGACTACCCACAGCACTAGCATATGGAACACGAACCATGTAATCGTGCTCCTCTTGAGATATAGGACATGAAGAAGAACTTAATTTGAAATGAGGAGCTAGAGGTGTACATACCGGTTTAGTTTTGTCATCCATACCGAATCTTTCTAGCACTTTCTTCAAATAAGACTTTTGAGTCAACCATACGCTCCCATTCTTTCTGTCTCTACGTATCTCCATCCCAAGTATTCTCTGTGCATCACCCAAGTCTTTCATCTCGAACTCAGAAGCCAGTTGCTTCTTTAATCTTTCGATCTCATCTCTATTCTTCGAAGCTATAAGCATATCATCGACATAGAGTAACAAATAGATGAAAGCTCCATCTGGTAGTTTTTTAAAGTAAACACAATGATCGTGTTCACTTCTGGTGAATTTCTGCCCTTGTATAAATTGATCAAATCTTTTGTACCACTGCCTTGGCGACTGCTTCAGTCCGTACAAAGATTTAATCAACCTACACACATGATTCTCCTTTCCAGCAATTCTGAAACCACAAGGCTGAATCATATAGATTTCCTCCTCCAAATCTCCATGTAAGAACGCCGTCTTAACATCCAATTGAGCCAACTCTAACTCATATTCTGCAACTAAGGCAAGTAGGATACGAATGGAAGTATGTTTTACAACTGGAGAGAAAACTTCATTATAGTCAATACCTTCCTTTTGAGCAAAACCTTTTGCCACGAGCCTTGCCTTGTATCGAGGAGTTGTTTGATTTGGAGATCCTTGCTTTTTGGTGTAGACCCATTTATTGCCAATAGCCCTTTTCCCCTTTGGTAACTTTACAAGTTCCCAAGTCTGGTTTTGATGGAGAGACTTCATTTCTTCCTCCATAGCTAACTTCCACTGATTACTTTCACTGCTGCGTAATGCTTCACTGAAAGTGTTGGGGATGTCATCATCAATAACTGGAAGTGCATAAGCTACCACCATATCTTTAGCAAGCCATCCGGGTTTCTTTATTTCTCTTCTTGGCCTCCTTGTTGCTATAAAATCATCATTATCTACATCATCGATTGTTTCTTCATTTTGTGGGACATCAGAAGAAACAATCTCTTCTTCAACTCTAGGTGTCACCTCCATAGTTGAACCCTTCTTCGATGTAGAACTAACTGGTACATATGGAGTTGCATCAAACTCCACCCGCTGCAATGCCTCTGTGGTCTTGTTCTCCACCTGTTGAGAACTTGAAGTTTTCATCATTGAAGCTTCATCAAATGTGACATCTCTACTACACACAAACTTTTTATCTTCGAGATCCCAAAGCTTGAAGCCCTTTACTCCACCTTTGAATCCCACAAAGATAGCCTTTCTAGCACGAGGATCCAGTTTACCATCTTTGACATGATAATAAGCTGGACTCCCGAATACACGAAGGGAATCATAGTCTTGTGCATGCTTTCCAGACCACATTTCCATAGGAGTTTTACCTTCAATTGCAGCAGAAGGCAACCGGTTTACCAAGTGACTTGCGTAGCTCACAGATTCAGCCCAAAACTTTTTATCTAAACCAGCATTAGATAACATACACCGTACCTTCTCCAGTAAAGTACGATTCATACGCTCAGCCACACCGTTCTGTTGCGGAGTATGTCTCACCGTGAAATGTCTTTTAATACCCTCGTTCTGGCATACTTGCAAGAATGGATCAGAAGTATATTCACCCCCATTATCAGATCGTAATACTTTGATCTTTCTGCCAGTTTGAGTCTCCACCAATTTCTTCCATTTCACAAAAATCTCTAGAACCTCATCCTTTGCTCGCATGGTGTACACCCACACACGTCTAGAGAAATCATCAACAAATGTAACAAAATAATGGCTTCCACCAATTGATGCAGTCTTGGTTGGTCCCCATACATCACTATGAACATATTCAAGGATCTCACGAGTATCGTGATTAGCTGTACCAAACTTGACCCTTGTTTTCTTGCCTACTACACAATGCTCACAGAAATTTAATTTACAGGTTTTGGTACCTTTTAAGAGTCCATGCCTCATCAGAGTTTGCAAAGACTTCTCTCCAGCATGTCCCAGTCGTACATGCCATAACTTGGTGGTGTCACTGGGCGCCTCAACAACATTTGCTTCATCAGTTGTACCTCCCTTCAAATAGTACAAATTGTGACGCCGAACCCCTTGCAGAATTACCATAGCCCCATGTGTAAACTTCATTATACCATCTTCAATGGTAACCTTGTAGCCTTTAGCTTCCAAAGCACCCACAGAAATTAGATTTTTCTTTAAAGTTGGAACAAATCTAACATCTTTGAGTTCTCTGACCATTCCATCAAACATTCTGAGTCGAATTGTTCCTATCCCCATTGTGCGACAAGGTTGATCATTCCCCATCACAACTGCACCGGATTCCAGATTACGAAAATCTGTAAACCATTCCTTAATAGGACACAAATGATAGGTTGCTCCACTATCAAGTATCCACTCGCTCGAACTAGCCATGTATGCTGCAGGAGTAATACTTAATGAATAATCAGAGTCTTCATTTTTCTGTGCCATGTTTGCTGCTGCTGGTTTCTTCCCTTCTCTCTTTTGAGCCTTTGGACAATCTTTCCTCCAATGGCCCTTTTCATGACAAAAGGCACACTCATCTCGAGCTATTTTTCTGCTTCTCGATTTGGATCGAGAATTCTTTCCACCACGCTTCTTTTGTTTCTCCATCGCCCAATCTTTACTCACCAAAGCTTCAGACGATGCTCGTTCAGAATTTTTATCATTATTCCGAATCTCTAAGCTTGTCAATGCTGTGCAAACATCTTTGAAGACGATCACACTTTTTCCATATATCAAAGTAGTCACAAAATGGCTATATTCCTCTGGTAGTGAGTGTAACAGAATCATAGCCTTAACTTCATCTTTAATATCTTCATCAAGATTCTTTAAATCAGCAAGTAATTTTTCAAATCTTGAGACATGATCGTGCATTGACACTCCATGCTTCATCCGAAAACCATATACTTGGCTCATTGCATGAAGGCGATTTTCAGGACTTTTCACCAGGTACTTCTCCTCCAATGTACGCCACAAAGTCATCGCACACTCCTCATCTTTCACCAAGTATTTCACCTCCTTGGTCAAACAAGATCTGATCTGACCACAAGCTTTCTCGTTCATACGATCCCAAATTTCTTCATCATACAAGTGTCTTTTATTTTTCAGAACAACATCGAGATCGATTTGAATAAGGGCATCCATAACTTCGCGCCTCCACATGCCGAAGTTGATTTTCCCATCAAACTTTTCAACATCGATCTTCTGGCCTCCTATAACAGGTGCTGAATAGCGATTTGACAAATCTCGCCTCCCACCTGAAGTATCTCCAGAAATAGTCTCGGTAGATCTCTCCCCAATTCTGGAAGTTTCACCTTCTACCATTTTCACAACGAACTATTTCCACTTGAAAAACAGTCTCTATGATGTTAATTTCGCGTGAATAAATGCACCAGGAAAGTTCCCAGGAAACTGGACGGGAACTCGGTCCCAATTAAAAACCAGAATCCTTAGACTCTTATCGCCTTGTTGACAGAACTTTCCTAGACATGCAAAAATACACACTACTTACAATAGACTGTCTCCCAAGTACAAATGGCCGTCTCCACCGTATACGTGAATAGTACCGTATGTGAACAGTACCGTATACGTGAATAGTACCGTATATGTGAATAGTACCGTATACGTGAACAGTACCTTATCCCCCAAGTACGAACCGTCGGCTCTGATACCACTTGTTGTGCGCGGAATGCGGAATCAAGCGCACCGAATAATCACAGAAAAATAAAGGACACAAAATTTACGTGGTTCGGCAGTCTGCCTATGTCCACGGGAGCAAGAGAAAAATAATTGTATTATTAACAATTATTTGAGTACAAATTTGAGTAAAGAAATCTCACTTTCCCAGAACCCAAATACACTCAGCACTTTCACACACACTCTCCAATTGCTCACTTTCAAAAGCTTAGAAATTTGTAAACTTCACAAATTTGGGATGATAATGAAATGAAGAAATGCTCTCTATTTATAGGCTTGAAGGTAGTACTATTTCACCAAACCCATGCACTATTCCACCAAACCCATGCACTATTGTCAATGGTGTCTATTTGGCAAATTTGACAAATTTGCCAACTAACCATTTTTTCTTCAAATGTTTGGTGGCCCTTTGAAAAAATATCACATGCATGACTTTTCAACAATCCATACTTAGCAAGCCCAATAATTTGAAATGTTCTGGTGCAAGCCCAATAATTTGAAATGTTCTGGTGCATGTCCAGCATTTTTAAATCCCAGCGAGATAATGAAAGGACAACATTTGTCCATGAGGTTCCTAAAAATGCAATTTGTATGCAGTAAAATTAAAATGGATGGCGAAAACTCTAGAAACCACGGATCAGCTTTTTTCAAAAACGAAAATCAAGAGGAAAGATTGAAGTTTAATTACCTCACTTGTAGTTTTAAAAAAAACTTTGTGAAGTAGGAGAAAATGACTGAAAACAGCAAGCTACAAACACTGTCCAGAAAATAGATCTCTGCATGAACAACTTCTGTTTTGCCACGATTTGAGTTCCTTAAAGCACCCCAATTGTGATGCCTCTAATCCGTCCACACTTAGAAATGTTCTAGGAGTTCGTAGGATTTGGAATCACCTAATTTCGTTTAGAAATAAAAGAGAGATAATGAAGAAACATGAATGCTAGTTCATGATGATTCATTCTACCAAATAAAACCACTATTATCTTTTCAATAATGACACCAAACATTATCATGTGCTAGACCCACCCACTAAGCCATTATTTATTGAATGTGATCTTATCACTTCAATAGTTTATTTAATCAAATTATTTTGAATAAATAAATAGCTAAATTAATTAATTTTATCTTTAATTAATTAATCTCATTTTGATCAAATGAAATAGTTAATTGTGGGCTTCTTTTGTGACATGTTCTAATGCTTTCTCCTAATCCATATGAGATCCAATAAAAGCCCAAAATTCTAAACACAAAATTGATCCAGAAGTCCATAATCATTTATGAACCGGAACATGTCCAAAATGGTCATTTTACGTGCTCGATATTATACATAATGTTTAATTGAGGATTTATGAAATTTATTTTGTTCCTTAAACTATTTATGGAATATCTAAATTTCTATCTTAAATCATATTTCATATATATATATATATATATATATATATATATATATATTCATTCTTAATGAATTATAATATAAATACCAATTTTCCTAAAATTAGGAAATTTAACTTCTCATTTTCTAGTAACTCATTTTTCATTTCTATTAGGTGTGTGACCTTTTAATTCTTTGTTATAAGGTAGTATAACTATTTTAATGGTAACTTTTTATTCATTAAATGATACTAAACTCTTTAGTCATCAATTAGAGCTTTTCTAATGACCTTAAGATACATTGGTAATACGCTTTACCAATAATGATCTTAATGTTTATACAAGTCATGGTGACACCTGGCAGTATTTCACAACCACCCAAATAACAAGAATTGTTGGATCTATAGAACATATTCCATTATATCTCTATGTCTTTGTCTCTCATCATCCATGTCCAGAGAAAAGCACGGCTAATGGTTTAGTGTGTTAAGCATTTATACTTTATCTCAAAATAAATCTAAATGCACTTGGCATGAAAATATAATTTGAACTCCTTCAAGCATATTTTACCTTGGCCAATGATTTCTCATGCCAATTCATATTATCTCACATGGACATCCTTTTTGTATATTACAAAGTGATGAATTCCATATTGGCCATACACTTATCTCCATACATAGCCAACCATGACAACTATTGCTAGATATCTTCCTTAATTAGGAATCAATCATTATGCTTTCGCATATCAGAGATGTCTATGTACAAGACATCTGTGATGCCTCAGGTCTAAAGATCATTACTAAACATAATATCTATCATAATGTATAATAAGCCATTAACACTCAAAATCATATGGCTTATTAGATTTGGTCAAGTTCAGTAAACTCGTTCTCTCAACAAGTACCTATGTGTTTGACTTGACAGCTCATGTCAATGATATAAAACTCATCATTCATTTTAGTATCACATACCATAAATAAATCATAACACATACTAGTGTTTATAGAAATTTATGACGTCCAACCATAAATCCACCAGTAGGAACTATTTTAGAAGTATAGTATAAAGGATACACATTTTATATTCTCGACAAACTCGAGAATGTGTTCCTGAATGATTTTATTTCTTGAACTATATTCATTAAATTAATTTATAAATGTTGATAACTTTACCATTTTATAAATATTAAAATGTTAATCATATACAATAATTCACTAAAAGCAAACACCATTTGATTGGCTTTTAGGGCATATCACTAACAGACAAAACCCACCATTCTTTTAAAATTTTCTGCCGGCAATGAAGATGGATGCTCTAGCAAGGCTGGAGCTTCTCAAAGTGTCGACAAACCTGATGAAGTTGAACTGGAACCGAGTTCCAAGAGGATTTGCAGCCCGACATTTCTTAACAAGTCAGCTTCTTGGTTTCTCATGTTCTAGTTTCTTATGTAAGTCCAATGCTCCAATTAATTTCTATATCCTCTGATTTGTATCTCACCGAAAGCATTTAAGAAAAATCTTTACTGCTTTTGTTTAAGATGGTGACCAGTGCGGGGGAAAGCAGTGATTTTCATCAAGATTTATTTGAACATTTTGAAAGTGCTTGTAGATTTAGATCCCTTGTGATATTATGAGTAGCTTATGTGACTTTCAGATAGAAATAAAGCCATGCATCTCTGATCTACTACCCCTATGGATGTAGGGTGTGTGCGGAACTATATAAATCTAAATTGTCCTACTAAAGTCCAAACTAATTTTATGATCTAATCTAATTATACTTTTTCAAGCCCAATTTAAAAGATCAATCGATGAAAATTTCAAGAATTGTATGGAGAGTGAGATGACTGCAATACAAAAAAAATATCAAATGGAGGTGAAATATCTAACTTTATAAAACTCTTAAATATTTGGTGATACTTGCAAAATGTAATTGTTAAATTTTTGTAATCTAATATTTGAGTGGCTTGTATTAGTTCTATATTATAAGTACCCTTAAGCTCTTTGTTGTAGGCATTAAGTGAACAGTGAAGAATTAGAAGAGAGAAAAAATAGTGAGTCGTGAGTGTTGTAGTGTCCATCTTATAAAATATCAATAAAGTCCTTGAGTTTATTAAAATCTTTTTATTCCCAAAGAGTTTTAATTTTGAGCAGTTTAATCCTCTTTTGTTTTCAATTGGTCCTGGTCCAGCTGCCTTTGGAGGTGTTTTTAGAGACTATAATGGTGATTTCTTAGATGCCTTTACGGTTTAACTTGGTGAGAGTCTTTCTTTTTTGCTGAGATTATGGCCATTATCAATTTTGTGCATGAGGCATTCAACCGACTAGAGGATTTTTTGGTTGGAGAGTGACTCGCTAGCAACCATCAATTGCTTGCTTTATTGTCACTCTAGGATTTCTTGTATGCCCTTCTACTGCACTAATATCGTGAAGGCAACCAAGTTGCAGACTTATTATCAAGCTTAGAATTGTATTGTCCTCACCTTACATGGTTCGATGATCCCCCTCTTTGTGTTGGAGACAAGTTGTTTAAGAATTGTTGAGGGTTTTTCCATTATAGATTCTCTTATTATTATTTTTTTCCTTTTGTTGTTTTATTTCCAAGGGATTCACACCTCCTTTTGTTCTCGCAATCTTTACCCTGTTGTTTAATGAATTCCCTCACTTTAGTGGAGGTGTACTAATTTTTTATTTTATAAAGTACTAGTGTTTTTGTTCTTTTTTTTATTTATATTAAACCATTTGGTACCCTAAGACCACTACATTGAGCCTCGACTAATTTAGATTCGAACCGAATTAGATCACTAGAGTGGCAAAACTCTCCCAACAAGCATTTAACATAACTACATTCCCAAGCCTTGTACCGAGGACCTTGGTTAAAGTAGAACAGTTCCATATTAGCTAATCTACGCATTTGTTAGTTTGTTACTCTTTTTAAAAGTACTAGTATTTTTAATATATAGAACAATTAGCTAACTCACACACCATATTTGTACACCCCAATAATCTACCCATGAAAGCACAAGGATAAAATTGGAATAAAACCTCACATCGTTTATTCTTATTAATGAACCTCAAGATAAACAATTATTATTCATACTCCCAATTGAATTCTTACATAAAACATTTGAAATAAAGTCTCTAATCCAAAATAAAAATTCTAGACAAAATTTAATCTTGAAAGCAACTCCAAGGGTCCACTAAAAAAAAAAAATCCTCCATCTAGGTACCTAAGCCACACCTCTAATCAATCTGCAAAATATTAGGGATGAGGGGTGAGCCGTCTAAGCAAATCCATGCACAATATTTGAAAACATTTTTCATTATCCCTTTAAACATTTTATAACATCTTCATTTAGCATAAGAGATGGATTCATGTAAAAGCATTAAAAACATTAAAACATTAATAAAAACATTAAAACATAAATATTTGGTAGCTCATGCCTCGTAGTCATCATTATTCATCATTTAGGGTACTATACTCCGCATTGTTTCTCGTTTAGAGTATTATACCCTGCATTGTTCATAAAATCATTGTGCACAGGATCATCATCATACCATCAAACTAGCCATAGCATTACATAACATCATAACATTTGTATCTTATACATTATTATGGACTATGAGCCAAAATATTTTTGAATCTACCTTACATCCTTTCAAAAATAGCATTTCAAGTCTTCAAAAACATTTAAGAACATTTCTTTGATAATTTAATTCTTTTAGAAAATTCTTTACGAAAATATTTTGTTTAAGAAAACTAATTTCTTAAGAAAAATTCATTTTAAAATATATTTATATAAATTCATTTAAAAGTGTTTTTATTTTACAAAATTCATTTAAATATTTTAGAAATCAATTTTGTAAAAATTTACACTTAAACAAAATTCTTATAACATAAATTGCATTAATTATAAAACACATTATGGATGAATCTACTTACCTCAATCCGCAACAATCAACTCAATACCTCAAGAACAAACCAACGAGTTCACCAACGTCCTATAATCATCATAAAAATATCCTTATCAATATTATCTCTAACTTTAAACATAATCCCAATCATCCTTAAATCATGGACACTTATATTGGCTCAATACGTATACATATTGTAGACATAAACATGAGTATCTTGCACATGCTCATTTTTAATAACCTATACACATGTCGGAAAACCATGAAAATTTACAGAGGTACTATGAACATGCATAGCGTAAGTGAAAATCAAGTTAGAATATTGATCTTTCGCCAAAGTAACAAAATTGTCCAGCATTGACCAAAACAGACCTTTACCATTTAGAAAATTCATAAAATATTCTCTAGTACTCGAAATAATCCCTTTACTTTTTATAATTACATTAGATACATCTGTTGAGGAAAAATCAGGTTTTTAAAATTTTTATAAAACCTTTTTAAGGACCGCTTTCATATAATATATAAGAATACGTAATTTAGAAATCGTACCTTGAAAATCCGAGTTGGCTTTTTCTGCTGAAGTGATTTAGGCTCCTAGATCACGACCCCACCACCACTCCTGTTAGATCACGATCTGTCACCACCACGCTTGTTGGATCACGAACTGTCACCAATGATCTTCCAAGTTATAACTCAGGTTCGATCTGCACTTGACGTGTGGGCGCCTTTATCACTACCAAAGCAACTAGCACGAGAAAATTTTTCTCTCAACAATGGAGAGAAAAATCTTATTCTCAGATCTATATAAAGTGGCTTCTTTTTTTCTATTGAGAAAATAAGCCTTTTATATCTCCCTTTAGTGAAAACCCTAGGCTCCAAATAATGCCCTCCTTTAAAACTCATGTTTCTTTTTCTTTTAATAAGGGACCCACCATGTAAAGTAACATAAGACCCTTTACACATAAGCTAATTAAATGGAGCCTCCCACTAAAAGATATAATTAGGCTTTTGACCGAAATAACTAGTTATCTTGCTTATTAGTCCAGTAGTAGTGCAGTCAATTAAGTGAGCTAACCCAGGAATCATTTGAGAACATACAATAGTGGCTACAATAATTAGGCCTGTAATTAAACTAGACCAATTATTTAATTCCAAATCTACTCCACTAAAAGATTGGAACTGACTTCCATAATTGTATGCTCGAATAATAATTCGTCCCAAGCTACATGATTTCTTTATTGCACAATCCTTTGTACCACATCGTTAATTAAATTGATATCTCAACTGTCCAATCAATTTAATAATATCTTATTCCTTGATCCTTACTGGTTTTCTCTAATGATCATTTTTAACATACTAAATATGTTGACACACTCTGGCCAGAGAATTCTATGATCAAGTGCCGAAAACCTATCAAGAGATGTGTTGTACAAATTCTATATTGTTAATCTATAACTCCAATACTCATAATTGCTCCCACCAAGATACCGGGTAATTTTGACCACAAAGATGTGTCGTGCCCATTGGTAACTCAAATGGAATAACAATCACAATCATGAAATCATAATTAACTCAAGATTAAGATTACAGTAAAATCAACGCCTATGAGATTTAATAAGTCTGACAGTTATTACAAAGTTAATTAAATCTCATATATGATTCAGTTCAATTTAGTCATACTACATCAATAAATTCATACATGATTAAGACAAATCATTCAATGAATTTATTACAGTTTATACCTAAATAAAGTGCTCAACTTTATTTATCAACTGCGAACTAAATTTATTTAATCATAAGATAACTTGTATTTACGTCTTCTGTGAATCCACATGGTGATCACATAAATACATATAATATGATTAAATGGACTTTAATACAAATATAAATGCAATTAAGATATTTAAATAAAATACCTCATTAATTTTATTAATCAGGAAAAATGTTTATTACAATTAAATAAACACATATGCTTTTAAAGAGCAGATATTCCCAACAATCCAGAAAGAATATAATTAAAATTCATAATTTTCGGATGCCTGAAACTATTTTAAAAGTATTTTATTTCTGAGAACATCTAACCTGTCCAGAAAATTCAAGATTTGAAGACAGATTTTCAAAAATTCATATCTTCTATTTTACCCACCAAAAATCGCGATTCCAGTTTTTAAAGACAGTGGAAAAATTTAAATTTCATTATAAAATGTAACATGGCATATAATGTTCGTAAATTATCCCCATCTGTTACATGTTTTAGCTTCTACAATTCTAGACAACAGTTTCCAGATATGTAGTAGCCGCATGTTATAATTTTTAATAGTTTAACCATAATGAATGAAATTACGAAATTAAATATGAAATCAAATGAGACAAAGATATGTTGATAAAAAATTGCCATAATTTTTTAAAGATTTGTCACCTTACAGAAAAATTTCCAGAAACCCAACTTCGAAAACTCATAACAATTTGAATACTCAGAGGATTTCAAAATAAAACCCATCAATGGAAAGCTTAGGATGTCTAGTTTCATGATATGCAATCATATTCATGTGATTCTAAATAAAGAAAACGATATGAAGCAAAGAATGCAGACTATTCATATCATCATAGCATTACAAACACCCATATATTAACCAAATCATACTACAAATAGTTAAACACAAACAATTAATAAAAATAAATTATACAAGTCAAAGAAATACTTAATACCTTAAGGAAAACATCAAAAAAAGAAGTTATAAAACTTTCTTTTTCTTCTCCAAAGACTTATGTTTCTTTCTTTTTTTTTTCTAGGATTTGTAACGGTGTAGAAAATAAAAGATGGATTCCTCTTAAATATTTTTGGTAATTAATAAATACTTTTTGAAAAAATAGAAAGTAAGAAAAAGTGAGTTTTAAGAAAATTCCTTTTTTAATAAAAGCTAATAACCTACATAACTTGTTTAAAACGAATTGATAAATTTTACTTACACACAAATACCCAATTTGGTAAGGATAAAAGAGGAAACAAATAACGGTCCTTACAATATTAGTTCTTGAATTAAACCCGGAGCCTCCAGTAATCACATGATAAATATTCTTTCCATATTTCATAATATTTAGAGAAGTGAGATATTGTTGCAAATTCATCAGAAATCTCGTACGAACGACAATTTCAACAATTCTTAATTCGGTTTCCACCAAACAGTAATTCTTTTAATATTGTCGAGAAAACTATTCGAAGGCCCAATAAAATGGAATTCAAGCCCAAATCGGGGTCCAATGGCCATGGAGGGCGCGTCGCCGGAAGTGGCGGGAAAAGTCCTGTGTCAACCGTTAAAGCACAAGTGAGTTAAAGTGTTACAATTTTCCTTCGGTGATTTTTTAAATTCCCATTTTACCGTTAGAATTTAATTTTTTGGGGAAAAAACATTTGTGGGGTAAGGTGATGATATAGCCCAATGATGCTTTGCCATATTGATGAGGTGCAAAGTACTGGATTCTACTATAAGATTATTGATTTTTTAATATTAAATTTAATAACTCTCATAGCAGACTTCACTGGTCTACCACATATCAGAATCATTAAAATATCGCACCGCCTCAACATATTGAGGATATGGAAACAGTCGCGCACAAATCCTTGTAGAAAGAGAGTGGAGAATATTCAAACCAAAAATACAAATTACATATTATCTTTTAACGTGTGACCAGGAAACATTTAATATAATGGCGTGGAAAATAAAAATAGTTACAAGACTTGAAGGATAGAACACACGGTTTGTATCAAAGTGAGTAAAACAAGCAGAAACGCAGAAATAGTTGCGGTGCCTCTCCAAAGATTGCTGAAATAAACACTTTTCAAAGTTGCCTTTGTATGGTTCCAGCGGTTGCCTTAGTGTTTCTTGAGATTCTCAGAGACGGCATAGTAACGGGAATTATCATCTAATGTTATTTGTAGGCAAAGTCTATTGAACATCCTTGTAATTGTAGCACTGTCTCCCACATTATTGGATATAATTTTCTTTTCCACAAGCAAATCTACATCTTCTTTAGTGTTGACGAGCAAATCCATTAGGTCAATGAAATTGCAAACGTGGGTATCATATGGATAGTGACACTGCTCCAATGCCATAACGTTTCGGAAATACAATTCTGTCTCGTCATGTACTTCGATCTTTGGAATTCGCAGCTCATCATGCACTCCCAAACAGAGCTTTTTAACCTTCTTAAAACTTACACCAGGTGAGCATTCTCCTTCGTTACACTTGAACTTCACTCCTGACTCTTTCAATTTGACTACACAAGGTACATCTGTAACAGTTCCTCTTGACCCTGTAGGTTCTTGCAATTGGTACAGTTTTGTCATCATAAAATGTCTTCTCAAATCAGTGAAATGTTTAACTTCCTGGATCCCCACACCAATGTCACTTAGCCGCGGACTTCGGAAGAAGAAGTTACAAGAAAGAGAAAAGAAAGAGGGATATCTAGTTTCACGGTTAGGTAAGGCTAACCTGTACAGTTCCTTGAGTACAAAGAATGGAAGCTGGTTTTCTAGTAATTCTAAGTCGCATGAAATAAGTGTTTCACGCGGTGTGTCTAATAGAAAATCACTCTGTTCGGAATAGCATCGTAGAAACAGTTCAATGATAAAGACAGCATCATATAGAATCATCGTTATGAAATCAAATTTTTTAAGCTTAAACGTACACGACGTGTCTTCATAGCAATTACGGATAGTTTGTTCGTGAAGGTCTAGGAAGTGTATAAGTTCTTGCCATATCTCATCGGTGATCCGCTTGCTAAATTCTCTTTGATATCTTATCTTCTGTTTCTCCATATCCGCTAATTCATTCTTACGGTGATGAAGAGGGCCTATTGAAATTACCTTAGGGGTGTAGGCTTCTTTATTTATTTTCCGGAGATCCTTAGGGACCCTGTAAATACAACGCCCAAGTTGAGGCTCCAGCTTTTCCCGGACGTCAATTCGAACCTCTTTCTTCTTTTTAATAGAAGCAATTGTTATTTTATCTTCCTCCATCTCCATGTTCCAACTCCTAATTAATTATAACCAGTAACACACACAAAGGGTCAATTAATTAACAATAACAATATATATAATCGACCTCAACCACAGTTAGCTAAAAAAGAATTTAATTGTGAGGATAAAACATGATATCAATTATATGTATGGGAGCTTCACACAAATTTAGTAAAAGATATAATATCCTGAATTATCAAGCCTTCATGATGGTGTTAGTATCATAGCTCAGATGCAAAGAGGCTTCTATTCTCTCGTAAACTAGTATTATTCAAATTACTAATAGGAAATCCTAACTAATCAAGATAATTGCTGGACAAAAATCATATACTTTAAATGCAGAAAGAGCATAGTCAAAAAATGTTAAGGACATGCAAAAGTTGTTGAGCGGACCTGAATTAATATTTTGGCTTTCTCACGCGCGGACGTTCCAAATGTTCTTTTCTCCCTTTTCTGTAATTATGTTTTATAATTTCTAGCTGCACTACTCCGTTGTATATATAGTTGTTTTCCTTCTGTTTATAAACATATTTTCAATAAAGTCATCGTCAGGTCAATGGTAATCAATTAATAAGGTTCTTTTTTTTTTTTAAAGTCTTCGTCATGTCAATGGTAATCAATTAATAGGGTTCTTTTGTTTTTTTTTAAAGTCTTCGTCAGGTCAATGGTAATCAATTAATAAGGTTCTTTTTTTTTATAAAAGTCTTCGTCAGGTCAATGGTAATCAATTAATAAGGACATAAGGTTCTTTTTTTTTCTGTACACAAATCTTTTTATTTGTATTATTAACAAAGACTGAATCAAATTCCTTGAGCCTAATTGAGATAGGTTATAAATCCACGGTCACCATTCAATAAAGTAAGACTTCGATTTGAGTAGAACGGATAAATCTATTTATTTCTATTATAAGAAATAAAGAGTTTAATTTAATGAGAAAATCCGCACTCTAATAAAGTGCGGATTATAATTAATTGGGTTAATTTATCGTGTGCTGGATGCGACATTTTTATTTTTGTGGAACTAACATCCTTCCTTTATTCTCTTAGTTCATTCTTTGAGCACGGCGGGTAAATAAAAATGGATGTATTCTTCTTCTGAAAGTAAATAATTTGCATCTTATCCGAAACCTTTTGTCATGTGAGGGGGAAAGTGACAATTTTAAAGCAGGTAGGTATATTTATGTATGCAATTTCGTGATAAACGCGATGCTTATAATAATTATGAGTTGTTCAATATTTGACTTCATTTAATTAGTATCAGCGATATTTTACGATCTGGCAATTAGCAGTTGGTTCTTTGATCCCTTTCACTCTCCCGTTAAACCCAGCAGTTGATGACTCATCACTCGTGATTCACACCCCGTTGCTCGTTCATTTGCTTGCAATTATCGTTGGACTCTTTTATTTTGTTTTTAAATATTTTTCAATTTCTAGGCCCTAGGTGTCGGTGCTTCATAATCGGTAAGATTTTGTAACGTAGCAAATCAAATAATAATGCATGGTTGGTACTTACATATAGGATCGACGGCGGAATTTTGTTCGTTCACAGAATTAAGTAAGATGAACGGCTACGGTTAAATTGCATACTCGAAGCCTGGGTGCATGAATGGGTCCACAGAATAAATAATTGTACATAAGAAGGACGAACAAAGGAGTAATTGTCTACGGCAATCACGTCGAAGTTAAGATGGGTCCACAAATTCGGTAAGATCATAACTGAGCTTCAGGAAGGATGAGGGCAACGACAAAATGTGGCCAGAACTGCAACCCGGCCTAAATGTCTAATGGAGTCTTTCCCTCGTTCAAAATATCATTTCATTTGGAATTGCAAAAAAAAAAAAAAATTTATATATTATAAAAGATAGTTCACTGAAATGGGCATTTCATTATGATAATTTGCTAATTTTTATCAAAAAATAATAATTGAGTTTAAATTATATTATAAGGCAGTAGACCTTATGGGGGTCAATGAATATCTTTTAGGACTATGAATGGATGAAGTTAAATGGTGTAATATTTTTTTTTATATTTCAAATTAGTTTTCAAAGGAATATGAAAATTTTAATCTGAAAGCTTTGTAATTAAGCGTGCTAAAACTGAATCAATTCAATAATTGGTGACTTGATAAAAAGATACAATAAGTGACTTACTAATAACAACAATATAATTTAAAAATTATATTATTAATTTTTTTCACAATAACTGTAATTAAAAATTATAACACCTCAATATCAAGTAATTCGAAGACTTTGTTTCCTAATTTTGACTCACAAGACGGGAAGAGCAAACTTAACCTGCATATTTTATTAATAAAACAAATAATTTGAGTATCACCAGGGTTTCCTACCCTGTGAGTCAAAATAATAAATTGAATAGTCAATTTATAAATGAAACAAGAACTAATTTATTATTAAAAATTTTAGAAGGCTAAAATTTATATGATGCTCTTTCCTAATAAAAAGTGCTGAATAATACAGGGAAAAACGTGAGTGGTTTATTTTCTTAATTGCAAATGTTGGTTATTAATCACCCATGTAGTAAGTACAAATTAAAAAATAGTAAAAAAACAATGTAAATAAAATACAATAAAATAAGAGAAAAGGGTAGTTTCAGTAAAATACTTAACATTAAACAATGTAATGGAAGAGATTTTTAGAGTAAAGGGTAGTTTCAGAAAAATACTCAGCATTAAAGTGTATTATCGAAAATCGGATTTTGATGGTTAGAGCCTACATATGACTAGTGCATGCCATCATGTGAGAAATAAAAAGTATTTTCTTTTGGCTAAAGAATGAGGAGCCAATAGCTCCGAGAATGTTGGGAAGCTCCGAAAACATCAGAGAAGGCAGAAACCCTAGCTTTGCGAAAATCTTCTCCCTGCCATTGCAAGAAACACGAACAACAAAAAAAGCTCGGATGAGGGAAGAAGGCACGGATGAGGATAACCCGCCGCTGGTGACTTACAAGGAAACCCTAGTAGGAGACTCACAAGATAGGGAGGATGGTAGTGGTGGAAGAGATGCAGACTGGGACTTTGAGGAAGGTGACGTGATTGAGAACCATGAGGGAGTAATGCCATCAATAGTTTTCTCAGAAAGGATACAAGAGAAACTAATACAGCCGTGGAAGAACTTGGTAGTAGTAAAGCTGCTGGGAAGGAATATTGGCTACAAGGCTCTCTGTGCAAGACTCACTAGCATGTGGAAACCATCAATGGGGTATTCGGTGATTGACTTAGAAAATAATTACTTCTTGGTACGATTTCGCACTGCAGGGGATGTGTTGGATGCTTTGACGAGAGGTCCATGGATCATTCTCGGGCACTACTTAACGGTGCAGCAATGGATGCCTGAATTTGATAGCAAGGTTACGAATCTTGACTATGTTAATGTATGGATTAGCCCTTCACTTATATCACAGAAAGCTCTTAGGAAGATTGGTTAGTTAGTTGATGAAGTCATCAAACTCGATAACAACACAGAATCGTCGACAAGAGGCAAATTTGCAAGAATTGCTGTCAAGATTTCTCTTGCAAAACCCCTAGTCTCTCAAGTTGAACTGAATGGAAGGATACAAAAAATCGAATATGAGGGGTTACCAGCCATTTGTTTTAAGTGCGGCAGATATGGGCATAACAGTGGAGAGTGCAGTGAGAACATGAAGCATGGGCAGTCTGGAGGAGAAGAGACCTCAGGAAAGAACGA
Source organism: Citrus glauca (assembly GCA_029633175.1). NCBI lineage: Eukaryota > Viridiplantae > Streptophyta > Magnoliopsida > Sapindales > Rutaceae > Citrus > Citrus glauca. Next base: position 40,270,495 of record JAQOOD010000003.1, on the reverse strand, counting down.
CCAAGGAGTTGCAAATATAGCTCAAGAGAATGAAAGGGTTGACGATACAAACTTTGAACCGTTTGGACCTTGGATGGTTGCACCCAGGAGGGGTCGTAAACCAGCTAATGGGAAGGATGCTGGGAGGGAACAAAACAGGAACAAATGGACCCAAGGCAACACGGTATCAAGGTTTCAAGTACTAGACCAACTCCATGAGGAGACCCTTAATCATACAAACCCAGAAGCTAATGGTGGTCCAACCACTTATCTCCAATTCCAAGCCACCACTAGCAAAACTAACCATGAGACAATACCAGCCAAAGCCAAGCTTTCCAAAAGTTTTATCCGAAGAGAACAAAGGAAAAAAGCTGCAGCTGTGAAACAGAACCTACCCCCGGCTTTCATATCAACCAACCCTTCTCAAATTGTCGATATTTCTGTTCTCCCATCGTCCAGCCAGAATAACGACATGCATAAAATCTCCCATGCAAACCCTTGCCTCACCCCGTGTCTCGTTACTCATGGCAAGCCTACTGGACATATTTCAACTACCATCCTAACCACCCTAGACCTAAAAAACCATACAGTGGTGGTGTGCTCACCCCAGCCAAGTATACCCGTGAAACACAACCTTGCTAATAATAGCTTGGCTGATGAGGGGTTCCAAGACACTCAAAACCTGAATTATCCCATACACATGATCCTCCAGATGCTATGGATGATTTTGATGACGAGGGGGACGATAGAAGTCTCAGAAAATCTACTGCAACAGAAGCGGATGCATTTCAAGCAGCCATGTCTGAAGGTGAAGAGTCAATGGTGGAAGAAACTCCCGGAGCATGCATGCAGCAGGCTCATGGACAATAGGTACAAGGATCAACCACCTCAGTGTATATTATTATATGATAATGTCTGTTTTGTTTTGGAATGTTCAGGGAGCGGCTTCCCACCTTTTTAGACAAACCTTTAAGTCCATGATTCAAAGCTATAAGTCGGCTATGTTGGTAATAATGGAACCGCGAATTAGTGGGCGGAAAGTAGATAATTTCATCAAGGCAAGTGGTTTTGATCGATCTCATAGGGTTGAAGCAGCAGGCTTTTCGGGAGGAATATAATTACTATGGAGGAATCAGTTTGATGTAGAAATCATGTGCAATCACAAGTAGTTTATCCACTTTAACCTGCAGCGCAACAATGGCTTGATATCCTGGGTTACTGCGGTATATGCCAGTCCAGTTCCAGTTATTCGTCGTGAGCTCTGGGATCACCTGAATCATTTGGCAGTGATCATCAATGGCCCTTGGATTGTTGGAGGGGATTTTAATTCGATCCTTAGTGCAGAAGAGAAAAATGGGGGGTCACAGAAGGCAACCGGTGTTTGTAAGAGTTTTAACAATTGGTTTCACAACAACGGGATTCGTGACTTGAAGTTAAAGGTCCCCAGATACACATGGTCGCGTGGCTCTCTTTCAAAGCGCCTTGATCGAGTTGTGTGTAATAAGGCTTGGTTTCTACAGTATCCTAATGCATCGGTGTTACATTTGCCGAAAGTCGCATCCGACCATCGCCCCATCCTCATTATATTTGATCAAAATTCCAGAAATAATAATTCTCCGAAGCTCTTTCGTTTCATGGCTGCTTGGCTGAAAGACTCAAGATTCGCAAACTTTATGCAAACTAAGTGGAATAATGCAATGCCTTATGGTCGGGCTGTTGCGGAGCTTATCCAGCAGGTGCAGCAATGGAATAAAAATATTTTTGGGAATATTTTCCAAAGGAAGAAAATGTTGTTGGCCAGAATTGGAGGAGTTCAAAGAGCTTTGGAAAGGAGACCTCTTCGAAGTTTATACCGCCTTGAGGCTAAGCTTAAAAGGGAGCTGGAGGAGGTTTTGATGTGGGAGGAGCTTCTGTGGCTGCAGAGATCGAGAAGGGATTGGCTTTTGTTTGGGGACCGAAATACTGCATATTTCCATCAAAAAACAATTACAAGACGACGCCACAACAGGATAGATGCGATTATGGCAGACAATGGTCCGTGGTTATATGACATGGATGCCATCAAGAATCAAGCGATTAATTTTTTCTCTAAACTATATACACCAGAACAAGGGGGGTATAAGTCGTATCAGATTTGTGGTGCTTTTTCGCTAATTGATGAATATAGAATGGAGTCCCTAGCTGCCGAGATTGAGGAAAAGGAAATCCGACGTGCAGTTTTTAATATGAGGCCTCTGAAGGCACCAGGAGTAGACGGGCTACATGCAATTTTTTATCAGAGCCAATGGCATATTGTGGGGGAGTCCTTTTGTAAGGCAATCAAGGAGATTTTTCAAACTCAATGCCTTCCTGTTGAGGTCAACAGAACAGTGCTGGTTCTCATCCCAAAGACAGAACAACCTACATCTTTTAATATGTATCGTCCCATCAGCCTCTATACTGTAATGTACAAAACAGTCACAAAGATTATAGCTAACAGATTGCAGGAGCTGCTCCTTGAGTTGGTCGGACCTCACCAAACAAGCTTTGTACTTGGCCGCCACATGACTGAAAATATTATAGTTGCACAGGAGATAATCCACTCCATGAGGCGGAAAAAAGGACGCAAATGTTTTATGGCAATAAAGGTGGATTTAGAGAAAGCGTACAACCGGTTGAGCTGGGAATTTATCCGTGATACTCTTCAGGAGTTGAATTTACCGACTGTGCTGATTAAGCTCGTAATGGAGTGCATAACCACAGCCACAATGAATGTGCTCTGGAATGGTGAGCTTTCTTCCGATTTTCGTCCAGGGAGGGGGGTTAGACAGGGGGATCCACTTTCACCGTATATATTTGTGCTTTGTATAGAACGCCTCAGCCATGGGATTGCTAGATCGATCCAGCAAGGACAATGGAAGCCAATTCGATTGGCGAGAATGGGAACCCCTTTGAGCCACTTATTTTTCGCGGATGATCTGTTATTGCTATCAGAGGTGTCTAGGCAGCAGGCTATAATTATTAATAAGGTGTTAGACGATTTTTCAGCTAGCTCGAGAGCCAAGAGTCTAAAACATTGGTGTATTTTTCTGCCAATACATCAGCCATGGAGGCTTCCAGAATTAGCTCTGAACTGGGGTACTTAATCACTGACAATTTGGGGAAGTATTTGGGGGTTCTTATATGCCATAGTCTGATGTCGAAGCAAACCTACCAAAGTATTATTGATAAGGCTGATCAACGTTTGTCTGGATGGAATGCTTCTCATCTGACGTTAGTGGGTCACATCATATTGGTGTAATCAGTTTTACAAGCCATCCCAGTGTATGCAATGCAAACTACAAACTTGTTGCGAAGCATAAAAATGAAAATTGATCAATTATGTCGGTGTTTTATTTGGAGTGGGTCGGCTAAGCACCAAAAAATGAGCTTGATTAATTGGGAGATGATTTGCACTCCGAAATGTAATGGGGGCCTCGAGTTTAAGAAGTTGGGTATCATGAACCATGCCCTCCTTATGAAGAATAATTGGAGCTTAATTACTGAACCAATGAAACTCAGTAATCAAGTATTGTTAACTAAGTATGGGGTTAATTTAGATGAGGTTCCTACAAGCCTGCCTACTCGATACGGGTCTCATTTGTGGAAAGCAATGGGAAGCACCTGGGAGCAAACTAAAGTGGGAATGAGGTGGAACATCAGCGATGGGGAGAGGGTTCGATTTTGGTGGGATTGTTAGGTGACAACTTCGAGGCCTTTGGCGGATTTTGTGACACAACCAATTCCGAGTACATTACTGAACAAGCGGGTTGCAGAATTTGTTGATGAAACTGGAAATTAGAGTTGGCCGGTATTTAGTTATTTGTTGCCTAATAATATCCTCTTAAAGATTGTTGCTGTTTACCCTCCCACAGCTTCTCACGGGGCTGATAGCATCTATTGGGGAACCTCCTCTAATGGAAAATTTTCGGTAAAATCGGCTTATGAATTGTTGGATGAATCATGTGGAGATGGAGATCAAGAGTTTTGGTCTTTGGCATGGAAATAGAAGGGTCCCCAGAGCATCCGTGTGTTTCTTTGGCTACTACTGCATGGGCGTTTGAAAACGAGGCAGGAGCTTAATAGACAGCATTTGCTTGCTTCTACGCAATGTGATAGGTGTGGAGGGCCGGTTGAGGATGTCCTTCATACACTCCGTGACTGTCCTACGACTAGGAGAGTATGGTCTCACCTCTTGCCCAACCAGCATCACCATAGGTTCTTCTTTTGCCCTCTTACGGATTGGTTGCAGACAAATCTGACGAGTAAGAAAAATGACAAAAGTATTGGAGAGTCTGTTTTGGAGTTGCGGTGTGGAGATTATGGTTTTGGAGGAACAATCTTCTCTTTAACCATGGCTCGTGGGAGAGTGGTCTCATAGCCACTGATATACCAGCTCAAACGCAGGAGATTTTGCGCTGCATGCACCAAAATTTGCATGGGAAACAACTGAGGGTGGAGACAATGATCCGTTGGACAGCTCCTACTTGGCCGAGTGTCAATCTCAACACAGATGGGGCCATGAAGACTGCTGGATATGCTGGAGCTGGGGGTTTGATACGGGATTATAATGGGAATTGGCTCATAGGCTTCACTGTTAATCTTGGAATGTGCTCAGTTATTTCGACTGAGCTTTGGGGCCTCTTGCATGGATTGAAAGTGGCTTGGGAGCATGGTTTTAGACATCTTAACATGGGAGTTGACAATAAGAGTGTCATGCAACTCTTGGAAAGAAATCATCCTCCAGCCAACGAATCTGCAGTTCTTGTCAAAACCATTCGGGAATTACTAGCACGCGACTGGATCGTCAATATAGAGCATGTGTACCGAGAAGCAAATAGTGCTGCTGATTTCCTTGCATCCTATAGCCAAACCAAACCTTTAGGCCTGCATGTTCTTCCTACCCCCCCCCCCCCACTGATATTATTGGGATACTTTGTAATGACGCTTATGGCATTGCACACTCTTGGTTAGTGTTGCACTAGCTCTTCGTGAGCCCTTCATTAATAAAAAAAAAATTGAGGAGCCAATGAAAATAAAGACTCTTTGATAAAGCAACGAAAGAACTCCACGTCAGCCACCCTCCACAGCATCCTAAAAATCAACAAGACCACAAGTGGAAAGGCTACCATATTCATAACAATAAACGCAAAAAGTAGCTAGAGGTTACCTTATCTCTCAAGCCTATAGATGGCACCATTTAGGGACCACAAGGCAAAATTACCCAAATGTCCTCACATGAGGGGGCTTGCCACTTAATCAGCAACACGGTTGAAATGACTAAAATAACCCTCAGGCAGACACCACAATAGCTCAAAGGTGTCTCTAAATAATGGTAACTCATTCATTGATAAAAATACACATTCACTTTCTTCTTTAAAACATATTCTCCATTATTGAAAGGTTCAAGGTCATGTAGACTTTGTACTCGCCATTTATCACTCAAAATCTAACTTGAGAATTGAAGTATGGTCGCCAGCCATCACTGACTCCTCCTCTAACCTTAATTTTTTCTCTGTGTTGCAAGATTCATACAGCCCAAGTTTGATGGTTTTTCATCTCTCCATTTTCACCTTATTCTCACTCTATTATTGCCAAACACTCAACATACCTAGCTAACCTTCTCAGTCTTATAAGAAAATACCTCAAACATAACAAGGCAGCCTCATCACCTACTTTTTAGCTATCATTTTGTTTTAGTCGAATCCACTAAAACTAGTTAAAACAATATGAAGATTAAATTAAAACTTATTAAATATGTTAATCATAATTGAAATGTTAATAAATTGGGACATTCGAGACATTTAAGACAATCTAGACATTTGAAGTTTTGATCGTCCAAGATTGATTCTAATTTTGATAACAAAAATACAAATAGAACAAGATTGTTTATATTTATGTCTCTTTTAGGTAATCGTGGCAGAAGTGGGATTAGAAAATCCTTGACCATCTCAGAGCACTATCATCTCTACATGAAATTAACTAAATCTGGCTAAATAAGTAAACATCTTAAAAATAGGACTCCTGCCAAAATCTCTAATCTTTCACCCTTGACCGAACCTTGACCGGCCTATTATAGCCATACCATTTGCTGGTGATAGTGCTTTACTATCGCAGAAGCCTTTCCTTAAGGCGAACAACTTCCTCTCTGATTGGCAACTCCTACACCAGCCACTATTGTCTCTAAACTTAAACCTTAGATCATGGCAAACCTGCTAAAACTTTCTCCACCATCGCCACCTTATTAGCCTCTGATGGCAGTGAGCTCTTGCTGATAGAGCCTCTATTGAACCTGACATACACCCAACAATTGTTTCATAATCATCATTCTCTTCAAATCCGTGCAACCCCATACTAAACCCACGCTGTTAGCTTTGCCCTCCCTTGCACCATCGATTAACCTCCCAACCACCCCCATACTATCATTTAACCACCAGGCCAATAAATGAAAGTCAAAAGTTGAACAACTAGCACCATCAGAAAAGAAACTCATCCCATCATCAGAATCACCATCGAAACTCAAGCTTGAACCATTATCCAACACTTTGGAATATGCATTTTTGGGGAAAAAAAGTACTCTGCCGGTAATCATTTCATCATCCCTAAATGAAGAAGAAAAAGTTAAGTTGTTATATGCTTTAAAAGAACACAAATGAGTAGTAGTATGGACTATAGGAGACATAAAATGTATAAACCCATTAGACTGCATGCATTACGTTCACCTTAATGAAAATACTAAACCTAATAGGGAAATGCAACATCGGTTAAATCTTAACATGAAAGAAATTGTTAGAACTGAAGTCTTTAAGTTATTAAACGTATGTATCATATACCCCATTTCTGATAGTTCATGAGTCAGTCTTGTACAAGTTGTCCCTAAAAAGTCAAGAGTCACAATAGTTACCAATGCTGATAATGAATTGATACCCACTAGAGTGACTACAGGATGGCGTGTATACATTGATTATAGAAAGTTGAATTTTGTCACACGTAAAGACCATTTTCCTTTACCATCGATCAAATGCTTGATAGATTAGCAGGCTATGAATTTTATTGCTTTCTAGATGGTTATTTAGGATATAATCAGATTCCTATAGCACCAAAAGATCAAGAGAAAACCACTTTCACTTGCCCTTTTGACACTTTTGCATATATGAAGTTGTCATTTGGATTATGTAATGCACCTGCTACATTTCAATGATGCATGTTAAGCATTTTTTCTGATATGGTTTAACGATTCCTTAAAGTCTTTATGGATGACTTTTCTGTCTTTGGTGACTCATTTGATCAATGTTTACATCATCTAACGCTAGTTCTACAGAGATGTATCGAGAAGAACTTAGTCTTAAATTGGGAAAAGTGCCATTTTAGGGTAAACCAAGGTATTGTTTTTTGTCATATTATTTCGAATAAAGGTATTGAGGTTGACAAAGCCAAGGTGGATCTCATTTCCAATCTTTCTTCACCTAAAACAGTCAGAGAAGTAAGATTTTTTCTTGGGTATGCTGATTTTTATAGACGTTTCATTAAAGATTTTAGCATAGTTTCTAGACCCTTATGCAATCTACTTACTAATGATGTACCTTTTATCTTTAATGATTCATGTCTTGTGACATTTGAAAAATTAAAGCAGTTGTTCACATCATCACCCATCATTCAGCCCCCAAACTGGAGCTTACCATTTGAGCTTATGTGTGATGCATCTGATTATGCAGTAAGAGCAGAATTAGGACAAAGGGTTGATCGAATTCCCCATGTTATTTACTATGCTAGTATGACATTGAATGATGCACAATTGAACTATTCAACTACAGAAAAAGAAATGCTAGCAGTAGTGTTTGCATTAGAGAAATTTTGATTTTATCTCTTTGGTTGTAAAATAATTGTGTTCACAAATCATGCTGCTCTTAAATATCTTCTCATAAAGAATGATGCAAAAGTTAGGCTAATTCGTTGGGCGTTACTTTTGTAGGAATTCGACTTGGAATGCAAAGATAAGAAAGACACAGAAAATATTATGGCAGACTATCTCTCTCGTCTCTATTTTGACACAATTACAAAACCATTAACATTGAATGAGTCATTCTCATATGAACAATTGATGATTGTGGAAGTATTACCATGGTATGGTAATGTCGTTAATTATCTTGTTACAGGTCAACTTCTAGAGCATTGGACTAAGCAAGACAAGACTAATTTTTTTGCGGAAATAAAAGATTTCTTTTGGGATGACCTTTATTTATTCAAGTATTGTGCAAATCAAATTGTTAGACGATGTGTCCAAGAAAGTGAAATTCAGAATATTCTTTCATTCTACCATGAACAAGCTTGTGGAGGCCATTTTAGCGCTAAGAAAACAACAAGTAAAGTTTTACAATGTGGTTTTTATTGGCCAACTATATTTCGAGACGCTTACACTTTCTGTTTTTCATGTGATAGGTGTTAACGAATGATGAGCATTACACGAAGGAATATGATGCCACTAAATCCAATTTTAGTGGTTGAGATATTTTATGTATGGGGTATTGACTTCATGTGACCCTTTCCTCCTTTTTTTGGCCATCAATACATATTAGTTGTTGTTAACTACGTATCGAAATAGGTAGAAGCAATTCTATGTAGAAACAATGATCACAAAGTGGTGATACGATTTTTGAAAAGCAATATTGTTTCATGCTTTAGATTCCCTCGAGCGATAATCAGTGATGGTGGTGCCCACTTTTGTAACAAAGCATTCAAAGCTCTTTTGACAAAGTATTCAATCACTCACAAAGTGGCAACCTCATATCATCTGCAAACCAGTGGCCAAGTTGAGATCTCTAATCGAGAAATAAAGCACATATTAGAAAAGACGATGAGGCCAGACAGAAAAGATTAGTCATTAAGACTTGATGATACATTATGGGCATATAGAACGGTTTTCAAGACCCCGAATGGGATGTCACCCTACAGGCTATTGTATGGAAAAGCTTGCCACCTACCTGTGGAACTCAAGCATCGTACATATTGGGCCATCAAGAAATTCAAGTTTGATATGTAGCAAGCTAGCTCAGAAAAAAGATTACAACTGGCAGAACTTGAAGACATTCGTAATGATGCATACGAAAATGCTAGAATTTACAAACAGCGAATGAAAGTATTTCATGACAAGCAAATTATGAGAAAATCTTTTACTCCAGATCAGAAAGTGTTTTGATTCAATTCTTGCTTGCACCTATTCTCAGGTAAGTTATGCTCTCGATGGTCTTGCCCTTTTATTGTTCATACTATTTTTCCACATGGGGTGATTGAAATTGAGGAAATAAAGAACGGTGTCCCATTTTTTATTGAACAAAGCAAGGGAGCTACAACATCTTTTCAATTTCTGCACGAGCTTTTTCTAGCCGCATTTTTCCAAAAACAAATAATTTTCAATTGATATAATTTTGCAATTACACTATATTAATTGATTAATATATGAATTTGATATATATAATTTGAATCACTGAGGCACCATATCATCAACGATTGGGCGAGTAAACAGAACACCGACACAACCATACCCTCGGTGCCGTCAAAAGGCAATAATCTGGAAGTATCTCTTTTTAATTTGATTAATTACTGTAGCATGATAAGTCGTCATGTTTTGGTAAAAACATTTTATTAAAAGAGAGGAAATACAGGAAAATCGGAGAAACATTTGGAGAGAAATTTTAATTTGGAGAATTTCAATTTCTGTATTTAATCTTGGCTGTTGAACGATAGTCGATCCGAGGACTAAAAAATCGTGTAAAGGGTCACGGATCCGCCCCCGTGTATAATAATTGAGAACTGTGTTCTCTATTTTATTTTATTTTTTTTCTCTTTCTTAGCTTGCGGATAAGAAATGGCCGCCCTTCCTTTAGATATCATCGTGGACGTATTTGCAAAACTGCATGCGAACTCTGTATGCCGACTCAAATGTTTATCAAAGTCATTCCTGGCTTTAATCACCAATCCTCCGTTTGTCAGGTTGCACCAAACTCAAAACCACAACAGGGACAAGTCCTTGTTGGTGCGGATAACAATGCCCTACTCTGCTTAGACCTGGAAAGCAAAATTACTGCCGTAGATCCAATTGCTTTTCCAATAAATAGAAAAGCCTCTTATGATTCTGTTTGGATCTACGGTTCCTGTAATTGTTTGTTGGACTTATCCATAACAGTTGAGAGTCATGAGAATAAAACGGCAGTTTTGTTTATATACAAATTGTTCGACTAGAGAGTTCAAGAGAATGCCAAACTATGAACGATTCAATAAAAGCAAAGCACTAGTTGTTGGCTTAGGTTACGCTCAGTCAATAGATGACTTCAAGGTTTTGGGAGTTTCTTCTTCTTATAAAGACTTCAAGGTTTCGGGAGTTTCTAATTTTTATATAGACAGAGCATTTAAAATAGGTCTGCACGTCTTCTCTTTAAGGAAAATATTTGAAACTAATTTGGGTTACTTTATAGAAACCTATTGGGCGATCCAGCTCGACGGAGCTATCATCTTTGGTTTTTGTAAGCTCAGTTTTGATGACCCCGTGACGATGATCGCTGTATTTGATTTTGTGGAAAACAAGTTCAGATTCTTAGAACTACCTCATAATAATTTTAGGGTGTGTTTGGTTGGAGGATTAAAAGTGGGGATTGGACTCTTTTTTTTTTTAAGTTTTATCCTTATCTCATGTTTGGTGCTGTTAAGAGTATTGAGATTTAGTTATTTTGGACCCACAAGTTAATCTTAATTTTGTAAAGGAAATTAACTCAAGGAGTCATAAGATTAGTTAGTATTGGATTATATTGGTAACTCAATTAAACATAATAATTTATAAATATTAAAATTATAGTAATATGTTATAAATGTAATAAAAATATTGACTTTAATAATGTAAATAATAAATTATACTAAAAATCATTATTAATTTCACATTAAATTTAAATTCTATTTTAATTTATTTAATTATTAAATATTTTTATAATTCCAAATTTATATTATAAATTAATTATTAAATTAGTATTCAAAAAGATAATTTTTTATAAAATAATAGATTATTGAAAAAAATAATAAAAATATCATATATATATATATATTGAACAAAATAAAAATTATTTAAATTATGATTTATATTTCATTAATTTTATTGAGGTTGATTTGTATAATTAATAATACAAAATTTTAGTTTATAATAATATTAATAATAATAATAATAACTTATAAATTATAATATTATAATATAAAACATGATTATTTATAGTCCAATTCAATAATGCACCAAACACAACAGAATATTATATGTAATTAAGTATTATCCAATCCAATCCGACATAACAATTCAATCCGATCAGACATAACAAATGAGCTCTTAGAGAACATTCCATTGGAGTGATAGGAAACTGTCTTTCTCTAATCCCATACTCAATGTCGAGGAGGGATGATTTTTGGATTATGAAAGAATAGATGTGACAGAATCCTGGACAAAAGTTTTATTAGCCAATTTGTTTTGGTATTTTCAGGTTTCAGCCATTATGTTCCCTCAAGGACAGTGATTTTATTTTATCAGTTTTAGATGGGAAATTTGTACTTTTTGATCCAAGTGATGGAACAATTAAGGATTTTGTGATTAAGGGATTTCAAGAAAATTTAAAAGATTTCTCCATGCAGGTATATGCAGAGACTTTGATCTCTCCCAACAGCAAAACAAACTTCCTAAGTGAAGGTATGAATAATTCACTAAAATTTTGTTTCATCTGATTAATTGCTGGTTGCTTATTTCAAAAAGAGTATATTATATTTGATTTTCATTTTTTTTCCCAATGCTGCTACTATGTTTGAACTGGTCATGAATTTACTAAGAAAGTACTGTTACGCTGTTTTAGGTGCATTGGAGTTTGAATCTAGAGAGGAGACGTACGAGTAGCTATATGTAACACACAAACGTATATCTAGTTAATATTCTAGCAATCATTTTCCAAAGTCGACTGACGCTCTCCTTCACCATCTGTATTGCACGACTTTCTGACCATCAGAATATATGTTGTCTAGTTCAGTAATTCACTCGTTAGTGATATGAGATATTAGACATGCACCACACATCTATTTTCGAGGTCATTTTAAATAACATGACCATTAAGTTATTTCATCATTAAGAGATCAATGTGATGGCCTGTTAAGAGGTGTTCTATTCATTTGCTGCATTCATTTCCCAGGCAATCATATTGTCGAAGAAATTATATTAGGGAAGACCCATTATTGTTTTATTAGATTAACGACAGATAATGATGATACCTTAATTAACTAATCAACAAGAAGTAGATTAATTTATCTTGACAAAATTAATCCCTTATGAACTGGCATTTATCAATTGATATTACGTTTAGCACACAAGATTAGATTAGATTAATTATTAAGATTGGATTGGATTAAGTTGGATTAGATTAAGCTAGATTATATTATACATTGTACTGTGTTTAGTACAATATTGGAGTGGACAATGTTAAATAATATTCAAATAAAAAAATTATGAATATTTAAGATTATAATCAAAATTAATTTAAAAGTAATTAACAAGAGCATTAAATATGTAGTAAATTAGTTACTAGGTAGTCATAATTATAATAAATAAATATAAATTAACAAAACTATTTCATTATTTAATTAATTTTTATCACACATCTTAGATATATTTTATTTTATCAAAATGTTAGCAAATAACATATATATAAAATCAATTATTTACTTGTATTGTTAATTTCCATGATTATATTGAATATTACATTGTTGATTATTAAATTCAATACAATCAATTATTGTAACAAATTATTAAATAGTTAATTTTATTGGAGTAAAAGTACAAATTTAATTAGGCTATAAAAACAAAATAAAAAATAAATTCAAATAAACCATTAATAAAATAATTAATTAAGTAATTAAATTTTAGGTTACAAATAAAAAATAGTGTTATTTATGAAAATATGTATAAAATTTTTTCTCTTATTCTAATCCCATCTAAACCCACTCATAAATTAAGATTGTTAATTCCATAATTTAAGAACTAAATTTAAATTTAGTCTTCCCTAATTCAATCCAAATAAAGTAACCAAACATAAAATAAAATTTTTAATTCCAAAACTAATCTAATCACATACTTAATCTTACTTCCCAAATGTGCACAGTGATAAATTTTCCGTGTAACGGTATGTCAGTAGTCTTTGCTGGGCCACCAAGTGCTTTTTCTTTTTCTTTCGAGGACCCAAGTATATCAACTACTGACTTAATTTCTTCTGAATCAATGACATTGTTGCGTTGTCTTGTGCTAGCTTTATGAACGGAATGTCAATACTTGAACATTATGTTGTTGATGGCTCCACAATAAATACACATCTTCCACGTCCCATCCTTCTTAGGAACTAATAAAACCAGAAATGCACATAAACTCATACTTTCTCTCACGTATCATTTTTCCATTAATTCATTAACTTGTCTTTAAAATTCCTTGGTCTCCTCTATGTTGCTCCTATAAACTGATTTATTTGGAATTGTTGCACCGGGCACAAAATAAGTCTGATACTCAACTTGGACTTGACTTGGGCTTCATATGGACAATCTTTTCTTTGTTAAAAATTACTTATTTCACAAATATGAATTTTAATTTAATTATAATTTCTCAATAAACTAAGCGGCTACTAATTATTCCAAATTCAAGGTATATATAGCTTGCTTATATAGGTCATACGTACAGACAGTGATGCATGAGCTCATAATTCCAAAATCTAACTAAAGTTCGATTGATTATATTGGATTTCAACAGAAAAATCTGTTAACCAATTCAATATAATTAAATTTTATATCTAATCGGATCCTATCATAGGGTTAATTGAATTCAAATTAACGGTTTAATATAGATTGCTTGGATAGTGCTTTCCGGATCGTGAACAGTTACCTCTACAAGCCCCTCTGGACACAATTAATTCATAGATCGATATTTTTTAACAATAAAACAATTATCTCATAAATAAAAGAAATATCAAGGACTGAAGTGATTGGCTTGCGGATCGAATCTTATTCGAGTCTATGCGGGGCCGCCATTGACTATTGCTTCACTTGCTTTTCCACCGGCAAGGTTATCTTTTCTTGGCATCCTCAAAATATACGCGGACCATTTCTCTAAATATCAGTGTTGTCTTTGTCAAGCCTCTATTCATGTATACGTGCTTGACTTGACTTCAACTTACCTTACTGTGGACAATTTGTTTCTTTGTTAGATGTTACTTAATTTGTTGTTTCACCACAAAAATTTAACTGAATTAGATAATTACTGAATGAATCGACTAATTAAAAATTACCGTATAAATTTTTTGAAAAATGTTGTAATGCCTAAACAGTTGATTCAATTGGTAGGATCTTTTCACAATGAAACAAGATTGTGCATTTATGTAGTACGTTCTCCATAGTATGTTTCTAAAAGGAGTAATGTATATTTATAAAATCGGAATATAAAGTTTTTACCTCCCTCCATTAAAATTAATCCATTATTTTGTTTTGAAAAAAAAAACCGTCATTACATTTTTATAAATACAATGAATTAGTAGCCGAAGGTAAACGTGAAGTGGGTCCTGCTCAATGAAAACTCCAAGTGAAGAGAGAAAAATGTAAGATTTAACCAATGAGATAGAAAAAATGTGTGGAAAAATATGAAAGAGGAAATATCCAAGAAGTTTCCAGGAGACAGGAAATAATTAACAGAGGCAGCAAAGGAAGAGAAAAACTGCAAGCACTTGAAAATATTTACTTTTACTCTATTCTTCCATCTAAATTGCATTCACAACTATCAAGATCCTCCCTGTTTCAGTCACCAAATTTTGTTAATGGCCTCATCTTCTTCTACTGCTTATTCCTCTTCTTCTTCTTGCAAATACGATGTGTTCCTCAGTTTCAGAGGGGAGGATACTCGTGATAACTTCACAAGCCATCTCTACGCTGCTTTGTGTCGAAAGAAAATCAAAACCTTCATTGACGATGAAGAGCTTAGGCGAGGAGATGAGATTTCACCTGCCCTTTTGAACGCAATCCAAGGTTCAAAGATTTCCGTGGTCATTTTCTCACAGGACTACGCTTCTTCAAAATGGTGCCTGAATGAGCTTGTTGAGATTCTTGAATGCAAGAGCAAGAATGTCCAAATTGTTGTACCAGTTTTCCACCGTGTAGATCCATCGGATATACGGAAGCAGAATGGAAGTTTCAGGGATGCCTTAGTTAAGCACGAAAAACAGTTCAAGAAGACGCCCGAAAAGGTTCAGAAATGGAGGGTTGCATTGACCCAGGCATCAAACCTATCCGGATGGGATTCCAGGAATATCCGGTAGCTCTTACTCATTCATGTGTCTATGATTAGACTATATCATTTCGACTCACTATTATTAATTTGCTTTTGCTTTCACAACTGCTAGGCCTGAAGCGAAACTTGTAGAGGGAGTTATCAATGACATTTTGAAGAGATTAAAAGAAAAATCAGTCTCTAGTGATTTTAAAGGCTTGGTCGGACTAAGTTCAAGAATTGAGAAACTCAAATCGTTGTTATGTATCGGATTGCCAGATTTCCGAATTGTTGGAATTTGGGGCATGGGCGGTATAGGGAAAACAACCCTTGCCGGAGCTATTTTCAACCTAATTTCTTGGGAATTTGAAGGCAGGTGCTTCGTATCAAACGTGAGGGTAGAATCAGAGAATGGACGTGGATTGGTGTATCTACGAGAGCGAGTTCTTTCTGAAATATTCGAAGAAAACATTAAAATTGGAACTCCTTATCTTCCTGAATATATTGGAGAAAGGCTCCGGCGGATGAAGGTGTTGATTGTTCTGGATGATGTGAATAAAGTTGGGCAATTACAATATTTAGCTGGTGGGATTGATCGATTTGGTCCAGGAAGTAGAATTATTATAACCACTAGAGATAAATGGATCCTTGATAATTTTGGAGTGCATAGCTCTAACATATATGAGGTTAACGGATTAGAATATGATGAAGCTCGTGAGCTATTTTGTGATTACGCCTTCAAAGAAAACCATTGCCCTGATGATCTGTTGGCGCTCTCAAAGTGTGTACTGAAGTATGCAAATGGCAACCCATTAGCACTTACAGTGTTGGGTTCGTTCTTTCATCAGAAGAGCAAACCGGATTGGGAAAAAGCTTTGGAGAAAATTAATCGAATTTCTGATCCTGACATCTATGATGTGTTGAAAATCAGTTATAATGACTTAAGGCCAGAAGAGAAGAGTATATTTCTCGACATTGCGTGTTTCTTTGTAGGGGAGGAGAAAGATTTTGTGACAAGTATACTAGAAGATCCTAATACTGCGCATTATGGATTGAGTGTCCTCATTGAAAGGTCATTAGTAACAATATCAAAATTCAACAAGATAGAGATGCATGATTTGTTGCAGGAAATGGGACGGGAAATTGTTCGTCAAGAATGCATCAAAGAGCCAGGCAAACGTAGCAGGCTGTGGAATCATGAGGAAATCCAACAAGTACTAAAGAAAAATAAGGTAAGAATCTACCTATCTAATGTAAACACACTAATTTTCCCAGCCAAACTCATATTTTCGGTAAATCGATTATTAATGTAAAAACACTAATTTATTTGTTTGGACAAAAATACTGGAAATGTAAAAACCAAATAATGTTTACATTTTAAACATTCATCGAACAGCTTAAGTGAACTTCAAATTTCTTGGTACTGGTAGAAAATTAGTTTTATAATTGGCCAGAATAGTGAAGTTGGAAAACAACTAAAATACTCATATCTGGTATTTTAGGAAATCAAACACTTTTGCAATTTTATCAACTTTAGGTAAAAGTTTAAGAGGGAAAACATGAAGAAGACCATAAATGAGAAGGGACTAAAGTTTTATTTTTTGAATTTAGTGAAGAGTATGTGTTTTTTTTTTCCCATACAGATTTTGAAATAAAATAAATCATATGAACAAAAAGTAGATTTCATGTTCAATTACAGGACAGATGAAGTGCTACATCATTTAGGATACAAATATTATATTTAAACTTTACAAGTATATCATTACTATTTATAAATATGTGCTAATTTTATTTTTTTTCTTTTGTTTACAAGGGGACTGATGCAATCGAAGGCATGTTCCTCAATTTGTCCAAAATAAGAGACATACATCTAAATTCTCTGGTTTTTGCAAAAATGCCATATCTTAGATTGCTTAAATTCTATATGCCCGAGTATGGTGGTGTTCCAATTATGAACTCTAAAGTCCATCTGGATGATGGTTTGGAATGTCTTCCAGATGGACTGAGATATCTCCATTGGCATGAATATCCTTTGAAATCATTGCCATCAAATTTTGATTTGGAGAACCTTATTGAACTGCACTTGCCTTACAGTAAAGTTGAGCAACTTTGGGAAGGAGAAAAGGTAACCAATACAAAAATATTAATATTTCTTTAAATATGTATGTTTGATTGTGAAATTCATTAGTGCTAAATGCTAATTCAATATAATAAATATCTGTCTTTTGCTACAGGAAGCTTTTAAGTTAAAATCTATTGACCTCCATCAATCCCACAATCTCACTAAGATACCAAAACAGTCAGAAGCCCCAAATCTAGAGAGAATTAATCTTTGGAATTGCAAAAACTTGCTTTACATTCCCTCCCACATCCAGAATTTCAACAACCTTAGTATGTTGTCTTTGAGGGACTGCGTAAGTCTTAGTTGCTTTCCACAAAACATTCATTTTAGATCTCCCGTAAAGATTGATTTCTCTGGTTGTGTTAATCTCACAGAGTTTCCACATATTTCCGGAAATGTGGTAGAGCTAAAACTATTTAATACCCCAATAGAAGAAGTTCCGTCATCAATCGAGTCCCTACCTAATCTTAAAATCTTAAATTTGGGGTTTTGCAAAAGGCTGAAGAGAGTTTCAACTGGCATTTGTAAATTGAAATATCTTAGATGCCTTTATCTTTTGGACTGCTCTGACCTTGAGAGTTTCCCTGAAATTTTGGAGAAAATGGAACCCTTAGAAAAACTTGCTTTAGATAGGTCAGGAATTAAGGAGCTGCCATCTTCAATTGAAAATCTTGAAGGCCTTAAGGAGCTGCAGTTGATGTGTTGCTCTAAACTTGGTAGTTTGCCGGATAGCTTGGGAAATTTAAAATCTTTGGTGTTACTTGATGCAAATAGATCCGCCATTCTTCAGCTACCATCCTCTATAGCAGATTTAAACAAACTTAGAGAACTTTGCTTGTCTGGATGCAGAGGTTTTGCATTGCCTCCACTATCCACTTTTTCTTCTTTAAGAAAGCTAACTTTAAGTGGATGTGGGATAATAGAAATCTCTCAAGATATTTGCTGTCTATCATCATTGGAGTCCTTAAATTTGGCAGAAAATAACTTTGAGAGTTTACCTTCAAGTATCAGCCAACTGTCTTGTCTGAGGCGGCTTTGCTTGAGAAATTGCAACATGCTTCAATCATTACCAGAGCTTCCACTTGGGCTACGGCATTTAGAAGCAAGTAATTGCAAGCGGCTGCAGTCTTTCCCAGAGAGTCCATCATGTCTAGAAGAACTTCATGCATCCTTAGTGGAAAAACTATCCGACCAGGCCCACGGAAATGTGAGCTTGACAGCACCAGGGATGTTAAAATTTGATAATTGCCTGAAACTCAATGAAAGAAGTGTTTGGGCATATTTTCAACAAAGAGTTCATATTGCATTGCTGAGCCAATTCTATGAAAAGGTACCCAATTCTCTTTCTCTTTCCCCTTTCTCTCTTCTTAATTACATTTGAAATCAGAATTTTCATTGTGTTACAGGAATATCATGAACCATGTGCACTCAGCATTTGTTTACCTGGAAGTGAAATTCCGGACGGGTTCCGGAATCAATCTTTAGGATCTTCAGTAACTATTCAAATGCCACAGCATTGTTGTAACAAAAACTTCATCGGATTTGCTCTTTGTGCTGTTATTGAGTTAGAGGGAGATCATTGCAGTGAAATCTACGAAGTAAGCGTCGGATATGAATACGGTTTTTATCACACTTTCATATTGGTTGACATCATATCCGTTGATTCGACTCATGTCATAGTGGGATTTGATCAATGTTGGAATATGGAGCTACCAGATGCTGACCACCATTCGGATGTTTCATTTGACTTCTTCATTGATGACAGCAGTTTCAAGTTGAAATGTTGTGGGGTGACTCCAGTATATGCAAATCCCAACCAGGACGAACCAAACACCTTAACTCTCAAATTTGCCACCGGCAATGAAGAAGAATGCACTCATCATGGGAAATTGCATAATGGCTTTCTTGATAAGGCTGACATGTCTGGAACTATTGAGAGTGTCATTTCTGACGAGGATGAAGCAGAATCAATTTGCAGAGAGCAATTCAATGCTCCTCAACAAAAAAGTTATTTGTTTTCTCATGTTTTTAATAAGAGAGGTGGCATGTTGGCTTTTCTTTTGTAAGTTCAGTGCTCTAATCTATTTTTGCCTTATTTATCATTTCGATGTGTTTACTTTAATCTAATGTTTATGTTCGTCTAATATCTTTTTTCTGATTTTTGGCACTTGCTGCAAACATGTTATATAGATTCGTATTTCTTGTGTTCATTTTCTGTCCATTACAACATTGGAGGAAATGGGCATTGGACCAGTGAAGGAGAAAAGGAAGTTCAGCTTTGTGTCACACAAATTCAGTTCTAAAGCAAGAGAGGCAAGCATATTTACTCTTTGTTTAATATGTAGAAATTATTTAATGAAAAAGAAGTTTTGATGTTGTCTGGTGAATGCAGTTCTGCACTTTTACCACCACTGCTTTAAGGAGTGCCTCTGATCATTTAAGTTGCATCAATACAAAATTTGACAAAGCGACCATACTACAGGTATCCAATCAGGCCTGCGAATTGCCTTATAATTGCTGTATTTGGCTATTTTATTCTTGCTTTATAATGTTATACTTTCTTTTTATTATTGAGCACGATGGGCATTTGACATTATATGGTGATGTTTTCTTTAGACCAAAATTAAGGTGGCGTGGACTCTGAATGTGCCTTCATTGGAGTTTTGTCTCTCAATATGTTTAAGTTTTGTGTGTGAATGCTTACTTATTTATACCCTTATTGTGTTTCAATCCTCTGTTTGATTCATGAAATATAAAATGATAGAAAGAAAAATAATTGAAGGTACTGCTAGTCGTTTGCAACTAATATTTCTTCTTGGTATTTATTAACCGTCAGAAAAAACAAAATAACGTAGAATCTGTTGTATACAAATTTAAGAAACTCTGTAGTTTCCATTATCAACTGTGAACAAAGAAATGCTTCCAACGGCAGTTGTGAATGTGGAATATCAATCTGTTTCCTTTCTTAATGCAACATGATTAATGAATTCCTTTCCAAACAAGCAGGTATCATAACTTTGTCTGCAAATGTGGATGAATGTTGGCACTTACAGGGTTCACTTCACATTATGACAAGAAGTGGCCATTCAACTTAAAGATACACTAACTCAAAACAATGTGACAGGAAATGCAGGACACTTTGCCACTCCTTCACTTTTTGCTTGCTCTTTTTGATGACTATTGATTTGAAGAAAACTATTTTGTATAATGTAAAGAAGTGACCAAGGACTATCATATCTTTGATTCTCTAGCCAAGCTAGAAGAAATGTTTTTGATCAATTTTACTTTCTTTTCCATTACAGCACAATTGAGAGCTGTTGGTGGCACGGCTGATGAGCTTCAGGAAGCTATGGTTAAGTTTGAAGGCTTGTTCTTATGTTCTTTCCCGTCAAAATGAAGAAATCAAGATGTTGTTTTATTGACAGCTCAGTAAATTTTAGTTCTTTTGATTAGCTCTGTTTTACAGCTTTGTATTTCCTGGTGACCAGAAGGGAAAAAAGGAGAGAATCAAGATTTACTTGAAATTTTGGAAGTGCTTTGTAGACTAGATTCCTTCAAATATCGAGTGCACCTTGTGTTATTTACAGATTGAAATAAAGGGCCATCTCTGTTCTGTTGGTTACTTGGATATTGACTTCGTGCTGAACCGCGTAATTAATTGATATTTTCACGTAAAACAGAAGAAATTTGAAAGAAGGTAGACAAAAAGACCGTAACAAACTTGATCGCGGGGCCTCGTCCTCTTCCTCTTGTATGAGACTGATTCAATTGATAACGAGAGATAAAGGTCGGGAGAAGGGGACATGTGATCCATTTGTTCTCCTTTCACAGAGCTCCTCAGCGGCACCTTCGAAGAGAATCTCGGTTAGTGATGCTAACACCAACTCCTTTTATTTTTATTTTAGGAAGGCCCCCGGTAGTGTAAGATCTTCGAGCACTGTACGTTGGTGTAACCTGCTCTTTTTGAAAGCTGTTGACCTTCCTGCCCATCTGATTAAGTGCATTGCGGCTTGAATCATGCGCAACAGGCTTCCGCCAGACAATTGGAAGAAAGGGCTTTTCTCGCTTGTTTGAGAGAAGTCTTACCTGGCAACCATAGGAAGATGGATCTCTCCAAACAAAGAGATAACAGAATAGACGTAGCACACGAAGAGAAGAGGAGAAAGAGAGTCTGGCCGGAAAGTGTTCTTGCCTCTATCATTAGCTCGGGTAGTCCCTGTTTCTGGTGTTTTAGTCACCTTAGCAGCGAACTCAAGGATGGACTTTGTCATTTCGAAATGTCCGCTTCAACCGCTGTTTCACCTCCCAAAAAGCAAAGTTGGCTTGACGAGCGCAGATGTGAGGAAGCGGGAGTCCGGCCCGGGTGATGAAACTGAACGTACTTTGGTTAGTTATTCTGCTTGTATCGACTTGCGTTTGTCCCTCTGTTCCTGATCCTTTCCTTTGCTCAGACCCAAGTTACCTGAAGTTCGTGTTCAACGCCATTTCGGGGACTATCGCAGGAGTTGCAACCTCCAGCTTGACAAGCTACCCTTCTTGATTGTAGCGTCAGATCTAGTTCCTACTTTAGGCTAACTCAACTTCTAAGCTTGAAGGTGAAGGGGGGCTTTAATACCTACGGCTTCCCCCAATTCAACCAGGTCACCATGAGTCGGACTCCGTTAAACCTTCAATCAATTTTTAAGGTCCGAATCGTTTATTACGTGGCCGGTTCAAATTGGAATGGTGTTAAAAATACTCTATTAGTTCATCAACATGGGTCCAACTAAATAGTCTCCCAAAATCAATAATCAACCTTTATCGAAAATCATTATAGTAAATATTCTTTTTCTTTTTTTTTAATTTATCTTTACTGATTCCTTCAAAATTTGTGGCTTTTTTAACCAAAGAACAAAATACATGGACCCACCACGCATTATGTACAATGCTGCTTTTATATTAATTGTACGACTTGCAAAAATCCTGCAGGAAATTACTGCACATCTCTACTTTACTCTTACATTTACTCAATTCTCTGTTTCAGTTACAGAATTTGCTTCATGGTTTCATCTTCTTCTCAAAGCAAATATGAGGTCTTCCTCAGTTTCCGAGGGGAGGACACTCGTAATGGCTTTACTAGCCATCTAGCAGCAGCTTTACATCGGAAACAAATACAATTCTTCATTGATGATGAAGAACTTAAGAAAGGTGATGAGATTTCGCCTGCCCTCTCGAATGCAATCGAATCATCAGATATTTCCATAATTATCTTCTCAAAAGGCTATGCTTCTTCGAGATGGTGCCTCAATGAACTTGTCAAGATTCTTGATTGCAAGAAAATGAATGCCCAAATTGTTATACCGGTTTTCTACCAAGTAGATCCATCCGATGTGCGGAAACAAAGGGGGAGTTTTGGAGAAGCTTTTGTTAACCATGATAACAACTTTCCGCGGAAGGTTCAGAAATGGAGGCATGCACTGACCGAAGCATCAAATTTATCTGGATATGATTCCACCGAATCCAGGTAATTCTTAACTCTCAATACTTTAGAGCCTAGCCTGTTACGTTATAACTCATTAATGATTTTTATCTTAACAATACTTATTGCTTGCTAGGAATGACGCAGAACTTGTGGAAAAAATTGTTGAAGATATTTCCAAGAAATTGGAAAATATGTCAGAATCTACTGATTTAGATGGCCTCGTTGGATTAAATACACGAATAGAGGAAATGAAATCACTGCTATGTCTCGAATCGTATGATGTTCGAATTGTAGGAATTTGGGGCATGGGCGGCATTGGTAAAACAACCATTGCTAGTGTTGTTTTCCACCAAATTTCTAGACACTTTCAAGGCAAGTGCTTCATGGCAAATGTCGGAGAAAAAGCAAACAAAATGGGAGTAATACATGTTCGAGATGAGGTTATTTCTCAAGTACTAGGAGAGAATCTCAAAATAGGAACTCTCATTGTACCCCAAAATGTCAAGAAAAGGCTCCAGCGGGTGAAAGTGTTGATCGTTCTTGATGATGTTAATGATGAATTCACACAGTTGGAAAGTTTAGCTGGAGGGGTAGATAGATTTAGCCCCGGAAGTAGGATCGTTATAACCACCAGAGACAAACAAGTACTTGACAAATGTGGAGTGAGTTACATATATAAGGTCAAGCGATTGGAGCATGATAATGCTCTTGAACTTTTTTGTAGAAAAGCCATTAGGCAAAACAGTCGCTCTCAAGATCTTCTGGAGCTCTCAAAGGAGATAGTGGGTTATGCCAAAGGCAATCCGTTAGCTCTTGAAGTGTTGGGTTCTTCTCTTTATCAAAAGAGCAAACAACAGTGGAAAGTTAAATTGCAGAACTTGAAACTGATTTCTGAACCTAACATTTACAACGTGTTGAAAATCAGTTATGATGACCTAAATCCAGAAGAGAAGAAAATCTTTCTTGATATCGCATGTTTCTTCAAAGGAGAAGATGCAGACTTTGTGACAAGGATACAAGACGATCCTACATCATTAGATAATATAGTTGATAAATCACTCATTACAATTTCAGATGAGAACCGACTACAAATGCATGATTTATTGCAAGAAATGGGTCAGACCATTGTTCGTCAAAAATCCATTAGCAAACGTACCAGATTGTGGGATCACGAGGACATCTATCATGTCTTAAAGAAAAATAAGGTAATAATCTACGTATTTGACTTTTATATGTTAAATGTAAATAATTCACAAATACGCATTTTATCTTCAATTAGGAAGCTCTTAATTAACTTTTCAATTTTTTTTTTTTGGATTTTATGCTTGCTCATTCTTTTCTCTTGCATAATAGGGGACCGAGAAAATTGAAGGCATATTTCTTGATTTGTCCAAAACAAAAGACATCCATCTAAGTTCTCAAGCCTTTGCAAATATGTCAAATCTCAGATTGCTTAAATTCTATATGCCTGAGCGTGGTGGTGTTCCAATTATGAGCTCTAAAGTGCATCTTGACCAAGGTCTTGAAGATCTTCCTGAGAAATTGAGATATCTCCATTGGCATGGATATCCTTTGAAAACGCTGCCTTTTGATTTTGAACTAGAGAACCTTATTGAGCTCAGATTGCCTTACAGCAAAGTTGAGCAAATTTGGGAGGGAAAAAAGGTATAGTGCATAGAGACGAAAACATCAATTTTCTGTTATTTATTAGATTAATTGTGACATTCAGTGATTCTAATTTAATATAGTCTTTGTTTATCTTTTTGTTACAGAAAGCTTTCAAGTTAAAATCCATTGATCTTTGTCACTCCCAGCATCTCATTAGAATGCCGGACTTATCAGAAATCCCAAATCTTGAGAGAACAAATTTTTTTAATTGTACAAACTTGGTTCTTGTTCCCTCATCAATCCAGAATTTCAACAATCTCAGTATGTTGTGTTTTAGGGGCTGTGAAAGTCTTAGGTCTTTTCCAAGAGACATTCATTTTGTTTCTCCAGTGACTATTGATTTCTCGTTTTGTGTTAATCTCACAGAGTTTCCAAAGATCTCTGGAAAGATAACAGAGCTAAACTTGTGTGACACTGCAATAGAAGAAGTTCCCTCATCAGTAGAGTGCCTAACTAATCTTAAAGAGCTGTATTTGAGTAGGTGCTCAAGGCTGAATAGGCTTTCAACTAGCATTTGCAAGTTGAAATCTCTTCATGAGCTTATTCTTAGTGATTGCTTAAGCCTTGAGAGTTTCCCGGAAATCTTGGAGAAAATGGAACATTTAAAATACATTTCATTATATAAGACAGCAATTACGGAGCTGCCATCCTCATTTGCAAATTTAGAAGGGCTTGAAAAGTTGGTCTTAGTGGGTTGCTCTAAACTTAATAAGTTGCCACATAGCATTGGTAATTTAAAATCTTTGGTGCACTTTTTGGCAAGTGGATCAGCCCTTAGTCAACTACCAGCTTCTGTCGGAGACTTAAACAAATTTAAACTGACTTCATTCTCTAGATGCAGAGGTTTATCTTCTTTGGTAGACATAGATTTAAGTAACTGTGCTGTAGTGGAAATTCTGGAAGATTTTTGCTGTCTATCCTCACTACAATGGTTAGATCTAAGTGGAAATAACTTTGAGAGTTTACCTTCAAGTATCAAGCAACTTTCACAGCTGAGAAAGCTTGATCTGAGCAATTGCAATATGCTTCTTTCGTTACCAGAGCTTCCATTGTTTCTTGAAGATTTAGAAGCAAGGAATTGCAAGCGGCTCCAATTTTTGCCAGAGATTCCATCCTGTTTGGAAGAACTAGATGCAGCTATGCTCGAAAAGCCACCTAAAACCTCCCATGTAGATGAATTTTGGATGGAAGAGATGTTGTCCATTAAGTTCAAGTTCACTAATTGCTTGAAACTGAATGAAAAAGCCTACAACAAGATTTTGGCAGATTCAAAACTAACAATTCAGCGTATGGCAATTGCATCACTCAGACAATTCGATGAAAAGGTATGCAATCCTCTCTCTTTTTCTTCTCTCTCCCTCTTTATAACATCTTAATTAGTGATTTTCATTTTATAGGAGCTCAGCATATTTGTACCTGGGAGTGAAATTCCAGACTGGTTCAGTAATCAAAGTTCAGGATCTTCGATAACTCTTCAGCTGCCACGGCATTCTTTTGGAAACTTAATCGGGTTTGCTCTTTGTGCTGTTATTGAGTTTAACCAACTTTCTTCTAACAGTTGGAGTTATTTCAATGTTGGCTGTCGATACAGCTATGAAATAAATAAGATATCAGCCAAAGATGTGTATTTGGCTGGTATTCTCAACTTCATTGATTCCGATCATGTCATACTTGGATTTAAACCCTGTGGGAATGATGACCTCCCTGATGCTAACTACCATACAGATGTATCATTTCAGTTCTTCGCTGACGGTTATGGAAGTAGTTATAAGGTGAAATGTTGTGGGGTGTGTCCGGTATATGCCGACTCCAAGGAGACCAAATCCAACACTTTTACTCTCAAATTTGCTGCCGGCAGTAAAGAAGAATGTACCGAAATTAGGAAATTGGATGATCAGGCAAGCACAATTGGAGCTTCTGCACGTGTTGGCAAATCTGACGAGGAGGAGTTGGAACGGAGTCCCAAGAGAATTTGCAGAGGCCAAATCAACAATCCTTAGTAACTGAGTTTTCTCAGATTATTTTTCTTCAGTAAGTCCAACTCTCCCGTTAGTTTGTATTTCTTTATCTCTTTTATGTGGTTGTTTTTTCATCAGTCACATCAAACAAAGAGTATTCCTTTTGGGCTCAATTCAGTTTTATGTAATTGATTTTGGTTTTGGTTCTGAGATATGGCAAGTACATTTTTTGTGTTTGCACTGGCAACTACTGCTTCATACCCACTTCAACGATTTATATGGAAACAAAATAACCTTTTGAGCTATTTGATTTACTGTTTTTGCTTAGGCAAGAACAATCTTTTATTAAACCTGTAGTTTATTTCATAGAAAGCAATTTTGATGTTATGTAGTGAATATGCAGTTCTTTGCACATGCATGGCTTGCATCCCCTGCTGTGGAAAATCCTTTTGATCATAGTTCTTAGGTGCATGTGCAGTGATTCCAAAACTTCAGGTGTCATGATTTTATAGAAACAATTCTATAATCTTTTTATGTTTTGAGCAGACTTTGTTCCCATATGATTTTTTCAAATCTGAATAAAACGTTAGTACCTATGGATTACCTCCCCTATGATTTTCTTCTGTTGGTGCTTATAATCCTTATAATATGCTTGAATTTGTTAAGTCGGAGATATTATGTCGTCTGTTTCTCTTTTTGGCATGATTAGATGCTTTTTTCTTGAAATAATCGCCACCTACAATTTTACATCATAAGATGCCAAGTCTTAACATCAAAAAATCCTACACCTTTTCTGATTTATACTTCCATATATGAGTCGTTTGAATGCATGACTCTGCCTCTTTGTGCTTCAAAATTGTTTGTTAAACAACTTGACGACCCTGTATCTTTATTTGGTTATGTGACGCAGCGGTTTGCTAGATGTCGCTCTAACTTGTGTTCTTACGAAGAGAAAAATGGTATAACAAATTCTAAATTAGAATTTGAAACGAGAAAACTCAAATTTTTTATTGATGATTGGATGATTTTTACAATGGATTTAGCACATATTTATAGTACTCATACTCACCTCCACCTACTACATTCCACTCAATAAAACACACCAACTATAATCCACTAATAACACTCAACACACCAGCTGTAATCCACTAATAGCACTCAATAAAACACACCAATAACACTCAATAAAACACACCAACTGAAATCCACTAATAACAGTCATTACACCAATTGTAATCCACTATTCGGGCCCTCATGTTTTATGCAGCATCAGTTTCTCCCCCTCTTAAAGACAACTCGTCCTCGTGTTAATCAAGGAATTTGCTCTAGACCATGATACTCGTACAAATCTTGAACATTGAAAGTGTTAGAAAGGGCATAGTATTCTGGGAGATCGAGGATATAGGCATTATCATTAATCTTTTGAAGGATGCAAAAAGTACCAATTTTCTTCTACTTGAGCTTACTGTATTCTCCTGCGGGAACTCATTCTTTGCGCAGATGTACCATGACATAATCACCCACTTTATATGATTTGAATCTTCTGTGCTTGTCAGCAATGACCTTGTATTTTGTAGTAGATTCTTCCAACTTCTTTTTTACTTCTCTGTGTACGTTGATCACTTTATCAATTAGATGATCAGCAACGACGCTCATTCCAAGAAGCTTTGGTAAAGGAACTAAGTCTAAAGTGTGCAATGGAGGACGAATATAAACAACTTCAAATGGAGATTTACCACTAGAACGATTAGGCACATTGTGGTAAGAAAATTCAGCTTGTAGTAAAACATTCTCCCATTGTCTTGGGTTTTCTTTAACCAAGCATCACAAGATATTACCCAGTGTGTGATTGGTGACTTCAATCTACCCATCTGTTGTGGATGACAAGTGCTACTAAATTGTAAAGTTGTAACAAATCTTTTCCATAAAGTACGCCAAAAATGACTAAGAAATTTGCTATCTCGATCAGAAACTATTGTCTTTGGCAATCCATGTGGACCAACAATTTCTCGAAAGAATTGTTGGGCAATGTAGGTAGCATTTGAAGTTTTCTTGCATGGAATAAAATAAGCCATTTTAGAAAAACGATCTACCTCAACAAAAATAGAATCTGAACTTTTCTGTGTTCGTGGTAATCCTAAAATGAAATCCATGGATAAGCCTTCCCAAGGTGCATTTGGAATAGGAAGTGGCATGTATAACCCAGTATTTTGAGCTTGTCCTTTTGCAATCTGGCATCTATAACAATGTTTGACAAATTTCTCAATATCACGTTTGAGATGAGGCTAGAAATATTGAGCTTCTACCAATGAAATGGTTTTGTCACGTCCCATGTGACCTCCTAAACCTCTAGCGTGTAGCTCTTGAATGATGTGCTCTCTTAGTGATCCTCGTGGAATACATAGATGATCTTTAAAGAATAAAAATCCATCTTGTAATTGGTGTTTATTGCAACTCTGCTAGTGCACTTTCGCCATTCTTTATGAAAATCCTCATCATCAGCATATAAATTTATCAAATAATCAAAACCAATCATTTCATTATGAACACTAGTCAATAACATAACTCGACGACTTAGTGCATCAGCGACTTTGTTTAATTAGCTTGACTTGTGTTTGAGAGAGAAAGTGAACTTTTGAATATAGGCAATCCATCTTACATGCATTCGATTGGCTTTAGAGGAACTGTTGAGATACTTGAGAGCTTGATTATCCGTGTTTATGATGAATTCTTTTTGAATTAGATATGGCTCCCATTGTTGCATAGTGCGAACAATTGCATATAATTCTTGCTCATATGTTGACCATTTCTTTCTAGCTTCGCTGAGCTCCAATTCCCACTCCAGAAGCATCACAATCAACTTCAAAATTCTTGTTAAAGTCAAGAAGTGTAAGTACAGGTGCATTTGTAAGCTTCTCCTTCAAGACTGTAAAGCTTTGTTCTGTTGTTTTTGTCCAAACAAATTGTTTTTGCTTCAAATAGTCTGTAAGTGGTGTAGCTATGGTGCTAAAGTCTTTCACAAATCGTCTGTAAAATGTTGCGAGGCCATGAAAACTTTGAATATTGATTTTGAATAGCTTTCACCTTTTCTTGATTGGCTTTGATTCCATCTGAACTCACAACAGAGCCTAAAAAAATTAAGTTATCTTTCACAAAGCTAAATTTTTTAAGATTGGCATACAACTTGTTCTTTCATAACACCTCAAATGCTTCTTCAAATGTTGAATATGATCTTCCTCGCTATGGCTGTAAACTAAGATGTCATCAAAATAAACAACAACAAATTTTCCAATGAAAGGTTGAAATACCTGATTCATTAACCTCATGAAAGTGCTTGGAACATTCGATAGACCAAAGGGCATAACTAGCCACTCGTACAGACCCTCATGAGTTTTAAACATTGTTTTCCACTCATCACCAAGGCGAATCCGAATTTGATGGTACCTGTAACACCCCAAATTTAACACGTGCGGAGCACATGAAGAAGGAGGCTATTCATAAATCATAATCTTTACTCATAAGTTTTAAACTGAAATACCTCCAATTCTTATTTAAATAAAACCACATATCCAAACATCTAATACTAAATAATCTCTCCCGAGAACATAAAAATAACAACAAGTCTCAAACTCCAAATTACTTGTTCATAATAGAAATAACTAAATAGCAATACAAGTTTATTACTCCTCTTATTCAAATAGCAAACGGAAACGGAAAATTACTAACTCCAAAGCTAAGCGCACTTCTCAAAAGAAACTTAATTTGCAAAAAGTAATGACGAGGGGTGAGCCGTCAACTCGGTAAGTAAAACCATTCCTAACACACTATGCTTACCGATACTAAAATATTGCAAGCCTTATCTTGTTTAAAACATATATCGTAACCCATAAATTTCATAAAACGATATACCACGATAACATAACATAAATTCTTAATAATTCAAAATATCCAAAAGCATATATACTTACGAAGTAAATCATATAATGCATATCCATAAAACAAAAAATTAGCTCATGTCACATAGTGTCACCTATAGTCCCAGTGACCCGGCCAGAAACATAATCAGAATATCGTGTGCACACTCAAAACAGAAACCCAGTACAGGTCTAGAACAGACATATCATATTATACAATTAGAATCATAATCAGAATGACTACGGACAATGAGCCAAAACATAATGACTTATACGTGGCACTTTGCACTATATGTGGCACTTTGCGACGCTTTGCCCTACAAGAGGTGGTCCCTATATAGTCCCAAGAGGTGGCCCCCGTACAATCATAAATAATTAAACCATACATAAGCATAAAACATTCTTATCAGTTTCATAAATGTCCATAACAATAATTTAGGCTTGCATAATATTTTAAGATAAAATCATAAAAATAGGTATGTAACAAAATAACTTACATATTCAAAAACATTTATAAAATACTTTGTTAAAAGGAATTAAACTTTAAAACATTTACATAAAACTAATTTTATTATCAAAATCAATTAATCCTTTAAGTAGTATAAAAAAAATTTATACTTATAATAATAATATCAAAATGCTTATACATATCCAGTATACTAGGAATGAAGTTACTTACCTTGACAAATGAATTTGAATTAACACACCTCTAATCTTCTAAGAGCCTCAATCCCCTTCAACCGCTTAAACAAATACAAGATATGACAATTAATAACGTATTCTAAAAATCTGATTTTCTAATCCATATCCGTACAGGTCTGATTCTCAGAATTTTAACTCTTAATCTAAAACTCAGAATGATATAATGTTCTATGGAACTATTCTGGACATCCATGAGTACCCCATGTAAAATTTACAAGAGGATCCGATTTCAAAAACATTTTCAAAACTATTTACTTCTCAGCAAATTTGAAGCTGTTTTCACATGACCTAAACCAAACAGAACGGGTTCCGTGATTTTTATAAAATAAAATACTGATCAGAAAATTATGAAATTAAAACTGGGAATCCTAAACACATATATTAACCTGCATGTAAAATTTCAGAATTTTCCGAGTTCATTTGATGGTACAAATAGTCTTGTGAATCCGATCGCAATGCTGGAATCGTAGTTTTCCAGTGCAGTGGTTTCTATTCGAAAATGCATATAAAATTGAAAACGAAGTCGAATTTAATGAAATAAAATTTAATCACGAAGCTCTACATGTCTAGTTTCCAGAAATATAAATTCTATAAGAAAATTCGTTCAGAAAATATAGGTTTAAAATTGAGATACTCATGCTGTCCAGAATTATCCTGTGCTTAATGCGTCAATGATTGATTAACTAAACTCATAATAAATTAAAATCCTAAACAACTCCTAAATACATTCTAAATCATGCATTAAGATCTATAAACATCTAGAATCGTGCCAATATAAACCCTATATAGAGATATTAGAAATCCATTAAGAATAGGGAGAATAACTTACCCATCGCTTCGATTCTCTCCTAAACCAAAGTTTGAATCCTAAGATTTGGGTAGGAGCGTAAAGAGCAGTAAAGAAAAATAATAAACGTTGTGAACTTAGGGTTATGGAAAGAGAAAAGTATGCATTTATAAGGAATCTTAAGAAACCTTATTTACTAAGGAAAAATAACTTTTTTAAAAAAAAACTATTTCATAAATATCCTCTATTTTATTATTACTATCCCTTTCTTAATAAGGGTTATAGCTACCCATAATTATCATTGAAAGCCCAATTTCCATAATAGAAATTTGTGGCGTTACAATTTCTCCCCTCCTAACAAAAATTTCGTCCTCGAAATTAAAAGGTTACCTTATGCAAGGAAGAGTTGAGGATACTTCTCCAACATTTCTGCTTCTCGCTCCCATGTGGCTTCTTCAATCGAATGATTCATCCATCAAACCTTCACTAGGGGAATAACTCTATTCCTTAATACTTGTTCGTTTCGATCGACAATCTCAATAGGTTGTTCCTCATACGACATGTCTTCAGTTATCTGAATAAGTTGATAATCAAGCACATGTGAAGGGTCTGCGATGTACTTTCTTAACACAGACACATGAAATACATTGTGAAGCCTAGACAGACTTGGTGGTAGATCTATGCGATAGGCCACCGGACCAATTCTCTCTAAAATCTCAAATGGTCCAATAAATCTAGGGCTAAGCTTCCCTTTCTTCCCGAGCCGAAACACTCTTTTCCATGGTGATACTTTCAAGAAAACAAAATCTTTTTTTTTTCAAATTCCAACTCACGTCTACGACAATCTGCATAACTCTTTTGTCTGCTCTGAGCTGTTTGAAGACGTCCTCTAATCAACTTGATTTTATCAACAGTAATCTGTACTAGTTCTGGACCCAAAAGTTTTCTTTTACCAACCTCATCCCAGCAAATTGGGGACCTACACTTTCTTCCATATAATGCCTCAAATGGTGCCATGCCAATACTCGAATGGAAGCTATTGTTATAAGCAAATTCGATCAACATTAAGTGCTCTTCCTAACCACCACTCAAGTCTAGTACACAAGCTCGAAGCATATCCTTTAGGGTTTGAATAGTCCTTTCAGATTGTCCATCTGTCTGTGGATGGAAAGCAATGCTAAATCTCAATTTCGTCCCCAACTCTTTATGTAAGCTAGCCCAAAATCTTGAAGTGAACTATAGATCTCTATCAGACACTATTGACACTGAAACTCCATAAAGCCTTACTATCTCTTTAATGAATAACTTAGCTAGTTGCCCTATATTGTCGGTACTCTTCTTTGCCACGAAATGAGCCGATTTCATCAATCGATCGACAATTACCCAAATACAATCACATCCCCTCCTAGAACGAGGTAATCCAGAGATGAAATCCATTGTTATGTGTTCCCATTTCCACTGAGGAATAGGAAGCGTTTGTAAAGTTTCCGCTGGTCTTTGATGTTCGATCTTAACTTGTTGGCAGACTAAACATCGAAACACAAAAACATCAATATCTCTCTTCATATTCCTTCACCAAAAACTCTGCTTTAGATCACAATACATCTTAATACTACCAGGATGCATACTGTAAGATGATTCATGTGCTTCTGTTAAGATCTCTGCCTTCAATTCATCGTCTGTTGGCATGCATAGCCTTTGCCCCAACCATAATGCATCCATATTATCTAGTCTAAATCCCGGCTTATGTCCTTTGCTGACATTTCATGGATTTTATTGAGTTCTATATCGTCCTTTTGAGCTACTTTAACTTTATCAATTAGAGTAGGTTGGACTGTTAAATGTGCTAACAAGTCTGCTCGCCCATGAGCAACTACCTCATTCCCACATCTCCTCAAGTGATTTACTAAAGGTGATTGCATGGTGATAAGATGAGCCATGCACCCAGATGATTTCCTACTCAAGGCATCTACTACCACATTTGCCTTACATGGATGGTAATTAATAGAACAATTAAAATCCTTCACCAACTCCAACCATCTTCTCTGCCAATTCAATTCCTTCTGAGTAAACAAGTACTTCAAACTCTTATGATCGGTAAAGATCTCACAAGTCTCCCTATGCAAATAATGTCTCTAGATTTTTAGAGCAAACACTATAGCAGCCAACTCTAAATCATGAGTTAGACAGTTTTATTCATGACTCTTTAACTGCCTAGAAGCATATGCTATAACCTTACCATGTTGCATTAAAACCCAAACCTTTTCTAGAAGCATCACTGTAAATCACAAAACCTCCACCTTCAGAAGGGAGAGTTAAAATGGGGGCAGTCACCAAATAACTCTTGAGCTCTTGAAAGCTCTTTTCGCATGCCTCATCCCAATTGAACTTCATATTCTTCTTAGTTAAATTAGTCAATGGTGCTGCTATGCTAGAAAATCCTTTGACAAAGCGCCTATAATAACTTGCCAATCCTAAGAAACTACTTACTTCAGTCACACTATAAGGCCTTTCCCAATTTACAATTACCTCCATTTTGGCTGGATCTGTTGAAATACCATCCTTCGTCACTATATGCCCCAAAAACATCACACGATCAAGCCAAAACTCACATTTCTTAAATTTTCCATACAACTTCTTCTCCCACAATGTTTCTAATACAATCTTCAAGTGTGTTTCATGCTCCTTCTTACTCTTAGAGTAAATCAATATGCCATCAATAAAGACGATGAAAAACTGGTCAAGATAAGGTTGGAAGATCTTATTCATCAAATCCATGAACGCTGCAGGAGCATTAGTTAATCCAAAAGGCATAACTAAGAACTCATAGTGTCCATAACGAGTTTGAAAAGTTGTCTTCGATATATCCTCACTTCTTATTTTCACTTGATGGTAGCTAGATCGTAAATCAATTTTAGAGAATACCGCTGCACCTCGTAATTGATCAAAGAGGTCATCAACTCAAGGAAGAGGGTATTTATTCTTGACAATAACCATATTCAACTGCCGGTAATCAATACACAACCTCATTGAACCATCTTTCTTCTTTACAAACAAAACAGGAGCACCCCAAGGCGACACACTAGGACGGATGAAACCCTTATCTAGTAACTCTTGCAGCTGGACCTTCAGTTCTTTCAATTCAATGGGTGCCATCCGATATAGTGCCTTGGATATAGGTGTAGTACCGGGAACTAATTCTATAGTAAACTTAACCTCTCTTTCTAGGGGTAGTCCAGGAAGATCTTCAGGAAATACATCAATAAACTCCCTTACAATCGGTATGTCTTCAAGGCACACCTCATCAGGATCGTCAGTAATTATATACGCTAAAATCCTTCACAACCCTTCTTTAGCATTTTCATTGCCTTAACCATAGAAATCAAAACTTTATGACTCTTATGATTCCCTTAAAAATGAAATTCTTCCTCGCCAGGTAAGCGAAAAATAATTTCCTTAGCAAAACAATCTATTGAAACATGGTAAGGTCCTAACCAATCCATCCACAAAATCAAATCAAAATCGTGCATCTCTAAAGGTAGGAGATCCATAATGAATTCTCTATGACACAATCTAATCACAGATGACTTATAGACAAGATCTATTAACTGGCAATCCCCCATAGGAGTACTAATTGTCATGTGAACATCTAATGGTGTGATAGGCACATCAGCATAACGGGCAAACACACAAGATATAAATGAATGTGTAGCACCAGAATCAAAAAGAACTTTGGCTTCTCTAGAGAATAAGGACAATGTACCTGATACCACATCATTGGACACCTCAGCATTTTTCTCCATCAGCGTAAAAACACGCCCTTGCACCTTCGGTTTCTTCTTCTGCCCTTCGTTAGTTGGAGTATTTGTAGTCTCACAACGTCTCTTTGGGCAATCCATAATCCTATGCCCAGATTCTCCACAAATAAAACAGACTCCAGTTTTCCAATGGGATTCACCAAGGTGTCTCTTTTCACAATGTCGACAAATGGGGTAGTCCCTCCGAGCGGTGTCATCAGGAACCCCCTTATTATCCCATTTGTTACCTCCACCATTATACTTCTGGGAGTGAGTGCCCTGCCTATAAGAACTTCCATTTCGCGGTCCACCTGGTCGATTCTTTTTATTTCTCTGATCCCTCATAACTTGAGCTTCAAGAATATCCTTCTCCGCAAGAATTGCTCGATCCACCAAATCAGCATAGTTGTTAATCTTAAGGATAGTCAATCACCCTTTAATGTTAGGATGTAACCCTTCCAGGAACTTCCTACACTTACTACCCTCATTACCAACCAAGGTAGGAGCAAAACAAGAGAGGGCAGTAAATTGTTCCTCATACTCCGCAATAGACTTTGTTCCTTAAGTCAACCTTAGGAAATCCGCCTCTATCTGATATCGAACTCGTTTAGGAAAATACTTTTCATGAAAAGCCTCCAAAAATAACTCCCAAGTAATAGGTGCATCTTGCAAGCCAGCCCTTAAAAGACAAGATTTGGCATCCCACCAGTGGTCTGCCTCACCCTGAAGGACAAATGAGGCCAATATTACCCTATGATCATCATTACAACCCATAGCCATAAATATCTTCTCCATCTGTTTTAGCCATGCCTCTGCAACCATGGGATCGACAGTCCCCTGAAAGGTAGGTGGTCCCAACTTCTTAAATCGTTCTAAATTCACCATAGCTCTCTGATCCCTTGCGCCACCTTGCCTTTAAACTGGCACATTCTCTTGTGCCCCAACTCTACCTCTAGCCATATCTTGAATTAACTTACTTTATTGTTCCATCAATCTAACCATTGCACGCATCATAGGATTTCCTTCGTTAGCCATCTCGCACAAGGTTGGGTCAGCGTCATCAGCGACACCTAAAACATCTCTCGAGCTAGAGACATGCCTAGCACCTCCCCTACGTGACATCTTTTGACTATAACACGGAGAATAAACAAATTAACTAAATAATTAAAAGGGTAAACAATTCATAGCTAAAGGTCGTGCAAGCACGTAGAGTACTGAATAAGTAGTATAACTAAGAAAAATTAGTTATTGGAAACAAGAGCAATAAATATTTCTTTCTACATTAATACCAAAGATCATATATCAAGAGTTATTACAAAGTCGCAAGCAACATAAAAAAAAAAAATCAGAAGGACCAACATAGAATTACTAGTCATAAATGATTACTCATTGCCTTAAAATATTTATCCACTCTATTAACCTCAATAAAGTCTACAGAGTCTCATGTCCTACAGCCACAAAGTTCATAAGTGCACTCAACCGGATAGGAAAAGGATCTATCTTTACTTTTCTTTCCTTAGTCATGACTCCAGTTGTCTCAACTTCTTTAGGAGTTCTATAAGGTAGTTTATTTAGACCTAGAGATACCCATCCTTTGCTATAGTAAGGCTTAAATCATGGTCTTGTCCAAAATAGGCGACGTATTACAAGCTTATTCTTGTTAGCTCCCTTGCCATAAACACGTAGTCCACGTATAGCCTCATTGAGCTTCTTTCTTGAAGCTCCAAGTCCTAGAGGACTATCGATGTAGACCTCTATAGTCTTTCTTAGTCTGTCATCCATTCGCTGCTTATGAAGTCTCCTAAGATCTTTGACAAGAACTCCTCCAAAGATAAATTGTTCAATCCTGTCAATTTCTGTCCATCTCTTATTCTTAACACTTTTCATACCCAAAATGTCCATCTTTATGTCTACAAAACAAATGTAATCGATTTTATTAGACAATCTAATTAAATCGTAAAAGAAAGTCTACAGAATCCTAACCTAGTGCTCTGATACCACAATTGTAACACCCCAAATCTAACACGTGCGGAGCATGTGAGAAGAAGGTTACTCATAAATCATAATCTTTACATATAAGTTTTAAACTGAAATACCTTCAATTCTTATTCAAATAAAACCACATATCCAAACGTCTAATACTAAATAATCTCTCCCGAGAACATAAAAATAATAACAAAAGTCTCAAACTCCAAATTACATATTCATAATAGAAATAACTAAATAGCAATACGAGTTTATTTCTCCTCTTATTCAAATAGCAAACGGAAACAGAAAATTACTAACTCCAAAGCTAAGTGCACCTCTCAAAAGAAACTTAATCTTGTTGCAAATGTACCCATAGCTTGGTTGGGTTCCTCGTCTGATTTTTTTCTCTTTTTTTCTTTTTCTTTTCTTCTTTTTTTTTCTTCTTTTTTTCTTTTTCACAATTCAAGTAAATAAACACATATACATACAAAACAAAAATAGCACAATTCTGTTTTTTTTATTCCAACATAAACTACCCAAAAAATCTTTTTTAATTTTTTTTTCACTCCCCAATTGTTCCTCTTAAATTCTATTCCTTTTCTGAAAAAATTCTAAACTCTCCTTTTTTTTTCTTAAACGCCACACTAAATATTGACAAAAAAATTCGCACTTTTTTTTAAGATTCACACCTTACTTTTTTTTAGTTCGTGTAACAATAAAATACACAACGTAATTAGTATTTTTTTTTTAAACTCACTCCCCTTTTTTCTTTTAATTCCCTGCACATGCACTTACAACTTACAAGATGCACATACACGTTTTTTTTTTTTGAATTCCCCGCACATGCCCAACACCTTTTTTTTTTTTCAAAACTCACGACCCTCTCTCTTTGTTTTTATTTTTTGAACACACACCTTTTTTTTATATTCCCTAGCACAAACCCCTGATTAATTTGGGGTGGGTATGGGGCCCCGAAAAATCTGAAAAAAAAAAATTCGGGTCTATTTAGATATGGGTATTAAATTTCAAAACTTTTCGGGTTCGAGTTTGGGGATTTTCCGGATCCCGTAACTCAACCCGAAAATAAAAGTAAAAAAAATCTAATATCGAATCAAATTTTTTCCCCCAAAAGAAACCCTAACAATTTTTTAGTCTCACTCTCACTCGCACGATCTCACCGTCTCACTCTCTCAGTCCCACTGCCGTCATTTACGCACCATCCACCGCCGGCAATCGTGATTCAATTTTTTTTATCAGCTCGCGGCAGATCGTGATCGTGATTCACAGTCTCACTAGCTTGCAGCAGTGATCGCCATTCATCCACTTCGTCGCAGCCTCGTTCAATCGTTACCATTGCGCCGGCCGCCGGAGACT
Organism: Citrus glauca; assembly: GCA_029633175.1. NCBI lineage: Eukaryota > Viridiplantae > Streptophyta > Magnoliopsida > Sapindales > Rutaceae > Citrus > Citrus glauca. The sequence goes on along the minus strand of JAQOOD010000003.1, from coordinate 40,231,431 downwards.
GTGAGTTGTTGACTTCGTTTTTTTTATATTCCTTAATTAAATTGTTTGAATGGCTTCAATGGGTGTCATGAGGCCGGAGCTTGTTATGAAATCGATTGTTCCAATGGTTATGGCTGGAGTTTTGGGTATTTATGGGTTGATTATTGCTGTTATTATTAGTACTGGGATCAACCCTAAAGCTAAGTCTTATTATTTGTTTAACGGGTTTGAACATTTGCCTTCGGGGCTTGCTTGTGGTCTTGCTGGACTCTCTGCTGGGATGGCTAAAGCTTTTGTTTTATCTGTTTTTGTGCCACTGATGTTTCCTAGTCCGTGGGTTTATGTAATGTGGGATGATTATGGTTATGTGATGCAGTATAGTTTGCTCGTATGTTGTAAGAACAAATTATTATCCAAAGTTATCATCTAATTTTAATGGGTACTAGAAGGAATAATTTGCTGAGAGTTGGGATGTGCTTAATAGAAAACTAGTTGGGATGTGCTTAATAGAAAACTATGGATGTTCTGTGAGTAACTGCTCAGGCTGTGGTACAAGTTTGAGATGGTTTGCTGTGGCAGTTGATCCTAGACTTCAAGTATTTGTTAAGAGTAATTGAAAGTAAAATAACCATCGCAGATATTTATGTATGGAGTAAATTGCCAAAATCTTTTCTGCCAATTGCCAAAATCTTTGAATTCATCAAAAGCTTTTCATTTTCTGCCAATTGCCAAAATCGGTTGCTGGACTCTCTGCTGGGATGGCTATTGGTTTTGAGGGGCTTTTAAGCATTGTGTGTTTAAAAAAAGTTGGATACGTGCTCTTTGTGGAGGTATATGGTTTGCATTTTAATTTTTTCTATTTTTATTTATTTAAATTAACTAATAATTAACTTGATATTTATATTTTTTAAGTAGTTGTGGCACCGACCTCTCCAGCATATGCCAAGATTCTTGATGAGGAGCCAGAGATTGAAACAGATGTAGAGGCTGTAGAGGTATATAGTTTTAGTTTATATTATCTTGTCAAGAATTTATTAAGTTAAATTGTTAAAACATGTTTTTATTAATTTTTTTTATTTATGTTGTTATAGGTTTATGAAGAATCTTAGAATGTGCATCAATGGTGATGGCTACAAGTTTGTGTTGAAGACTTTAAATTAATTTGATTTGTCGTATAAAATTTAATCATTTGTAATTATGTTGAAGGCTTAAAATTATTATGTTTTTATTTATGTGGATGTTGTTAAAATTTGATCACTTGTAATTTTATTTCTAATATGAAATTTGATTATTTGTAATTTTGTTTCTAAATATGGAAGTTGTTAGAATTATTATTATTTAAGAAAAAAGGAAAACTGAAATATTTAGAAATTATTATTTAAAAAATGAAATTGGGTCCCCGTTTTAATCCTCGCTCAATTCAGAAATTTTCAGGAATATACCCAAACAATCCCCATTACAATTTTTTGGGTATTGGACGAGTTCGGGGGATTGCTTCTAAATCGGGTTTGGATTCGGAGATCATGATCCTCATCCGAACCCGCCCCACTGATATCCCTACACAGACTACAACACATTTACACCTCTTATTTTTTTCTTTTTAACTCCCACTCTTTTTGTTTTTTAATACCCACTCACCTTTTTTTTTATATTTTCTCCTTACTTTTCTCTCGCTCACGTCTCTCTTTTCTCCTTTTTCTTTTTTTCTTTTTTAATATTCCCTTCACAGAATACAAAACACACACTTTTTTTTTCAACAGTCTTTTTTTTTTTTTTTTGCAAGGCACAAGACACAAGCCTCAAACTTGTCACTTCTCGTCTTCTCACATCTCTCGTTCTCCTTTTTTTTTTTTAATCTATGCACAAGACACAAACGCGTTTTTCTTTTTCTTTTTTTATGTTTTCTTCTCACTCCTCTCACACTATTTTTTTTTTTGCACAGAACACACACCCGCACTTTTTTTTTTTTTAATACTATGCACCCTGCTCAACACACTCACGCCCCCTTTTTTTTTAAATTTTTTTCCTCAAACTTTTCACTCTTCTCACGCCTCTTGCACACAACACAAAACACACACTCACAATTTTTATTTTTTTTAACTCACTTTCTTACTGCCCTCACCTCACCGCTACTTAATTCTTCACTAGGCTTTTTCTTTTCCTCCTTCAGTTCGTCCTCTTCTGCTAACTTCTTTCTTTCTTTCTCTTTTTTTTTTTTTCAAAACCTACAAAGAACTTACTTGATTTGGTGACTGGAGACTGGAAATGGGATCAGAGTTGATGGAATATGGTGGCTGAAGGTATGAAGAACGTGTTGGTGATCGTGACTTGAAAGAGTCTTGGCGGTTTGTAGTCAAAACCGACTAGAAGATGATGTTGGTTTGATGTGTTGTGGTGGTGATTTTGGTTGATGAACGGAAATGATTTTTTTTCTTCTTTTTTTCTCTTTTTTTTTTGAAATAGAGATGGATGGTAGTGGAGATAGGTAGTCCAAAACAGACATTATTTTGTCAAGTCTGGGTTGGGTCATGACATAACTATGCTGCGTCGAAATGGTGTTTGGATGAGCTTGTTAAGATTCTCTTGAATGTTGTGCAAAGAATGGCCAATTGGTCACACCGGTTTTCTACGATGTAGATCCATTCCATCTGCAAAACACAGGAATGGCCAATTGGTCACACCGGTTTTCTACGATGTAGATCCATTCCATCTGCAAAATACAGGAATGGCCAATTGGTCACATCGGTTTTCTACGATGTAGATCCATTCCATCTGCAAAAACAAGAAGAGAGTTTTAAGAATGCATTTGTTAATTATGACAAGCAATTCAATAAAATAGATGCCAGAAGAGGTTCAGAAATGGAAGGCAGTATTGACAGCTGCATCCAATCTAACTGGTGGGGTTCTAAGACAACCAAGCACGCATTTACCTCTTATCCCTTTTGTGTCTCTACGTTTTTTCAATTTGTCTCAACAATTACTTAAATTGTGCGTCTAGTAATATAATTTGTGTGATTAATTAGACTTACTAGGGTGTTGAAAATAAAAAATGGACAATAAAGGAAGAGAGCACTGATCATTTTATGAACAAATGTTTCATTTTTCTTTATTTTGTTTTTCATTTTTGTTTTTGTGATCTGCCTTTGTATATTTTCACTTATTGTTGTTCACCTTCACGCCATCCAGGCCAGATACGAAACTTGTAAAAGAAATTACTGCTGATATTTTAGAGAAATTAGAAAAAAAAACATTTCCTACAGCAAGTGTTTCTGATGGCCTAATTGGACTGAAGTTTGAGAAAGTTAAATCACTATTAGCCATTAGGTTGCCAGACATTCGAATTGTAGGAATTTGATGTATGAGCAGTATTGGTAAATCAACCATGGCAGGAGAGGCTTTTAACCAAATGTCTAATGAGTTTGCAGGAGAGGCTTTTAACCAAACGTCTAATGAGTTTGAAGGCAAATATTTCATGGCAAATGACAGGGAAGGCTCAGAAAAAGGTGATGGATTGGTATATCTAACAAAACAAATTCTTTCTTGAATATTAGGAGAAAATTTTGATATTGAAACACACAAATTACCCCAGTATACTAGAGACGGGCTCCGCAGAATGAAGGTTTTTATAGTTATTGATGATGTAAATAAGTTTGGACAGTTAGAATATTTAGCTGGGGGAATTGATTGATTTGGTCCAAGAAGCAGAATCATTGTAGCTAATAGAGATAAAACGATACTTGAAAGATATGGAAGGCTCGAAATACATGAGGTTGAGGCATTAAATTACATTGAAGCTCTTCAGCTTTTTTGCAATTTGGCCTTTGAAGAAAACCAATGCCCTTAAGATATTTTGGAGCCCTCAAAAACAGCAGTGCATTATGCCAAAGGAAATCCATCAGTTCTGAAAGTATTGGGTGTCTTCTCCAGGGAAAGAGCAAACTAGATTGGGCAAATAAGTTGGACTGCTTGAAAGGAATTTCTATCCGAGATTTGTATGATTTGCTGAAAATTAGTTATGATGGATTGAGTTGGAAAGAGAAAATTTTATTCTTGAATGTTGCATGTTTCTTGAACAGAGACGATAGACATTATGCGACACTGATTCTCAGTTACCGATATTGAGTCCATGAAGGATTGAGTGTCCTAGTTAAGAAGTAATTCATAACAATATTCAATGACAAGCTACAAATTCATGATCTATTGCAAGAAATAGGTTGGGAAATTATTCGCCAAGAATCTAAAGAAAAACCAGAAAAACGTAGTAGATTGTGGTATCATGGTGATGTTTGTCATGTATTGGAGAAAAACAAGGTGCTTAATTAAAAGCTTGATTAATTTACTTCTCTTTAATTTTTTTATACGTAGATGTTGGAAAAACAATCAACCTATTTATACAACCAAAAAAAAAAATCTAACTGAAAAACAATCTTTATTCATGCATATTAATGAATAAAAATTTCTTTACACTTTATGCTGACTCATTCTTTGCTTTGGTTATAAGGGGATTGATGCAGTTGAAGACATATTCCTGGATTTGTCGAAACTAGAACAAATACAACTAGATTCTAAAGTATTTGTAGATATGTCTAATCTTAGATTGCTTAAATTCTATTTTCTTAGACATTTTGATGTTTCGCATATGTGTTCTAAAGTTCATCTTGAACAAGGTCTGCACCATCTTCTGGAGGAATTAAGGTATCTGTCTTGGCATGGATATTCTTTGAAACTGTTGCCATTGGATTTTGTCCGTCAAATTCTTATTTAAATGAACTTGTCCTACAGTGAAGTTATGGAAATCTAGGAAGGAAAAAAGCTATAATGAAATACTAATACCAAACATTTGTTTTTCATTCTCTAAATATACTTTATTGTGATGTGTCATTGATGCTAAATTATATAATCTAGTAATTGTTAATTTTCTTTTGCAAAAAGCTCCGAAGTTAAAATATATTGACCTCAATCACTCCCCCAATCTAACTAGGATCCTAGAACCGTCAGAAACCCAAAATCTCGAAAGAATGAATCTTTGGAGTTGCACAAGATTGGCTCTCATTCTCTCGTACATCCAGAAGTTCAACAATTTTGGTAACTTCGGTCTAGCGGGGCTGCGAAAGTCTTAGGTGCTTTCCACCAAACATTCATTTAATATCTCCTATTAAGATTGATTTCTCCTACTGTATTCGTCTAACAGAGTTTCCAAGGATTTCAGGAAATGTGATAGAGCTAAAGTTACGGTGTACGGCAATAAAAAAAGCTCCTTTAATCGAGTGCCTAACTAATCTTAAAACCTTACATATGAAATTTTGCAAAAGGCTGAAGATGCTTTCAACCAGCATTTGTAAAGTGAAATCTCTTCGTAGCCTCTATCTTCTTAGCTCCTTAAACCTTGAGATTTTCCCACAAATCTTAGAGAAAATGGCTTTCTTAGAAAATATTAATTTTACGTGAGACAGGAATCAATGAGCTGCCATCTTCAATTGAACATCTAAAAGGGCTTAAGAAGTTGGAGTTGTGGCATTGCTCTAAGCTTACTTGTTTGCCAAAAAGCTTGGGCAATTAAAAATCTTTGGAGTACCTCACATCCGGGAAGTCAGCCATTAGTAAGCCACCATCCTCTATAGCAGATTTAAGCAAACTTGAAGAGCTTTCGTTGACTAACTGCAGGGGTTTAGCATTGCCTCCGCGCTTATCATGTTTAACTTCTTTAGAAACTCTGTAACTGTGGTATAATAGAAATCCCTGAAGGTATTGGTTTTCTATCCTCATTGAAATCTTTATATCTAGATGGAAATAATTTAGAGGGTTTACCTACAAGTATCAGCCAACTTTCACAGCTGAGAAGGCTTTACTGGGGAATTGCAATATGCTTCAATCATTACCAAAGCTTCCACTGCGTTTGATGTGGTTAAATGCAATTAATTGCAAGTGTCTTCAATCTTTTCCAGAGTTTCCTTCATGTCTAGAAGAACTAGATACATCCATACTGGAAACACGATCCACTGACACCCTTGGAATGCTGAAGCCCCGACCAGTTGCGTTAAACTTTGCTAATCGCCTGAAATTGACTGAAGCAAATTAAAGTTTTTGGGCAGATTTGCAGCAAGGATTTCAGCAAATGGCAATTGTATCACTGAAACTAGTGCACGATTCGGTTCCTGTTTTTCTCTCCTCTCTGTCTCTCTCTCCACAATTGCGTCTGAAATCATAATTTTAATAATAATATTACTAGTTGACAGAAAAATAAGATAACATGTGTACTAAAGGACAATCAATTAATGCAGACGAGTTTGTGATTTATCAAATTTAAATTTCTTATATCATTACCTGCACGAATTTCTTATACCGAATGGAAACTTACCCGGAAGTGAAATTTCAAGCTGGTTCAGCGATCAATCTTTAGGATCTTCAATAACTTTTCAACTGCCACAACGTTGTTTTAAGGAAGTCTTCTTCGGGTTTGCTCTTTGTGCTGTTATTGAATTTGAGGAAGATTATAATCCACTTTCCTGAGTGGGTTGATTCATTTTCCGGTCTTGATCACTTTTTCGAGTTGTTTGAATCTTCTCTGCATGTTCCGATTCTCGACTCGGATCATGTGACACTTGGTTTATTACCCTATTGGAAAATATTGGGCTACGAGATAGCGACCACCATACAGTTGTTTCATTTCACTTCTTCGTTAAGAATAAGTGAGGGGTGAGCCCAGTATATGCAAACCCCAGCCAGGCCAATCCCAACACCTTTACTCTTAAATTTGCTGCCACCACCAGTGAAGACTTTCACGATAAAGTTCGCAAGAAGGGAAGTACTGAAAGTATTCGCAGCTTTGACGGGGAAGAAGTTGAGTCAATTTGCGGAGAGCAATCCAACGCTCCTCATCAGCAAACTTCGCTGTTTTCTCAAATTTTAAAAAATCTTTTTTTGTTTTGATCATGAACCTTGGCCTAATAAATTCTTCCAAGAGTAGGAGGGAAATATCTTTTGATCATGAACCTTGACTGAAGAAATTTTTCCAAGAGCAGGGGAATATCATTCTGTCTCCTTTCATAAGGTCTTTGCCCTGCTTTGAGGAATCCAAATGATCATATTTTTCTTAATTTCACAGAAAATGATATAGCGTAGTCTTTGCTTATATTCAACATTATTTCCCATGATCCAGTCCATTTTCGGATGCATTTTGTAATTTTCATTTTTTTTATGTCGATATTTGTATATAACTGAGGAGCTCAGGTTGCACGATAAATATCCTTATTTAATTTGGTCATCATCAGCAGTTGGGCCTTCAATTTTTCTTTCCCAAGACCATGAATAAATCTGGTTTTTGCTTGTAGCTTGACGGCATTTGTCTTTATAGGTTACTTATTGAAACAGAGAATTGAAATGTGTTATCTAAGGTTTGTATGGAACAATTAGCTAAAGCATCAGATCATGTACGATCTTGATCTTTAGCAATAACTTAACTATGGATAACTGTTTGATATTTCATGATCCGAAGAGATTTAATGTGGTTTCATTTTCATTACAAGTCTGTGATGAAGATCCGGCCTGTTCATCACGCTAGTGTATTTTGTAAACTTTAAAGCTGTGCGAAGAACACAGTTCCATTATTGTCATTGGCAGTTACCAGTATTTTGCTGCAGCTCAGAAAGTCTTCGACTATATTAACTCATCAGCGAGAAAACATTACGAAGAAAGACAGTCAATTGGGTTACCGGAGAAATTCGCTGTCTATTTGACGGTAGAAACTGATCATATTATCTGTAACCATTCTTTTTTAAAAAAAAAGAAAGAATTGAATCTTTTTTCAATTCCCCTGTTTCAGAATTTCAAAACCTTACCCCCTCCTTGTGCTTTTGCAGCTGCTTGCATTTATATGTTCGGTTGAATTTCTAGGAGGCTCCCTTTTTTTATATCAAACATTAATTGAGAAAATAATTTTTCTTATGAAAGGGTATCGTGTGAGAGAATATTGGACTAACATATGCAATTATTTATTAGTCGTTGCCTTTCCATTAAACACATCCATCAAATGAAACAATGTGTATGTGGAAAGTCTTGCTTCACTAAGTTACAATACTAGTTTTAATATTGAATGTATCAATATTAATTTTACTTGTTTGAATATCCAATCTCTGGTTATATTTGTCTTTCAAAGTTCACTTTAAAAATTTCTTGTTATGTGTTTAGGCCTGGTAACGGTACGGTAAATTGGAAAGCTACCTAGCAAAAATGTAGTGACTCTTATCAACAACTAATGCCGAATAGACAGCTGCAGCAGAAGCACTTAAGAAAGCTATTTGATTGGAGGGAATGGTTTCTAAAGTGGGTGCTAAACAATTGTCAGTAGTGTTGTATTGCGATGGCCAAAGTACTATTCATCTAAGCAAAAATCACACATTATTATGGAAAGACGAAGCATGTAGATGTTGTGAAGTTATATTTTGTAAGGCTTGAAGTGAGTTGAAGATTCACACTGATGTGAACCTAGCACATATGCTCATCAACGCTGTATCTCCGCATGGGCTTAGAGCTACTTGCAGGTTTTGAGGCTGTAAATGAAGTGGAGGATGATCAGATGGAGCAGCCAGTGAAGTTGAGTTCAATGTGGAGAATGTTGGACATGAACTAAATCCAAATAGGACGTACATATCATTCTGACCTTGAATCCAAGACCGACATGACGGTTTAAAACAGACTAACCGTATAGTTGGTGTATGACAAGGAAATACTGTCGTTTCAACTACTTAAGTAAATCACATGCTGAGCACATGAGCAACAAAATCAGATTCAGCCAAAACGACGAGATCCCAATGCAGTTTTGACTGGTGCTCAAGTTACACAGGTATGGCACGTGTTTCAGGTTGTTAGAGTTGGTTAGAAATGGTGGGAAAATTCTGGGCAAAGTTGGTTATAACCCAGAAACAGCTTTTAATATCAGAGTGGTCATTAAGAGAGCTTGGTAAGTTGTAGAGAGAGAAATCCACCTTGATTTGTTCTCTAAAATGCCCTTGAGGCTCTTTTAACCTTCTTCCTTCGATTAGTGGAGGCGTTTGATCTTGATCCATCGTGAATAGGCCTTTGATCTTGATCCATAGCGCATATAGGCACCTTAATCAAGTGCTGAACCACCTAAACCCTGTGTTTCTTGGTTTCTGTTCATTGTTCAGATTCTGGATTGTTTCTCAATTATTGATTCTTTAGTTGTTAATTTGTTTGTTTCTTGGGAAAATATTAAGGTGTTGGGGGTTTGGTTCTTGGTGGGTGTCTTCTCTTATATCATCAATGTGAAAGTCGACAATTCTTAATTATGAAGGAATACAGGCGCAGAAATCTTGGACTAGAATCGTAACAGTCAAATGGTTTTCTTGGTTGAAGCCAATATGCTACTTGAAGAAATACAACAAGTTCATGCTAGTTTTAAATTTCAGGAAATTGGTATTTTAAAATCTATGGAATGACGCGTTCCAAAGATTGTTGCCATTTCATTTGCACCATTTTCCATTGATTTGCATGTTAATGGCCTTGCCTGGACAAATTATAAAACTGTGACAATACTAGTGAAGGTGTCAATCATTCTACTTTGTGGTTGTTCGTCTAGCTTTATATAATTAATGTATACTAAAATTTGTTCTAAGGATCTCACATCTTTGATGTAATTAAATTACTTTGTGTAAATTCCTACAGCCTTTTTCCACTCCAATATTTTCTTTCATACATTTCATCGAACACTTATCATTTCTATCAAACAATACAACGACATTGGTCTAAATATTCTAATCTTTGGCCATTTCTAAGCATAATTTTTTCCTTCCGATCCTCTAAAGTTGCAAAATTTCAATCTTAAATTAATACAATTACTACTATTAAGTTTCATTCCAAACTGCCGATTGCATCAAATGTTTCTCGTCACATCTCAATGTCTTCTAAATCTGGTAGAGGGAACCGAAGAATTGCAGCTACACCAGTCAATTGTCCCAGTTGTTCTCCTGAGACATGCATGGATGAAAATATATGAGCAGTGCCTCCTGAATCCATAACCGAATTTACCAAATCAACATACTTCTTCCTTGTCGCTATTTCAAAATTCCTGGAAAGATCATCCGTAATGAGCAGCGTTTGCACGGCCATCCGTTCATGGGCAAACTCTACATGCTTTGGTCCATAACATGCACGTGTAGGATCTTTTGAAAGCATGTTGAAAAATTCCTTGAGAACTTTAACCTCTTGTGCAGCTTTAGTCTCTTTGATCAAGTTCATTACATTTGAAGCATCCAAAACTTCTCTCAAGCTATGCTTGTTTCCTGAACTCGTATGAACAATAACTATTCGGGATTTGTTCGCAATAATTGGTCTCAATTGTCTCCGCTCTGCCTCTAGCAGTAGGTAACGATGAAACTGGTCTTTCGTGAAACCGAGACTTGCAATCACCGCACAACGTACCACGTTGAAATCAACATGTTTTAGGAAAGCATGTAGAACACTGTCAAAGAACTTATTCAAAGCCGACTCATAACGGGCGACAGCAGGACCATGCTTGCGAGGAATTGAAGTTTGAATTCTTGAAAGAGTGATGGTCATGCTTCTACCGACAAGAAAGATATTTGCTAATCCTTCTTGCATTAAAACGACAGCAAGATCTGCGGTGGCGGCAGAATCAGATGCCTGATGAAGTGTATCTAATGCCACTGAGTCCCAAACATCCTTTGTCAAAACAAATGACCGATGCAGCTCAATTCCCAAAGAATGGAAGGCTCCGATTTTAACATGTTCATTCTCTAAAATATTCTTTCCACTAATACGCAATGCGGATCCTTCTTTGTCATAATCCAAAGCCTCAACTTTGATTTCCAACTTAAGCTTCACACGTTCTGCATCTTTTCCACCAGATTTCGTCTGTCTTACAACTTTCCTGACGGTGACGGTCAAGACAGAATCTCCAGCAGCTACGAGATTGTAAGCAAACCAAAGATCATCTGCATCAACCGGGATCATCTTGACACTACCAGCCCCATTCGGTATCAAGTCTTTGCGAACGATCCTCATGGTGAGGTAATGGGGACAGGACTAATTGTCAAAAAACTTAAATTTGGGGTCATGAATCAGGACTAATTTATAGGAACAAAGTTTACTCTCACGTTGTATAGTGCTCTCCTAAAGTGGCTAGGATTACTTGTGGGATTAATAATTTTCTCAAGAAAAGGAAAAGTTAGCATTAACTAAATTTGACTCAATATTTTCGTTAAATTGGAATTCTAATTATCCAAACATATAAATACGCACAACTGCTTTACAAACATCACAGCTACCAAATTAGTTTAAAAACCCTAAAGTTTTTGGTTAACTTGCGGAAGAAGTAATGGAGGGTCTTCCTCAAGATATGATTGTTGACATATTCTCAAAACTGCCGCCGAAGTCTCTCTGTCGATTCAAGTGTTTATCAAAGGGATTCATGGCTTTAATCACCAATCCTTGGTTCGTCAAGTTGCACCAAACTCAAAACCAACAAATACAAACAGTAGTGGTCGACAAATGTATAGTAAGAGACTCTCTCATCTGTTTCGACATCGATAGGGGAATTAAAACGGTAGATCGGCTTGATTTTCTAATTAAAAAATGCCTTATTAATTCTGCTTGGATCAACGGTTCTTGTAATGGTATGGTGTGGTTATCCACTTATGATGGCACTGCAAGAAGTCCAGTTAACTTTATTTACAATTGTTCCACTAGAGAGTTCAAGAGAATACCATATTATCAACCTTTCGATGAAAGATATTCATTATTAGATGCCTTGGGTTATGCTCAGTCAATAGATGACTTCAAGGTTTTCGGAGTTTCCTTTGATCCTTTTTATGAAGTCGAAGACGTAAGTGTGCATGTCTTCTCTTTAAGGAACAATACATGGAAAACTTTAAAAATTGATGATTTTGTAGAGTTTCGTGAAGATCTTCCGGCGACCCATCCCAATGGAAGTATCCACTTTGGTTTTTGTAAGCTCGATTTTGATGACCCAGTTATGATTGCTGCATTTGATTTGGTGGAAGACAAGTTGAAATTCTTAGCCTTACCTGATGATAACATGTATTCATATTCGTATTCAATTAGAAGTATAGGAGGCTGTCTTTGTTTATTCCCAAAAGAGGAAAAAGAATTTTGGATTATGAAAGAATATGGCTTGAAAGAATCTTGGACTAGAATTTCATCAGCCAATACAATTCCGCCTTTGCAGCCTTTGTGTCCCTTCAAGGAGGGCAGTGATTTATTTTTGTCTCTTTTGGGCCACAAATTTGTACTTTTTAATCCAAAGGATGGTTCATATAAAGATTTCATTATTGATGGCTTTCAAGAAGATTTAGAAGATTGTAACTTGGTAGCATATGCAGAGGCAGTTAGCAGAACAAACTTCCCAAGCAAAGGTACCAATTTAATTCACTCTCGTATATATTTAAAAAGAAAAAAAATAATTTAATTGCTATGTTTGAATTTTTGATCGGTTAACTAAACGATTCCACATGTTGCTTAGATGCATCGGATCTTCAACATAAAAAGGGTACAGTGGAAGTTTCACTCTCTTATCAATTTTCTTGGTGGGGTACTCCTCCAGCAGCAGTCATCAAGTTTCAGAAAAGTCTTGGATCCTGGAACAGGATCATTTCTCTATTTCTATTTACTCCTTGCCGGTGCTATGTGTAAATTTCAACTAATCATGATAATATTTATACACATGTTTTAAGCAATGAATGGATAATGATCAAAGTTTCTGGAGCACCAAAGTCTTTTTTCTTTTATAATAAGCATAAGCAGGCACAATTTCGTATTTTCTGGTCGCCATCTATGAATTCACAATAATACTCTGATACCAATTGTTGTTAATACGAATGCCAAAAACAAACAATTACACAATTGTTGTTCACACTGTTTTACATGGTTTAGTAAAATTACCTACATCCACAAGATGTGATGCTAAGTTTAATCCCAAAAACCAAGCCCTTTATCCTTTGCACACTCTTCACTCAACTCACAAACTCTCTAGATAGCTCTATATCTATTCTCTCAAAGCTTACAAGCACACATCACTTCCATTGCCTTAATGTTTATTTATAGCAATTGGAATTTGACTTCAAATTGCCTTTCAAAAATAGAAGCCAACTCATTCTTGAGTGATTACAACTAATTTATTTCAACGATTTGTAGAAACTACGGATCAAGAGTGCCTTCCGTATGCAAGCTTGCAAGACATTTGGTCCAAGCTGTTGAACACTTATGCAACCTACATCCAGCAAGTGCAATCCCTTAGCCAACGCTTCATTTATTGCCTTGAGCAACTCGCCAATTTGACTCATAACAAGTATTCAAATTGGCTTTTTGAAATCTTTAAGATAGTGGAGTTTGATTTTGAGCCAAATTATAAACCGACTTAATATGTAGGTTATTAACATCCTATTTATTTTACTGTAAAAGTTTATTTATGATGACTTTATACCCTGTGGTTGGGCAATCCATCTCAACGGAATTATCCACTTTGGTTTTTGTAAACTAAAAAACGAGGCTATTGATTGCCCAACGAGGATTTGCTGCATTTGATTTGGTGGACGATATGTTCAAATTTTTAGTCTTACCTACGATGATTTTGATGTTTATTCCACGCATTTATGTTTTATAGAGTTATGGGAGACTGTCTATGTTTAATGAGAGGAATAGGAAGGAAGAAATTTGGATTATCAAAGAATATGGGCAGAAAGAATCAGGGACTATAATTTCATCAATAGTCTATCCAATTGTGGATTTGGAGCCATCGGTAGTCTGTCAATGCAAGAATTTACATATAGTGGATTTTTCTCTCGTTTTCTTTGGCGGCCGTGATTTTTTTCCAGTATAAGAGTTTCCGTGTAAATTCTTGTATTATGTGATTGCTTTTATTTTCCGTCTCTTTCTGTTTGTTATTTGTTTGATATTTTTTCTTTCAAGACCTTGGGTAGGATTAAAAATACCCTAACAAGCGATATCACAGCTAAGGTTGTTATGCAAAGCAATTATGTCCCCAAATAAATTTTCAAATTGTGTGAGGATTCTTGTTGAAAATTTTAATGGAAAAATTAATTTTGGCTTGTGGCAAGTTCAAGTCAATATATATTGATTTAATCTAGGATACACAGAGAAAACAAGGGTGATGTCAACTATGTTCCCACTAGTGGAAACTCCCGGTCATGTGTAGACAATCAAAGCACCTTAAGGACAATTATTGGAATACTTAGTTCAACAAGTAGCGCTAAATCAGTAGACAAAAATACAGAATACTAATAGTATCCTAGCAGAAAGTCTCATCATTATAGGAGACAATAATCCTTGTAGTAGATGACGAAGACATACTCGTGGCAAGCTGCTAGTGCCATAGAAGATGATGCGTTACTGCTAGTGAGTCTAGAAGATCTGCACACAACTTGTGAAAAGTCAAGCCTTCTAGATGCTTTGCATCTAGAAGCACACAGCAGCCCAAAGGAAGCACACGGCTTTGCTTGAATTCAAAACAAAGAAGAAAGTTTGCAAGTTTGGCAGCAGCAAGTTTGAAGAATTCAACAGCAAATAAGATCACGGTTTTGAGAAAAAAAATAATAAACAATTAATGCATAGTTGCAAATCTTTCTCTATAAATAGATACGAAGAGAATGAGCAAATGTATCCAATTCAAAGCAATTCCATTCCAGAGGAATTAAAGCAATTCCATAGAGAGAATTGGAGAGTTGAGAGAGAGTTGTGAGCTTGAATTTATAAGCTCTTGTTATTAGTGATTTGAGAGTTTGGGTGTATTGGGGTTTTGGGAAGTGAGCTAAAATACTACAATACTTGTAACTCCTTTTCACTAGTAAAATATTTCCTTCTGTTTTCGCCCGTGGACGTAGGCTAAAAGCTGAACCACGTAATTTCTGGTATCCTCTTTTACACTTGTTCTTTATTTTATTACAATTCTACTTTAGCTGCGTGTCTGCTTTCACCATCAATTTCCTAACAGTGGTATCAGAGCTATTGGTTGTATTTTTGGAGTCGGGTACTGTTCACGTAAGGGGTACTGACGTATACGACACTATTCACGTATACGTTACTATTCACTTATACGGTACTATTCACGTGAAACGGTGGGAGTGATACTATTCGGGTATACGGCACTATTCACGTATACGGTACTATTCACAAGAAACAGTGGGAGCGACCCAAGAATTTTGCGGTGCAAAGCAGGGAATAGTGGTGTGAGTAAAGCAACTGTGTGGTTGTTGTACATGTCTAGGAAAGTTCTGTCACAAAGGCGATAAGAGCTTAAGGAGACTGGGTTTTAAGTGGGACCATTGTGACCCCTCCAGTCTTTCCTGGAAACTTTCCTGGTGTACATTCTCACACATATTCACAAACTATTCAAGGTGGTATACTAGCTTGTGTGCAGTATTTATCGGCAAAATGGCGGCAAAGTATGAAATTGAGAAATTTAACGGAAATAATTTTTCGTTGTGGAAAATGAAGATGAAAGCTGTATTAAGGAAAAATAATTGCTTGGCAGCAATTGGAGAAAGGCCCATGGAGATAACTGATGACAAGTGGAATGAGGTAGACGGCAACGCCATTTCTGATCTACACTTGGCACTTGCAGATGGAGTATTATCCAGTGTGGCAGAGAAAAACACGGCGAAGGAAATATGGGATACTCTCACAAAATTGTACGAGGCCAAGTCGCTACACAACAAAATCTTCTTGAAAAGAAAACTCTATACTCTTCGAATGGCGGAATCTACAATGGTGACCGACCACATCAACACCTTGAAGACTCTATTTTCTCAACTCACAACGTTGGGTCATAATATAGAGGAGAATGAACGTGCAGAGCTTCTACTTCAAAGTCTACCAGATTCGTATGATCAACTCATCATCAACCTGACGAACAACAATCCAGTGGACAGTCTAGTTTTCGACGATGTTGCAGCCTCCGTATTAAATGAGGAGAGCAGGCGGAAAAGTAAGGAAAACAGACAAGCAAGTTCGCAGCAAGAGGAGGCGCTATCAGTGACGAGAGGGAGATCAACGGAACGTGGCCCTAGTGGGAGTCAAAATCATGGTAGATCAAAATCCAGAAGTAAGAAGAATGTTAAATGCTACAACTGTGGCAAGAAAGGGCACGTCAAGAAAGAGTGTTGGAGTAAGAGAAAAGAGGGCAAAGAACCTGAGTCATCAAATGCTCAGGGGTGTGTAGCAAGTACCTCGGATGATGGCGAAATTCTCTACAGCGAGGCAACAACTGTTTCAGAAGGCAGAAAACGACTGTTTGATGTCTGGCTTATAGACTCAGGAGCTACCTGGCACATGACCTCTCGGAGAGAATGGTTCCACACATATGAACCTATCTCAGGAGGATCTGTATATATGGGTAATGATCATGCCTTGGAGATCGCTGGTATTGGTACTATCAAAATAAAAATGTTTGATGGTACAATTCGCACAATTGGGGAGGTACGACATGTCAATGGCCTGAAGAAAAATCTATTGTCTTTAGGACAAATGGATAGTCATGGGTACAAAACTCATGTTGAGAATGGAATTATGAAGATCGTTAAAGGCGCGCTTGTATTGATGAAAGCAGAAAAGATCGGTGCTAATCTATTCATGCTCAAAGGAGAAACACTACAGGAGGGTGATGCGTGTGTCGCATCAAATGGAGAAGAGTCAACGATGATGTGGCATCTCAAACTTGGCCACATGTCGGAACAAGGTTTGAAGATTCTCTCTGAGCGAAAATTGCTTCCCGGGCTCAAATCGGTAAGTTTACCATTTTGCGAGCATTGTGTTATTAGTAAGCAGCATAGATTAAAGTTTAGTAGATCTCTTGCTAGAAGTAAATGCATTCTAGACTTGATTCATTCTGATGTTTGGGAATCACCGGATATATCTATGGGAGGTGCAAAGTACATGGTGACTTTCATTGATGATTATTCCAGAAGATGTTGGGTGTATCCAATTAAGAAAAAGTCAGATGTATTTCTAGTATTTAAAGAATACAAAGCGCGGGTGGAACTTGAATCTGGTAAAAAGATCAAGTGTTTAAGGACAGATAATGGTGGAGAATATACAGACGGCGAGTTTCTTGCTTTCTGTAAGCAAGAAGGTATTCAGAGACAGTTCACGGTGGCATACACTCCTCAACAAAATGGAGTGGCAGAGCGGATGAACAGAACTCTTACAGAAAGAATAAGAGCTATGTTGAAAACTGCTGGTCTACCTAATTCATTTTGGGCAGAAGCGGCCAAAACTGCCTGTTATATAGTAAATCGGTCGCCATCTACAGCTATTGGGTTGAAGACGGCGATGGAGATGTGGACTGGAAAGCCAGCTGATTATTCCTACCTTCATGCATTTGGATGTCCTGTGTACGTGATGTACAACGCCCAAGAAAGAACAAAGCTGGATCCAAAATCTAGAAGATGTATCTTCTTGGGGTATGCTGATGGAGTAAAGGGGTATCGTCTGTGGGACCCCACTGCCCACAAGATCGTCATCAGCAGAGATGTTATCTTTTTAGAAGATCAACTGCAAAGGAAAGATGAGGATGATAGCACTGTAAAAGAAAAGTCAGAGACTGTACCGGTATATGTGGAAAATAATCCAGAAGATTCAGATTCTTCTAAAGCAGCACCAGAGCACGAGGGACAAGAACCAGTCGAGTCCGAGGCTCCAGAAGTTCGTCGGTCAACTCGTGAGAGACGACCGCCAACGTGGCACTCGGAGTATGTCACAGAGATCAATGTTGCATACTGTCTTCTAACAGAGGATGGAGAGCCTTCAACTTTCCATGAAGCTTTAGACAGCCCAGATGTTGCTTTGTGGATGACAGCAATGCAGGAAGAAATTGAAGCTCTACACAAGAATAAGACATGGGAACTTGTACCACTACCGCGTGGAAGAAAAGCCATTGGAAACAAATGGGTCTACACGATCAAACGTGATGGCAATGACCAAGTGGAGCGGTATCGTGCGAGATTGGTGGTGAAAGGATATGCTCAGAAAGAAGGTATTGACTTCAACGAGATATTTTCTCCGGTGGTTCGACTCACAACAGTCAGAGTAGTCTTGGCGATGTGTGCTACATTTGACCTACATCTAGAGCAGTTAGATGTGAAAACTGCATTTCTTCATGGAGAACTTGAAGAAGAAATCTATATGCTCCAACCAGAAGGTTTTGCAGAAACAGGAAAGGAGAACTTGGTTTGCAGGTTGAACAAATCTCTATACGGTCTCAAACAGGCGCCGAGGTGTTGGTATAAGAGATTTGATTCCTTCATTATGAGCCTTGGATACAACAGACTCAGTTCAGACCATTGTGCATATTACAAGAGGTTTGAAGATAATGATTTCATTATTTTGTTGTTGTATGTGGATGACATGTTGGTAGCAGGCCCCAACAAAGATCGAATCCAAGAATTGAAGGCACAGTTGGCTAGGGAGTTTGAAATGAAGGACTTGGGACCAGCAAACAAGATTCTAGGGATGCAAATTCACCGAGACAGAAATAACAGGAAGATTTGGCTTTCACAGAAGAATTACTTGAAGAAAATCTTGCGACGCTTCAACATGCAAGAGTGTAAGTCAATTTCTACCCCACTTCCTGTTAATTTCAAATTATCCTCAAGTATGTGTCCTAGCAATGAAGCGGAGAGGAAGGAGATGTCTCGAGTACCGTATGCATCAGCAGTGGGAAGTTTGATGTTCCCTATGATATGTACAAGACCGGACATTGCACAAGCAGTGGGAGCAGTCAGTCGATACATGGCAAATCCTGGTGGAGAGCATTGGATAGCTGTGAAGAGGATTCTGAGATACATCAAAGGAACCTCAGATGTTGCATTATGTTATGGAGGATCAGAGTTTACTGTCAATGGCTATGTGGATTCAGATTTTGCAGGAGACCTTGATAAAAGGAAATCTACTACTGGTTATGTGTTTACACTTGCGGGAGCAGCTGTAAGCTGGGTTTCGAAACTGCAGACCATTGTGGCTTTATCTACAACAGAAGCAGAATACATGGCGGCTACACAAGCTTGCAAGGAAGCTATTTGGATACAAAGGTTATTGGAGGAGCTCGGGCACAAACAAGAGAAAATTTATGTGTTTTGTGACAGTCAGAGTGCCTTGCACATTGCAAGGAATCCAGCCTTTCATTCCAGGACAAAGCACATAGGAGTTCAGTATCACTTCGTTCGAGAAGTAGTGGAAGACGGAAGTGTGGATTTACAGAAAATCCATACGAAGGAGAACCTAGCAGATGTTTTGACCAAGCCGATAAATACTGACAAGTTTATCTGGAGTAGATCCTCTTGTGGCCTAGCAGCAACGTAGGCAACATGTTTATGGCGAAGCAGAAAGGATGGTGTGGAGATTGATCGAGTCTAAATCTAATCTCCAAGTGGGAGAATGTGAAAAGTCAAGCCTTCTAGATGCTTTGCATCTAGAAGCACACAGCAGCCCAAAGGAAGCACACGGCTTTGCTTGAATTCAAAACAAAGAAGAAAGTTTGCAAGTTTGGCAGCAGCAAGTTTGAAGAATTCAACAGCAAATAAGATCACGGTTTTGAGAAAAAAAATAATAAACAATTAATGCATAGTTGCAAATCTTTCTCTATAAATAGATACGAAGAGAATGAGCAAATGTATCCAATTCAAAGCAATTCCATTCCAGAGGAATTAAAGCAATTCCATAGAGAGAATTGGAGAGTTGAGAGAGAGTTGTGAGCTTGAATTTATAAGCTCTTGTTATTAGTGATTTGAGAGTTTGGGTGTATTGGGGTTTTGGGAAGTGAGCTAAAATACTACAATACTTGTAACTCCTTTTCACTAGTAAAATATTTCCTTCTGTTTTCGCCCGTGGACGTAGGCTAAAAGCTGAACCACGTAATTTCTGGTATCCTCTTTTACACTTGTTCTTTATTTTATTACAATTCTACTTTAGCTGCGTGTCTGCTTTCACCATCAATTTCCTAACACAACTCATGGCTTGGCATTTATGTAAGGTGTGTGCTGGACTGTCTACATTTGATTAATTACAAATTTACCAGACAGGATTTTGTTTACTGCTACCACTAATTAGTGAACAGAAAATCCTGAAGAATTTTCCTCCGGAATTTGACCATCCGGAAAATAAAACTTCCGTTCACAAACCAAAGGTTACTCTTTGGACAAGAAGAGCAGAGGCTGCCAGCTACATTTGACTTTACATATTTTATTCTACTCGTTCAGTGCCCTTGTTGTGATAGCTATTCATCTATTTGGAAATAAATAATTCAAATAATCAAATTCATATTCCAATTTTGAGTTTAATTCAAATGCCTTCAATTGCCGGAGGAGTATTTCTTGTCCATGAACAGGGGATACTGGAGAATACACAGCTCATTCATAGCGAGGATTGATAAACAAGAAGTGGAATAAGCCTCTGTTTGGGAGTGCTGCGCTGCGGTGCTTAAAACTCCCAAACGCAAATTGAAATTAGTTCAAATTTAGGATTTATTGGGTTCCCACAGCGCAGGACTACCAAATGGGGCTTAAAGAATACAACTCAGGCACGCAATGCTAGTTTCTCTGTTCTTGAGTTTCTATCTGTCAATTAAATTCCTTAGTCAAATTGTATCTACTAGATTTTTCATGGCTCTAAGTCTATTAATTTATCGAAGTTATACAGCTGATATTCTCATTTCTTTTTGTGAGCATGGATCTCCCTCTCTTCATCACAAATTCGAGGTTTAACAAAAATGCTAAAAATAGAAAACTGAATTTACAATATGTAAAAATATCAATAGATAAATATGAATATATACCTTTGATTGAAAAGTACTATTAATTTTGAGAAAACTTTGTTACAAATAAGCACATCTCCGTATGAATAAGTTAAGGGGCAATGGCCATAAATAATTACAATTTTTAGAAGTATTGCCATCAATAATTACAATTTTGACCACCTATTTTTGTCACTGGTGACTTGACTTATAAAACCAGCTGATTTGGAGATTGAGATTCACTCGATTTAAGTCAGCGAGGATTTAATTATTTTTTTTTAATTTTGAGAAGCTTCTATTTTATACACCAAGACACATGTTTTTGGTGGCTAACTAAAATCCCAAAGCTAACCAGAGTTAGCTTAAACTGACGACTTGTTTCTCTTTCCACGTTTGTAATGAACTCTCACATTCAACATTAAACCAACCCAAACAAGAAAGAATTCCAATTTTACATAAACTTTATTTGCTAGATCGCCCTTTCTTCTTTCTTTTTTTCTGACAAATTAAGAATCCTTTCTTTAGAACAATTAGAACCGGACCAGTATTCCTAGCCAAGTTCAGACTTAGTAGCTAGCATTAGTGCAACTGAACTTTTGTCCTATAATTGTGGAGGCTACAGTTTTCCGTGAAAAAACTTCAAAGTCATTCATGGGTTTAATCACCAATCCTTGGTTCGTCAATTTGCACCAGACTCAAAACCAACAAAGGCAAAGCCTTGTTGCTTCTGTTGAAAATGGTCTTCATTGGGTAGACCCTGATTGTAACACCACAAATTTCCATTATGGAAATTGGGCTTTCATTGATATTTGTAGGTGGCTATAACCCTTATTAAGAAAGGGATAGTAATAATTAGGGGTGGGCATTCGGTTCGGTTTTTCCGAACCGAACCGAACCGAACCGAAAAATTTCAGTTCGGTTCGGTTCGGTTTTAATGGAAAAAACCAAACGGGTCACAAATTAAAGAACCGATTGGTTTATGGTCGGTTCGGATCAAAACCGAACCGAACCGAAAAACCAATCGGTTCTTTCAATTAAAGTTAAAAAAATATATTTTACACACACATAAATAGCTAAACAAAACCTAAACCTAAACCTAAAATCAATCACACACTCACTCGTCTCTTTCTCACCGCCGGCAGCACACACTCACACCCTCACTCTTTCACACTCCCATCGGCGGCACAATCCATTTCCACCACCGGCAGCCGCTCGTTTCTCTGAACACACACACAACTGGCAGCCACCTTCTCTCACACCATACACACAGCAGGCAGCCGCTTCTCTGTCTCACCACAGCCACTGTCAACCCTTAGCACAGCTGCTCATCAGCCACCGATAGTTCGTCACAGCCCCCGCAAGATCCATCCTTTACCCTCCTTCGTCACAAGCCCTCGACAATCCCACAAGAATTCTTTTTTCTTCTTATTTCTCTCGCTTGTTTTTTTTATTTCTATTATAGATCCATTTCTTTGTTTAAGTGAAACAACAATATTAAATTTTGATTTTTTTCTTTTTGCTTTTTTTTGTATTTGTTTATTTTTTTTGGATTTGGTGTTGTAAATCCGTTCCTTTTGCTATTTGGACCATTGAAAGTGTATAAATTTGATTGGTTGTTGAAATAGAGCTCGCTGGAAAATGATGATGATTACTTGGGGAGTGATATGCTCTTCCCCGTTGTGATCACAGTAAAATTAATTTTGAGAAATTATAAAAAAAAATTTGGGTCTTTGTTGCAATTGCTGACTTGCTAGATTTTGGTGACATGGCCATGCTTGGTCATTGAATAAATGTTGATTTTGAAGGCCTTGTTGGTTATTGCAAATGGTTTCATTTGAGATTTTTGGTGTATTATTATTATGTTAGGAATGAAAAATTTATTATGTTTTTTTTGTTGTCGTCAATTTCTATTTCTGAATCATGTTTTTCTTTGACTTATGAGTTTTTATTTTGTTAAATTTTATCATGTTATATAAAATATTGGTATTAAGTGTGCAGTTCAATCAAAGGAGAAACTGTAAAATTGAAACCGAATAGAACCAAATTGGTCCGAACCGAACCGAAGTTTAGAACCGAACCGAACCGAATTATTTCGGTTCGGTTCGGTTCGGTTTGGTTTTAAATTTCGGTTCATTTTCGGTTTCAACTCGTTAGAACCGATTGGTTTTGGTTCGGTTCGGTTTAGATAAAAAACCGAACCGAACCAAATAGTGCCCAGCCCTAGTAATAATTAAATAGAGGTTATTTATGAAATAGTTTTAAAAAGGGGTTATTTTTCCTTAGTAAATAGGGTTTCTTAAGATTACCTATAAATGCATACTTTTCTCCTTCCATAACCCTAAGTTCACAACGTTCATTCTTTTTCTCTATTGCCCTTTACGCTCCTACCCAAATCTTAGGATCCAAACTTTGGTTTAGGAGAAAATCAAAGCGACGGGTAAGTTATTCTCCCTATTCTTAACGGTTTTCTAATCTCTCTATCTAGGGTTTATATTGGCATGATTCTAGATGTTTATAGATCTTAATGCATGATTTAGAATGTGTTTAGGCGTTGTTTAGGGATTTGATTTATTATAAGTTTAGTTAATCAATCATTGACGCATTAAGCACAGGATAATTCTGGACAGCATGAGTATCTCGATTTTAAACTTATATTTTCTAAACGCATTCTCTTATAAAATTTATATTTCTGGAAACTAGACAGGAAGGGCTTCTCGATTAAATTTTATTTCATTAAATTCGACTTCGTTTTCAATTTTATATGTATTTTCGAAATAGAGACCACTGCATTGGAAAAATACGATTTCAGCATTGCGATCGGATTCACAAGACTATTTGTACCATCAAATGAACTCGGAAAATTCCGAAATTTTACATGAAGGTTAATATATGTGTCTAGGATTCCCAGTTTTAATTTCATAATTTTCTGATCAGTATTTTATTTTATAAAAATCATGGAACCCGTTCTGTTTGGGTTAGGTCATGTGAAAACAGCTTCGAATTTTCTGAGAAGTAAATAGTTTTTAAAATGTTTTTGATATCGGATCCTCTTGTAAATTTTATATGGGGTACTCATGGATGTCTAGAATAGGTCCATCGAATATTATATCATTCTGAGTTCTAGATTAAGAGTTAAAATTTTGAGAATCAGACCTGTACGGGTATGGATTAGAAAATCAGATTCTTAGAATAAGTTATTAATTGTCATATCTTGTATTTGTTTAAGGTATTGAAGGTAGTTAGGGCTCTTAGAAGCTTAGAGGTGTGTTGATTCAGATTCATTTGTCGAGGTAAGTAACTTCATTCCTAGTATGCTAGATATGTATAAATATTTTGATTTTATTAGTATAAGTATAAATGTTTTTATACTACTTAAAGGATTAATTGATTTTAATAATAAAACTAGTTTTATGTAAATGTTTTAAAGTTAAATTCTTTTTAACAAAGTATTTTATAAGTACTTTTGAGTATGTAAGTTATTTTGTTACATGCCTACTTTTATGATTTTATTTATAAAATGTTATGCAAGCCTAAATTATTATTATGAACTTCTATGAATCTGATACAAATGTTTTGTGCCCATGTATGATTTTAATTATATATGATTGTACGGGAGCCACCTCTTGGGACTATATGGGGGCCACCTCTTGAAGGCCAAAGCGTAGCAAAGTGCCACATATAGTGCAAAGTGTCACGTATAAGTCATTATGTTTTGGCTCATTGTCCGTAATTAGTCTGATTCTGATTCTGATTCTGATCGTAATATACGATATATCTGTCTGGACCAGTATTTGGTTTCCGTTTTGAGTGTGCACACGATATTCTGATTATGTTTATGGCCGGGTCACCAGGACTATAGGTGACACTATGTGGCATGAGCTAACTTTTTTGTTTTCTGTATACGCATTATATGATTTACCTCATAAGTAAATATGCTTTTGGATACTCTGAATTATTAAGAATTTGCATTATGTTATCGTGGTATATTGTTTTATAAAATTTATGGGTTACGATATATGTTTTAAACAAGATAAGGCTTGCAATATTTTAGTATCGATAAGCATAGTGTGTTAGGAATGATTTTACTTACTGAGTTGACGGCTCACCCCTCGCCATTACTTTTTGCAGATTAAGTTTCTTTTAAGAGGTGCGCTTAGCTTTGGAGTTAGTAATTCTCCATTTCCGTTTGCTATTTGTATAAGAGGAGGAATAAACTCGTGTTGCTATTTAGTTATTTCTATTATGAACGCGTAATTTGGAATTTGAGACTTTTGTTATTATTTTTATGTTCTCGGGAGAGATTATTTAGTACTAGACGTTTAGATTTGTGGATTCATTTGAATAAGAATTAGAGGTATTTCAGTTTAAACTTATGAGTATAGATTATGATTTATGAGTAACCTCCTTCTTCACGTGCTCCGCATGTGTTAGATTTGGGGTGTTACACTGATACCAAAATTACTACAGTGGATCCGCTTGATTTTCCAATCAAAAAACACTAATGATTCTGTTTCTATCTACGGTTCTTGTAACGGCTTGTTGTGCTTATCCATTCTTCTTTGTGCTTGCAGGTCTAGCTTTATTTAATTAACGTACACTAAAATTTGTTCTTAGAATGTCACATCTTCGGCGCAATCAAATTTCCTGCAGCCTTGTTCCGGTACTTTGTTTTCTTTCATACATTTCATCGAACATTTATCATTTCTATCAAAAAAAACAATTACTTTGGTCTAAATATTCTAAACTTTGGCCACTTCTAATCATAACTGTTTTGTGCCTATACTCTAAAGTTGCAAAATTTCAATACCTAAATCAATACAAGTGCTACTATTAAGTTTCGATTCCAAACTGCGGACTTCATCAAATTTGGTAGAGGGAATCGAAGAATTGCGCGGAATTGATACTCTCAAAGAACTTATTCAAAGTCCACACATAACGGGCAACCGCAGGACGATGCTTGCGCGGAATTGAAGTTTCAATTCTTGAACGAGTGATGGTCATGCTTCTACCAACAATTAATAAAGATATTTGCTAATACCAATGAGTCCCAAACATCCTTTGTCAAAAAAATGGCCGATGCAGCTCAATTTTCAGAGCATGAAGGCCCCAATTTTAACATATTCACTTTCTAAAATATTCTTAATGGATCCTTCCTTGTCATACAACTTTCCTGACAGTGACGGCCACTAGATTTCCGACTTAAGCCTCACCCAGTCTGCATCTTTTCCACCAGATTTCGTCTGTCTTACAACTTTCCTTAAAGTGATGGCCAAGAAAGGAAACTTTACCAGCTACGAGATTGTAAGCAAACCAAAGATCATCTGAATCAACCGGTATCATCTCGACATTACGAGGCCCATTCGGTATCAAGTCTTTGCGAACGATCCTCATGCTGGGGTAATGGGGAGTCCCCATTACGGAACAAAGTTTAGTCTCACGTTATGTAGTGCGAACGATCCTCATTGGGGACAGCACTAATGGTCAAAAAACTTGTTTAGTATAGTTGAGGTCATGAGTCAGGACTAATTTTAGTCTCACGTAGTGCTCTCCTAACATGGCTAGGATTACTTGTGCGGTTCTAATTTCCCAGGAAAGGAAAAGTTGGCATTAACTGAATCTGACTTGAGATTTTCGTTAAATTGGAATTATTATTATCCAAACATATATATATATATATATATATATATAGTTTAAAAACCCTAAAGTTTTTGCTTCACTTGCAGAAGGAAGTAATGGAGGGTCTTCCTCAAATATCATCGTTGACATATTCTCAAAAATGCCCGCCAAGTCTCTCTGTCGATTCAAGTGTCTATCAAAGGCATTCATGGCTTTAATCACCAGTCCTTGGTTCGTCAAGTTGCACAAAAATCAAAACCAACAAAGACAAACAGTACCGGTCGACGATCTTATAGTAAGAAACTCTCTTCTCTGTTTAGACATCGATAGAGGAATTACAACGGTAGATCAGCTTCATTTTCCAATCGAAAACTGCTGTAATGATTGTGCTTGGATCCTCGGTTCTTGTAATGGTTTGTTGTGGTTACTCATTTATGATGACACTGCAAGAAGTTCACACATTATATACAATTATACCACTAGAGAGTTAAAGAGAATACTGTTGGAAAATTTTTAAAATAAATGTGTCTTATGGTAAAGACATGTCCCATTAATTGTGCCTTATTAAAAAGGTACCTTTCACTAAAGACATGTCTAATTAAATGATGTCTTGTTGTAAGGACATGTCCATTTAATTGTGTCTTGTAGAAAAAGTATCTTTTTACTAAATGATATAACTTTTCATAGTAACATTTCACTTAGAGATGCATCATTTCATGGTAACATTTCATTTGAAATGGTGATGGTTCAATTTGGACCATTGATTAAAATTAAATCTAGATCCAATGGCCATAAATGAAGGGGTATAATGAAAGATGATAACCCAAATGAGGGGACACAAGTATATCTATAAAACAGGGGTCATGTTTAAGCTATTTAGACATGAAATGAATGATCCTACACCACTCTTTTCTTAGCATTCCTTTCTAGTACGAATTTCAACACAAAACGCTCATTTCTTTTGTGCATTCACATTCCAATATATTGTTTTCTGCAAAAACTATATATTGTTTCTTGACAGACTTGCAACATTCAAGAGTATTCTGGTTTGCTTTTGTCAATGCACAACGCAAGCAAACAAACAAGTGCTTCATTATATCTGGAGGCGTATTTGCTTAACCTATGTGCATCACTCAATTGGTGGGGGCAAATAACGTTTTAAGGAAAACGACATTTGTAACGTGTCTTGAAGCACACAAAATTTCTGTAGTTTCTTCCTACATACAGAGTTAGTTGCAAACACATTACTTACATAATAAAGTTCCACCATTATTGTTGTATTTCTCTACATTTGTCATTCCCCACAAAATTTACCACCAACAAATACCACCTTATAAACCTTTCGATGAGAGATATACATCATTATATGCCTTAGGTTATGCTCAGTCAATAGATGACTTCAAGGTTTTCGGAGTTTCTGACCCTTATGATGAAGTCGAAGTAACAAGGTGTGCATGTCTTCTCTTTAAAAAACAAGAAACAATACATGGAAAACTTTGGAAATTAATAATTTTGTAGAGTTTAGAGCAGATCTTTGGGCGATCCATCTCAACGGAACTATCCACTTTGGTTTTTGTAAGCTCAATTTTGATGACCCCTTATGATTGCTGCATTTGATTTGGTGGAAGACAAGTTCAAATTCTTAGCCTTACCTCATTTATTCGGATATGATGCCATATATTCATATTCAGTTAGAAGCATAGGAGACTGTATTTGTTTAATCCCAGTGACAACAAAATGGGAGAAACAATTTCGGATTATGAAAGAATATGGCGTGAAAGAATCCTGGACCAGAATTTCATTAGCCAATTCAATTCTGCATTTGCAGCCTTTGTGTCCCTTCAAGGACAGTGATTTATTTTTATTTTTTTTTGGGCGAGAAATTTGTACTTTTTAATCCAAAGGATGGTTCATATGAAGATTTCGTTATTGATGGTCTTCAAGCGGATTTAGAAGACAGTAACTTGGTAGTATATGCAGAGGCAGCAGACACCTTGATCTCACCCAATAGTAGAGCAAACTTCCAAAGTGAAGGTATGAATTTAGTTCACCCCCGCATATTTTTAATTTAATTGCGACTGTATGTTTGAATTTGTCGTCAGTTAACTGAAGGATTCCTTTATGTTGCTTAGGTGCATTGGATCTTGAATTAAAAACGGGAACGGTGGAAGATTCACTCTCTTATCAATATTCTTAGTGGGTCACTCCTCCAGCAGCAGCCATCGAGCTTCGGAAAAGTCTTGGGGCACTCCTCCAGCAGCAGTCATCAAGTTGAAAATTCTTGGATCCTTGAACAGGATCATTTTTCTTTTCACATTCACTCCTTGCTGCTATGGGTAAAATGCAACCAATCTTGATCATATTCATACGCATGTTGTAGATAATGAATGGATAATGATCAAAGTGTCTGGAGCAACCAAGTCCTTTTACTTTTATAATAAGCACAAGCAAGCACAAAATTTACTGACATATCAAGTTAATGGTGTTGTCAATTTATTCATAATGCGCACACTAAAGAAATAAAAAGAAGAAAAAGCCTGAGATTATGCCCCTGCCCTTTGCGTTCCTCCTTCGTTCTTTGCAAGGGCTTACGGGTCATGAGGGTGCTGTACACGTGTCACATCCTAAATACTTCTTGTTCAAATTTTACCACAAACACACTAAAGAAACACAAAAAAAAAAAGCCTGAGAGATTGTGTAATAATAAATAAATTAATAGATCGAGTAAATGTTCTCATCGTTGTCCAGCAATAAATTAATCCTCGTGCGTTTTAGCCATCTTTGTAACTTTTTCTCCATCTCTTGCCTCTCCCTGATTAGCTGCAGTGCTTGCGCTTTTCCAAGTTCTCGCTTCTCTGTTTCTCTCAATTCTCAAATTCACCTGCAAGACTCTTCTGCTCAGCCTCCTCTGTTATTCTGAGTCATGCTTTTTAAGTCTTTACATTAATTTTTTATTCTTGTCTGTATGGTGATGTTTTAGAAGTGCTGTTCTATTATCATTCCTGAATAATAATAATAATAATAATAATATATGAGATAAGGAAACAAACAAACCATTAGCTTCTTTGCAAACAATACTCTGCCCCCCAACAGGAGCCGTTTACCATCATGTGGTGAAGAACATGGATTGCCCAAATTAGCAAGGCCATCAGCAACGCCATTGCTCTCCTGGAAAGTGTGTGGACCTCGAAAATGAATATTCCGAACTAGAAGTAAACAATTAGTCCAACGATTTTGAATGTTCCAATGGGGCTCAATAAGGGATTAGAGAAAAATTGAATAACCAACACAGAGTAACTCTCTAACCACAGCTGTCACCATCCTGTGTCTGTCATTGTTAGAAAAATAGCATAAAGTGGGTATTTTGAGGTCAATTTTGAGCAAGATAAATATTGAAAAAATATACATGCATGGATGATTCGGAATCTCTTACGTGAGCTTTTTCCAACGAATCATAGAATGCTCAAATTGGTGCTTGGGTGAATGAGAATCTGCATCTTAAACAGCACCAATTAGTGCAAAAAATGAAGAAAAATCCCACTTAGGAATTTTAACTAACCAATGCCCTCCCTTGAAACCTATATATATTGGCTTTTACATTCAATTGAAAAACATACCAAAAATCTAAGTGATTTTACTCTTCTTTCTTAAGTAAATATTCTCTAGCTTTAAATTTTAGTGTGATAGAATTCAAACATACATTTGTTGCCATCCAGGCTAATATCATTCAAGCACCATTGTGAAGGTAGCGAAGCACCATTGTGAAGGTAGCGAATATGTTTTAACGATACTGCATTCTTACAGGCCTCGGGTTAGTGAATTTTTTATTTATATATTGTTAATTAACTTGTTATATATCTGCCATTTCAATTTATTATTAATAATTTTTTATTTATGTATTGTTAATTGATTTGTTATATCTTTGCTATTTCAATTATTATAATTATTTTTTGTTGTTGTTGTTGTCGTTGTTGTTATTATTATTATTAATTTGTGATAAGTGATATGTGTGCAAAAGACTTAATAATAAGCTTAAGTGCACTAGAAAGATTCTGGCATTAATGTCATATACATTATCTAAGGAGTTTGGGTTTTAAGTGAGATTACTATGAGTCTGTGACACTGGTATTTTTTTTGCATACGAAGGAGGTGGTCTTATATCTTGTTAATTAATAATAATATAACTACAATCTCGGCAAAGAATGTTTTATTATTTTCCAAGGACAAACCATAAACACCCAAATAAGTACCAAAACTATCTCTAAAAACAGCACCACAACCGCCACGACCTAGAAGCCAAAGGGAATAGAATCACCTGTACTATTCTAGTGACAATGTCTCTATCAACACTATAATCCACATACCCTGGACAAATTTTGGCGAAAAAGAGATGGCTGTTGCAATCAGCCTGGGAATGGTATAAAGATAGGGAACCTTTTCAAATGCGTTAATGATATTTGGACTTCCTTATCAAGAAAAACATGTGGTATATGTTACTAATTGGACTAAGTCCTTGTATACAATCCTCGTGTTTGTCCTCCCCTTTTTTTTGGTTTTTTCTCTTTGCTGTAGAAGTTTACTTAATACCATTGAGGTCACGGGAATAGAATTGCATCTTTCCTTTGTTATACTGAAATCCTGTCGTTCTCATGTTAACAGTGTGACCATTAAAAAAATTCTGTATTTCAACAACTTGTAGAAGCAATGGCAGCCGCCTTTCCTTTAGATATCATCGTTGACATATTCTCAAAACTGCCGGCCAGGTCTCTTTGCCGATTCAAGTGTTTATCCCAGACGCCTGCAGGAGCAACCTCAGAGTAACAAGCTTTCGAAGGGTAGTAACATAACGAGAAAGTTGCACTTATGGTACAAAAAAAGCTGATCAAGCAGCTGACAGCCTAAACTTCGAGATTTTGGCCAACAAAGGTTGTACCTCTGAGGCAAGTGAGGATGAAACTCATGCTCCAAGACATTGCAAAGGTCTTTTTACTTGCTGAGTTGCTCGAGTCTTTACACCTTTGGAGAACAATTCCGACAAAAGTTACGGTCTCGGAAGCGCCTCTATATTATCAAATCCGTAAGATTAGCCAAGCTCTCTTTATCATTCTCAAGTTCCAAATGAGATGCAAATGCACTCGCACTGCAATGCCCATCATAAGGCGGTATTTATACATATTAAAAATCAATCATAATTATTCATTTATTCAACTACTACACAAATCTTAACCATTCATCAAAACTTACCACTCACCTACCTCACAAACCATACCAACCATGCCATCCTTACCTACCACAAGAAACTTCTATGAATTGGGTGTAGATTTCTTCATCTTGAATCAAGTTTATGATCCACACATATAGACTCTAACACACGTGCTTGGCTTTAGCTAAATGAGGGGAAAAAAACCACAATGGCTTATTAATTTTGCAGCACCAAGTTGCATGCGTCATCAAAATCAGTTGCCTGCTTCATTATTTTAGTCACCAGCCTGCTTCATCAACTCTCGTCACTAGTCTGCTTCGTAAACTTCCTCTCCAGTTTGCATAACTTGATGGGTATATAAAGTACAAATATTGAGAGTTGCAGTAGCACCCCAAAAATTACCCATGAAAGCACAAGGGTAAAATTGGAATGAAAACCTCACATCTTTTATTCTTATTAATAAATCTCAAGATAGACAATCACAATTAATTGAAATCTTATCCGATTAACTTGAAACAAGTTTCAAAATGTTCTAGACGATGTCTAGTTTAACATACCAAAAATTCAAAAATTCAAAATCAAAATCAATTTGTGCAAATTACTATAATTTTCATAATAATTCACTGTCAGCATATTTCTGCAAAATCTTAGGTTTCTACTTCTATTGCAATCATACTTCTCCATAACGAATTAATGAAAATCAAGAATTAAAACTTACCTCCAAATCCAAATCTTCTCTCAACAATACCCAATTGAAATTGTGCAATTTGAACTTATGTGTTGTCATGGCAGAACAAAGTCTTCTTCTCTTTTTCTTTTCTTTTCTCTCTCATCTCACATTAAAGTTAAAAAAAATGATTTTTCGTATGTAATAGAAGGAAGACGAAGAAAATTCACGAAAAATTACAAAGAAAAAGGCTATTTCTAGAATGGCGTTGATTCAAAGTCAACTAATAAAGCATGTTGTTGATGCTGAAATCTGGTTGCCTTTAGACCGACCACATTGTTCCACCAACGCTTGTGTTGATAATGGAGAAGAGGTTTCACTCCACTGGCTTCAGCAACTACCCGAGCTCCTGGGACCAAAATCACCCTTCTTCTTCCTTTCAAGCCTGCGTTCACATAAACAAATCAGAGATGCCGGTGATTTTTCCGGCGTAAACCCTCTTATGCTTAAGTCAGTACAAGGTATTTACAAGAAAACAGTTTGGTTTAAGCTGTATAAATTAGTTGTAATATTCTCTATACGAAATGTATCAAAGATTTGTATATGAGAATTTCTAGTAATAATTTGGCAGAATTCCTTTTTCTCTCAATTTTTTCTCCATTTTTCATCAATTTCTTGGTCTTTTATAGGCAATCATCCCACCTTTTTTTAGTATTCTTCATGCCCCTCATTTTCGAGTGATGATGGACCTTCATGGGTCTCCAACCACTGAATCGTGGGTAAATGTGGGGCATCATGTTCTCTCCAACGGTTTTGGGCATGGCGAAACTGTCGTGAGTTCGTGAGATCGTGTCCTCTTTCTTTGAATGATGAGTATCTGGTCGGTATATACCTCTGGTCGATACTTGTTTCTAGTCGACATATGCTCCATACAGGATATATTACCAAGAATCTACTCATGCCATTCAACTAGGGAGATTCGCCCCAAGGTGAAAGATGATGAGGTAGTTGAGCTGGTTTTTTCATTACTCAACACCAGTCCCCCAGTTTCTGGTATCACGAGTGATACAAGTTGAAACTAGAAACTAAGAGTTGACTCTGGTTGCCTCTGGGTAATGTCCTCCTGGTCCTTGTTTTATAATGATGGACCTGAGGTGGCATTTTTTGTTTAAAGGGTTTCTGGCCTAGGTATGGGCATTCGTGAGCATATCCATTACGCAGCCAGGCTGACACCCCGTCACATCGCTTTAATTGCCAATGACTTGGCACTTTTTACCCTCTGCATTTGAAATTTAAAACGGCAGCTTATCTGTCCTTGATACATGGCGATTGAACTGACATTTGTGTTACCCAAATGCCTTCATTCTCTCTCCTGTATTAAAACCCAATCCGAAAA
Source organism: Citrus glauca (assembly GCA_029633175.1). Taxonomy (NCBI): domain Eukaryota; kingdom Viridiplantae; phylum Streptophyta; class Magnoliopsida; order Sapindales; family Rutaceae; genus Citrus; species Citrus glauca. The sequence continues at coordinate 40,197,770 of JAQOOD010000003.1, read as the reverse complement.
TTTTATTGCATCTTGTTTGCCGTCATTATGCCATAAATCAACTCTCTTTCTAGAATTAGACGTATTTCCTACACTGGGGATTTTCTTTTGTTTGATTCTCCTGCCGCCACAACAGCATCACTAGTGCCATTTTATCTCAAATACTGCTCTTAACTTTCTCTTTGGTTGTTGTTGCTTAGGTTTTGTACTGCTCTTTCGTACAAGTAAATTTAGGTTTGCTGTATTTTTCCTCTTAAGACTTCATTATGTCAAGACAAAAAGGAAAAATAATAGCAGTTGAAAGTGATGAAGAAATTGACTCTTACCCTAATTTGTTTGGACCCCTTGATCCCCAAAATGCTTCCACCAACGTAGGCCCCTCCCCCAATATAGTTACCCTTGAGAACCCCCGACCAGAAACTGTTTTGCCTCCTTCTGAATGTGAACCCAGTGGGAATCGCAGTGGCCAAGGATCGGGTTTCGGTGAAAATCTTGGTTTTGGGGAGGCTGGATTCCTAAAGAAAAAGATGGTGATGAGGAGAGTAACTCTAGGCCGATTTGACCTTTTATAAAAAAAAATCTCGGCCATAGGATGTAGGTCGATTCTTATCCCATTGACTACCTCAAATGCGCCACTACCCACACCGGCCTATTCAAACTGAGAACCCTTTACAACATCCCTGGGGACACCATCCTCTCCATTCCTAGGAAGGGTGATGTTCCTAGTCGGCCTCCTAAGGGCTATGTGACTCTGCATCTAGAGAGTTCCAAGCTAGGAGCTTAGTTGTCCCTTCAGCCTTATTTTGCCAGGATATTGGGTGGCATGCACCTGGCTCCTGGTCAGCTGTACCCAAATGGGTAGAGCGTTCTCTTAGGCCTTTTTGTATTGTGGGAGAAGTGTGAGCTCAGGAAGCCCTCCCTTGTGGAGATAAAACACTTGTATCAACTGAGGAGCAATCCAAAGAAAGTGGGCTGGTATTACTTCATGTTGAGCTCTACCAAGAGGAAGCTCATTATCGGCCTTCCTTCCTCATGTAAAAATTGAAAGGACAAATTCTTCTTTGTTGGGGGAAATCGGTGCCCAGCGATCTATTCGATTGATGGTGATATTCACATTCCCAAGCGTTTTGTCACCCCAGGTTGTTTATTTTTCTTTACATTTCGCATCTCTGGTCATTACTTATTTGTTTCTTTAACCTTGTTTATACTTTCAGATTCATGGGGTATGGTCAATAAACTTGACGAGGACCCACTACTCAAAGTTAAAACTACTCTAGTCAACGCTTTTACCTGTCGGGAACTTTTATCGTCAACAAATCTCGTTAGATCGCGCCTGGTTGACATTGCAGCTAGGATGGATAACAAGATCCTCAGCGTCATGTCAAGAAAACATGCTCGGGCATCAGGCAAATCTAGTAATGCTCCTTCTGCTTAAAAGAAAAGTTATACTGCTCCTTCCAAAACTCCAACTCCTGCTATGCACCCTCCTCCTCCTTGAAAGAATAGCGGAGAGAAACTTCACAACAATAGTCCTAAGGTTAGCACTCAGTCTAGTGACCGACCCTTGCCTCTTCTGCCTCGGGACCAGGGTGACTATTTGACCCTGTACTAGAAGGATTACACCAAATCTGTTGGGCCCAAAATAGTCAAGGACATTAAGAGCATGAGTCTTGGCAAACTGGTTGGCTCTATTCAAAGGGTCTCTTTTAAGTTTGCCACTATGGTTTCTCGCTATAAGAATATGTGCACCATGAGATGAAGCTTAAAGTGGAGAATTAGGACCTGAAGAAAAAGGCTGAATCCATTGATCGATCGAATGAGGAGATGCTTGATCTACATAGGCAGGTTCTGGACCTGGAGGAGAAGGTTGCTATTGCTGAGTTCAAGTCTTCTAAGCTCGAGAGCGAGTTTGGTGACTTAAAGTCTTACCTCGAGGATACACAAAACAAGCGAGACACTTTAAGGATGGCCTACGAGGAGCAAGTCAAGTCCTTGAATGAGCCGATAGCCGAGCTAAAGGGCAAATCTACTGAGGTGGACGACCGACTCGATGCAGAGTATGATTCTGGGCTCGTCTTTTGCTATAAATGCATCATGTTCGTGTTAAAGAGGAACATCTAAAGCTGAACATGAGTAAATTGGAGATGGACGTGCAGAAGTATATGGTTGAGCAGGGCTGGGGGGATAAAGACTAAGGGGACCAGGATAAGGTCAAGTGGGGAGTAGGAGAAGGAAGCAATGGATCAAGCTTTGGGAACAGGTCAAGGATCAACACTTGCTCCTCTATTAGTCGTTGGTCCTTCCTTCTCTGAGATTGTTGATCCTCCTTCTACTGAAACTGCTAAGTCTCACAATCCATTAACTTGCTTTCTATGTAAATTCTGAATTTTTGTTTGTTTGCAAACATTTGAGTATTTATCAACCTTTGATGCTTTCCAGATGCTTTTCAACTGCTTTCTTGTTATAGTTTTGCTTGTGGATTGTTTCTACAAATTCTCTTGAGGATTATGTCTGCCTATCTTTGAGAGGCCGGGCAGGAATAGGCAAACCCTTTTTTTAGTAAAATTATTTATTTTGCATGCTCGTCCTTAGGTGACTAAGCAGAAATAAACAATTTCTCGCCTTAACGATTTCATAGAATTCACCTGCTGGTCCTTTAGACGACTGAGCAAGAGTAGGCACTTTTTGCCTTAGCGAATTTTGTAAAATATGTCTGCTGGTCCGTTAGACGACCAAGCAGAAGTAGGCACTCTTTTGCCTTATCGAATTTTGTAGATATGCATGCTGGTCCTTTAGACGACTAAACAGGCGTAAGCACTCTTTTGCCTTAGCGAATTTTATAAAAATGCCTGCTAGTCCTTTAGACGACCGAGCAGGAATGGGCACATATTTGCCTTAACGAATTTTGTAGACTTTATCTGCTAGTTCTTTAGGCGACCGAGCAAGAATGGGCACATGTTTGCCTTAACGAATTTTGTAGACTTTATCTGCTAGTCCTTTAGTCGACCGAGCAGGAATGGGCACATGTTTGCCTTAACGAATTTTGTAGACTTTATCTGCTAGTCCTTTAGTCGACCGAGCAGGAATGGGCACATGTTTACCTTAATAAAATTTTGTAGAATTTGCCTGCTGGTCCTTAATCGACCAAGCAGGAATGGGCACATGCTTGCCTTAGTGAAAAATTTATCTAACAAGAGAGTTATGAGCTGAATTCATTTCTATTGAATTTTTGTGAACTACAACAGGCAAAATACATGCGTGTGCCACAATTCCATAATACATTTAGCATAAATAACTTGGCGAAATGAAACTTGATAAAGTACTTTACTTACTGGAAATATTTCTTCAAGTGCTCAGCGTTCCATGACCTCTTTACTTCTCGTCCATCTAGGTAGGCTATGTTATAGGCTCCTAGGCCAGTTGTTCGTGCTATCCTGTACGGGTCTTCCCAGTTCGGGCCAAGAATGCCATGTTTAGGATCTCTTGTGTTTCGGTTTACCTTTTTAAGTATCTAATCTCCGGCTCAGAACTGCCTCATACGTACATTCCTGTTGTAGTAGCTCATGATCCTCTGTTGGCACTAGGCTACTTTCTACGAGGCTCCTTCTCTTTTTTCCTCCAATAGGTCTAGGCTTATACACATCTACTCGTCATTTTTTTCCTCGTTGAAATACTTTGTCCGATGCTCTCCCACCCCAATTTTCGTTAGGATTACTACCTCATGACTGAAAGCTAAGGCAAATGGGTTTTTTCCCGTGACAGCTTTGTAGGTTGTCTAGTAGGCCCATAACACTCCTGATAACTCGTCAACCCAACCTCTTTTCTTCTCTCTCAGCCTGGTTTTCAGGAGTTTCTTTATAACTTTATTGGCTGCCTCTACTGCCCATTTGCTTGGGGTTGTGCCGAGGTACAAAACTTTAAATCTACGCCCAAGTTTTGGCAAAACTCTCTGAAATTGTGGTTGTCAAATTGCCTCTCATTGTCTGTTATGATGGTATAGGGGATTTTATATCTGCAAATGATATTCTTACAGACAAAACCATTCATCTTCTTCTCCATAATTTGACTAAGGCTTCCACTTCCACCCATTTCGTGAAATAATCTATAGCCACAATTGCATGTGTTACATCTCCTCGACTTTTGGGCAATGGACCAATCAGGTCAATCACCCACTGGGCAAAAGACCATGGGGATGACATAGTGGTCAGCCTTTCTAGGGGCTGAACAGGGACATCAGAGAAGCTTTGGCAGACTCTATAATTTTTGGTCATCTCCTTTGCATCCTGGTGCATAGTCGGCCAAAAATTTCCCTGTCATCGTGCCTTGAATGCTAAAGTCCTTGCCTCCGAGTGGTTGCCACATATTCCTTCATATATTTCCCGCAGCACATAATTTGCTTCCTCGTCGTCCAAACATCTCAAGAGGGGTAAAGTGAACCCTCGACGATAAAGTACCATATCAAGTAACGTATACCTTACTGTCTGACATTTCAACTTCCTTGCTTGCTTCATGTCCTCTGGTAAAATGTCGTCGCGAATGTACGAGATAATTAGGTCCATTCAAGATCTTTCGGTGTCCACTATCATTATTTTTATTTCCTCCCTTATAATTAGCGAAGTCCTTACTTTTAATGGGACTGACTTGGGCAACTTCGGATCTACAATCGCGGCCATTCTGGCCAACATATCTGCTTGATAATTCTCTGTCCTGGATATCTGTTTTATTTCTATCTCTCAACAGAGCCTTATCATTTGCTTTCCCTTCTTCAAATAAAGCTCCATTTTCTCTTCTCTTGCCTGAAAATGATCATTGAGCTAATTACAAACCAACTGGGAATTTGCTCTGATTTCTACCCTTTCTATTTATAGAGTGTGTGCCAGTTTAAGCTCAATAATAAAGGCTTCGTATTCTGCCTCTTATTCGTGAGCTAAAACTCAAACTTTACTGTATAAGATACCCTAGCCCCCTCTGGGCTCTATATCACCACCCATGCTCCAGATCCTTATTCATTGCGTGATCCATCCACCATTATCAACCACACCTCCTCTGGTTTTTCTTATTCAACCAGTTGCTCCTCGTGAACTCCTTCCCCTGGCACCGTACAGTCCACTACAAAATTGACCAAGGCTTGGGCTTTGATCGCTCCTCAGGGTTTGTAAGTTAGGTCAAACTCGCTCAGCTCTACAGACCATTTCACTAACCGACCAGATGCATCTAGTTTTAAGAGCATTTGCCGAAGAGGTTGGTCAGTCATCACAACTATCGGGTGCACCTAGAAGCATGGTCTAAGCTTATGTGCTGCCGTTACTAAAGCCAGTGCACATTTCTCCATCAGAGGATATTCGGTTTCTATGTCCACCAGGGCCTTACTAGTGTAGTACATTGGGTTTTGCTTTTCCTCATCTTCTCTAACTAGCACTGATTTGGTAGCCCACTGGAGATAACTAAGTACAAATACAATTTGTCACCCTCTCTTGGAGTTGATAACAGTAGGGCACTGGCTAGATACTCCTTCAGCTGCCCAAATGCCTCCTCACATTCTGCTGTCTACTCCATTTTCCTTCCCTTCCTCATAATTTGGAAGAAATTATGACATTTATCCATGGCCTGTGAAATAAACTGGTCCAATGCTGCCAATTTCTCTGTAAGGTTTTGCACCTCCTTAACTGTTCAGGGGGACTTCATTTCTATCACCGCCTGTATTTTTTCTAGGTTAGCCTCTATCCCTCGGTGGCTCACTAGGAACCCCAAGAATTTACCCGAGCTAACTCTAAATGCACATTTCTCCGGATTCAACTTCATTCGGTACTTCCTTAACAGGTCAAAGGTTTCTTCCAAATGTCGTACATGATCTGTTGAGTTCTTAGACTTTGTAATCATATCACCCACGTATACCTCCATGGTGTGTCCAATCAACGGATTGAAAATCCTATTCACTAACCTCTGATATGTTGCTCCTGTATTTTTCAAGCCGAAGGGCATCACCTTGTAGCAAAACAAACCCATGTTAGTTATAAACGTGGTGCTCTCTTCATCTTGCTTTTCCATGGGTATCTAGTTGTATCTAGAAAAAGCGTCCATAAAGTTAAGTAGGCTGTGGCCCGCCGTTAAGTCAACCAACTGGTCTATTTTGAACAAAGAAAAGTCATCCTTCGGGCATGCCTTGTTGAGGTTTGTGAAATCCACACACATTCTCCATTTTCCATTTTCCATTTGCATTCTTTACCAACACCACATTGGAGATCCATTCTGAACACTTAGCCTCCCTTATGAATCTTGCTCGCAACAACTTTTGCACCTCAGCATTTATGGCCTCATATCTTTTCTAGTTAAAGCATCTTCTTTTTTGTCTTACCGGCCTAGCCCCCTTTCTAATAGCCAACTTATGACAGGCCACCTTGGGATCAATTCCTGGCATGTCTTCATGAGACCAAGCAAATATGTCTACATGAGACTGTAGGCATCTTATCAGCTCATCCAATGTCGACTTAAAAAGTATATCGACCGAGCTACCAGTGTCCACCAATATTCACTTGAATTCTTTACCTGCCGTTGTCTCTTTAATCACCAATGCATCCTCATGAGGGTATAAGACACCCTCATAATGGAAACTTGCCTTACGTTCGCCCTCTTGGCTATTGGCAAATTGAAAAATAATTTTTTGCTGGTCAGACCATATCTCCCATAATTCTTCCTTGCTCTATTCGAATCTCCAGCCAGTGTTGGCCCCCTGCTATTACTCGGATGCTTTGGTTGTTCACGTTCCAGATTCCTTTCAATTCTATCCCTCAATATCTATTGTGACTCAATGACAGGAAATGCTCTATCTACATACTCATCTAGATATCGGTTCCTCACTAGATTCTTCACTTGGTTTTTTAAATCCTGGCACTGGCCAATGGTGTGACCATGATTGTCGTGGAACTTGCAAAACCTGTTTTGATCTTGTTTCTAAGCTGATTTGGTTACAAAGGCAGGGGGATATAGGAGATCTCGTCCTTCAATCTTCTCATATAGTTCCTCCACAAAAATTTTCAGTGGGGTGTACTGTTTATACGATGGGCTCTGGTTAATCAATTGGATTGTCAGCTGTCGTGAAAATTGTCTCGAGCTGGGACTGTGGTGGCTAGTTTGGTCAGCCAGCTCTGTGGTTAACCGCATTCAATGCCCTAGGAGTGTTGTGATAAGGATGAGCAGTCATCTGCTGGAATTCTCGTTGCCCCTCCGGGAATAGGGAATGTTGAGGCTGAGGTCGGCTGTGTTGGAACTATTGTGGTTTTTGAGTTATCGGGTAAGGGCGGGATCGAGCTGATATTCCCCCCATTATTAAGATTCCTCAGCTTGCTTTCCCAACCCGCTCCCACTCACTATTTTCTTCTCATTCTGCTATCAATTCCTAGAACTCGCCCGGAGCGAGATTGGTCTCTCCCTTCATCCATGTGCCCTCTTAGGACCCGACCTGCACTTCTATAGGGATGCACCCCATAGGGTTGCTTCTCCAACGGAGGGATCTCTTCGATTCTACACCTCTGATGGTTGGGTTCTGTAATGGCTTCATCTCTCACCACGGTGGTCTCATAATCCTTTCTTTGCCCATCGCTCAGCTCATGCAGTATAGCTGTGAGAGTCTCCATTTGCTTCTCCATTCGTTCTTGCATCATTCTCTCTCTAGCCTCATTTGCGATTTCTTAGAGAGTGATCGTTTCACCAATTTCATTGTCGCTCCCTAGGGCATCCTTCCTTGTCGCATCCATAGCCGATCATTTGCTGCTCCTCTGATGATTATTAACTTGGTGGTAACTTTTTATCCAGCTCCCCACAGACGGCGCCAAAATATTGATGCTGAAATCTGGTCACCTTTGGACCGATCAGATTGTTCCACCAACGCTTATATTGACAATGGAGAAGGGGTTTTACTCCACCGGCTTCAGCAACTATCCGAGCTCCTGGGACCAAAATCACTTTTCTTCTTCCTTCGAAGCCTGCGTTCACAGAAATAAATCAAAGATGCCTGTGGTTTTTTCGGCGTAAACCCTTCAATGCTTAAGTCAGTACAATGTGTTTACGGGAAAACAGTATGGTTTAAGCTGTATAGATTAGTTGTAATATTCTCTATACGAAATGTATCAAAGATTCGTATATGAGAATTTCTAGTAATAATTTGGCAGAGTTTTCCCTTTTTCTCTCACTTTTTTCTCCATTTTTCATCGATTTCTTGGCCTTTTATAGGCAATCATCCCACGTTGTTTTAATATTCTTCATGCCCTTTATTTTCAAGTGATGATGGACCTTCATGGGTCTCCAACCACTAAATCGTGGGTAACCGTGGGGCATCATGTTCTCCCCAGCGGTTTGGGGCATGGCGCAACTGTCGTGAGTTCGTGAGATCGTGTCCTCTTTTTTTGAATGATGAGTACCTGGTCGGTATATACCTCTGGTCAGTACTCTTTTCTAGTCGGCATATACTCCATACACGATGTATTACAAAGAATCTATTCGTGCCATTCAATCGGGGAGATTCGCCCCAGAGTGAAAGATGAGGAGATAGCTAAGTTGGTTTTTTCATTACTCAACACATGTATAGAAACGAGTTATTCTTTTTATTTTATTTTTTTTCACTTAATTGCTTTACTATGTTTGAAGTAATTGTTCTTCAATTACTAAAAGATTAGGTGCATTAGATTTTGAATTTAGTCCAGAGAGCACTGGAGCCGTTAAAGCCAAATTAAGAAAGGGGAAAAAGATATATAATTAGCTAGTATGGGCTGCCATAAATTTTTTTTTAATTTTTTGTGTGTGTTTTTACATATTTTTCCAATCACACTTCTACTATTACTCATCTAGATCCCCATTTGCTTACTTTGTTTGCGGGGAAACTCACTGTTTTTATCTTTTATAAATATGTCCCTTTTTTGGTAGTTATACAGATTTACTTTTTAAAAACTATGGTCCATAGTGTTATTAGATAAGACCATATGAATACTTAAATTTTAACCATGCACTACTATAAATATATGTGTGGTAAAAGATTAGGTAAGCACAAAAAAGGTTCGTATAATTCATAGCTTTGCATACTTTGTTTAGTTTTGGTTGCTATTTAAAGTCTAAAATTTGCTCAATTATTTTAATTAATTTTTCATATGTTTGATTTTACATCAATGTTGAACTATACATTGGATAAGCACATGAAATGTTTTACTTCACACACTAGGGATCAGAAGAATCAAAGCTAAAAAATTAACTATGATAATTTAACTTCACATATGTGTCTCATTAAGTTTAAAAAATGATCTGTCATTTACAATAAAAGGATGAAGAAGAAAATTCATGAAAAATTACTGAGAAAAAGACTATTTCTGGAGTGGCGCTGATTCAAAGTCAACTAATAAAACATGTATAGAAAATACACTCACCGTTCTATGCATCCACTAAATGGTAATAAGAATAGGTTGAAAATAGAATGGACAGGAATCATTTACCAATTGGTAATTAGAATGGGCTAAAACTAGAATGCGCAGGAACCGAGATATGTTAGAATAGTAATGGGAAGTGGAAACCAAAATAAGATATTTACTTAAACTATAGGAATTGGAATCAAAATCAGAATGGACGTTATTCACATTGATGTATTTACTATGTCTAAAAATAGGAATGAATTATTTTAAGTCACTAAAATAGTAAAATGTCCTTAGTTAATTATTTTCATATTTATTATTATTTATTATAATATGATGATTATTAATTAAAAAGTATTTTTTATTAATAATAATAACTTAAAAATGATAATGATGATGAAAATAATAACAACAACAACAACAATAATAATAATAATTAGCAACAATTAAAATAATAATAGCAATAACAATAATATAATAATAACTTTTTTGAGGAAAAAAGCAAAATTATAAAATTTAGGTGTGGTCAAATGATGAGTTCAAGCGATGAAACTTAATTTTCATTCTTTAGTCCCAAATATATATGAGCCTCATATATTTTATTCTCATTCTCCCTTTTATTTTAATAAATAAATACTATCAATTATTTTTTACTTCCGATTTTAACTCTCCAGTCCCACAAATAAACACGTCATCGTGGGCTTCCAAGAAATATTTGATATGCTTACATTAATTTTTAAGAAAGAGAAAGCCATTCATCTTCTTTGTGGACAGATTGTACCCCTACTTAAATAACTGATAAGCCACAGTCAGAGAAGACAGCAATTGTGGAAATTTTTGGCGATATGACAAATACAAAGGGAAATTATATATATGTAATTAATGGGTGGGGTTCCCTTAATTTAAAATTTGACTGACCTTTAAAGGTCTGAACGCGTTGACGAGTTTACATTGACTTGCAGACTCAACGAGTGAATGTACCCTGTTCTCTGTGCCGATTCTTAATTAATTTATGTGCTTTTGGGAGCCTAGCTGGACAAAGAATCAAATTATCTTTTCAACTTCAGTCACTTCAGTTTATCTTTGCTTTCTATCTGTAATTGATCTTGTGTTTTTGCAACATCAATGGGGTCAGGGTCACCAATCTTGAATGTAGTAGTTTCCCTCATCCTAATTTTTGTGCTTTCATTTACTGTTTCTCCTGATTGCAGTGAAGAAGCGGAAGCTCTTCTCAAATGGAAAATCAGGCTTGACCAAAACCAGAATCGTTCTCTCCTGCCTTCTTGGACTCTTTATTATCCTGCCAATGCCACCAAAATATGTGCTTGGCCTGGAATTCATTGCAACCGAGCTGGAAGAGTCAACAGCATTAACCTCACAAGTACAGGCTTAAAAGGTACGCTCCAGGAATTCTCATTCTCATCATTTCCTCATCTCGCATATCTGGATCTTAGCATTAACGGCTTCTTTGGTACCCTTCCACCTGAAGTTAGGAACCTTTCAAAACTCAAGTACCTTGACCTATCAGAAAATGAGTTGTCTGGAAAAATACCACCAGAAATTGGCCTCCTAACCCATCTTTTCAGTCTGGATTTGAGTTTAAATCAATTTAGTGATACTTTTCCGCCTGTTTGTAATTTGAGCAAACCTAAAATATATATCCCTCCATAACAACAAGCTATCCGGTTCCATTCCTGAAGAAATTGGAAACCTCATGAAGTTGAGTTATTTGATGTTGGATACAAACCAGTTCACAGGGCAATTACCTCGCAATATTTGCCGAAGTGGATTGCTTGAGATACTCACTGTAAATGATAACCATTTTCTGGGCTCAATTCCTAACTTGAGAAATTGTAGAAGCCTAGTCAGAGCACATCTCGGACGGAACAATCTTACTGGAAATATATCTGAAGATTTTGGCATTTATCCAAATTTGAAATTTTTAGATCTCAGTCACAACAATTTTTACGGTGAAATCTCATCTGATTGGGGAAAATGTCACCGATTAGGCACTTTGAATATTTCCGGAAATAATATTACTGGGAGGATACCGCCAGAGATTGGAAATTCATCTCAACTACATGTACTTGATCTTTCTTCAAATCATATTGCTGGGGAGATCCCAATGGAACTTGGAAGGTTGATTTCTCTAAACAAGCTCATTTTAAGGGGGAATCAACTTTCCGGGCATTTACCTAGAGCACTCGGTTTACTCACCGAACTTGAGTACTTTGACTTATCCTCAAACAGATTGAACAACTCAATCCTAGAGGCTCTAGGTTTCATGTTCAAGTTGTTCTACCTAAATTTCAGGCACAACCAGTTTAGTCAAGAAATTCCAGAGGATCTGCCACGGTTGGTCCATCTTTCAGTACTAGATTTGAGTCATAATCTTTTCAAAGGTAGCATACCATCCAGCATATGCACTTGGCAAAGCCTGGAGAAACTCAATCTCTCCCATAATAACATCTCAGGTCAGATTCCATCTTGCTTTATGGGAATGTCAGGCTTGTTAAGCATTGACATATCATATAATGAATTAAGGGGTCCAATTCCAAATAGCACAGTATTCCGAAACGCCCCTAGGGAATCATTTCTAGGCAATAATTTCTTAACTTTTTATGGCACTAGTGATTTGATGTCCCATGAAGAAGCCTCCAAAAAGACGTGGTTTCTAATTTTGTTCCCTCTTCTGGGAGCACTTGCTCTGTTAATTGTCTATGTTGTGATGGTCTTTATGTTTCGAAGATGGAAGAGGGATTCACAAAGTCAAGGAAGCTGCAGCAGTGAAAACGATACTCGAGGAATATTTCATTCAGTATTGGGTTTTGATGGTAAAATTATGTACGAAGAAATCATTAGAAGGACAAAGGATTTCGATGCTAAGTACTGCATTGGAAAAGGTGAACACGGAAGTGTTTACAGAGCTAAGTTGCCATCTGGAGATAAGATAGCAGTTAAGAAATTTAACTCTCCATTTCCTAATGATCAGATGTCCGATCAAAAAGAATTCTTGAATGAAATCAAGGCACTGACAAAGATACGACATCGAAATATAGTGAAATTTTATGGTTTTTGCTCCCATGTGCAACACTCGTTTGTGGTTTATGAATACATTAACAGGGGTAGCTTGGCAACCGTCCTGAGCAACAATTTTGCATCAGAAGATTTTGACTGGAAAAAGAGAATGAATGTTATAACAGGTGTAGCCGATGCATTATCTTACATGCACCATGATTGCTCTCCACCAATTGTTCATCGAGACATTTCGAGCAATAATGTGTTGCTGGATTTGGAATATGAAGCTCGTGTTTCAGATTTCGGAACCGCTAAGCTTCTCAAGCCAAACTCATCCAATTGGACAGAACTTGTAGGCACATTTGGGTATGTTGCACCAGGTATGTATTATTCATTCCTTGTCATTGTTATCCGTAGGGAGAATGATATTTTCATCCCTCTTAAAGTTTGTTTTTACCACTTAGGTCCTTGCTTATAGCACATGGTAATATTGGTTTTCACCTTGCAGAACTTGCTTACACAATGAAGATAACAGAAAAATGTGATGTGTATAGCTTTGGAGTGTTAGCATTGGAAGTAATCAAGGGAAAGCATCCAGGAGATTTTCTTTCATTATTTTCGTCTTCACCTTCAAGCATTAACATTGAATTTAACGCGATGTTGGACCATCGGCCTCCACATCCATCGCTTGATGTTCAAGAGAAACTGATATCAATCATGGAGGTTGCCCTCTTATGCTTAGATGGGTGTCCAAATTCCAGACCAACTATGCAAACAGTTTGTCAATTATTAAGTAAGTGAATACAGTTGCCTAGAGGAATGAGAAAAACTATATATCTTATTACTTTTTTGTTTTCGCATTGTTATTTATGGTGTCAATAAAAGAGAAAATAAACTCTCACAATCATTGGAAATCGTTCATCTTAAAGTTAGTGGAATGATTGGATTGAAGGAAATGTCGACCAACTCAATTAAGGGTTGTTCGGATAGTTAAGATTTTATTTTCTTCCATTGATTTTATCTTATTTTTATCAAAATTTGATAAAGCATATTGTATTTACACTTTTTTCTCTAAATTAATTTTTCTTACTTTTATTCATATTTTTAATTAATTAATTTACTTTAGTTACCAAATAATTTGGAGTTCAGTAAAGAAAACGTGGACAAAGAAATAAAAAAAAATGAAAGAAAGAAAAGTTTATTGGACTTGTGGCTGAATGAGTCTGGCAAAATCAGGCCCATTGCAAAGTCATTTACAAGAACAAAACCATTAACAAGCGCCTTTTCGGACCACAATGCCCATTTCAATGCCATTCAGCGAACAAAGTGACTGAAATTGATATAATTAAAAAACCCAAGCTGCTTCCTTACTTTGGTTGCTCACAATTGGTTGTAATTTGATCATTGTAAGTTTCTCTATGATCACCAAATAATTGTTGCAATAATTAACTATAATTAATTATAATGCTTAAGCCCTCAAAAAAAAAAAAAAACCTCCACCAACACATTCTGCTGTTAGTGCTATTATATAGAGAGAATCTTTAATTTGAATTTGGAGAGGCCCCTCCTTCACACATTTTAATGCGCACTTACTTCTTTATAAATTGAGTACACATAATCATAATTCATCACTTTTCTTTTTCCCCTATATTTAAAGGTTGCACCAAGCAAAGACTATTTGTTATGGATATAATTGTGCGTGCGATGATGTTTGTACGAAGGCTTTCAAGTGCTTATTACGCAAATCAAATCTAAAAAAGAGAAGTTATATGCTCTTGAACTTTTGAGTTTTTCAAATCAACCATGCCAAGATTTGTTGGACGTGTCTGGAGCTCAATTATAACATTAACATCATTTTTAACTATTAAGTGGCATGAGTTTTAAACTAAAACTCTAATCTCTAATTACGTTATTATCTATAATTGGCTAATTTTATGCGTGCAGAAGAATCTTGCAACGATGAACGATCGATTAAACATAGCTCTCACATTGAGAGTAAAGCTATTTTAAATTAAAACATGATTTGTTATAGAAAGGATTTTGTAAAACTTACGTTAAAGTCAAAATTTATGTCTCCTATGCATAAAATTTGTAATGCAATAGTGGACACTCTTTTTTTTTTTTTTTGAGTGGAATATTAGACAATTTCTATAGAAAAAGAACTAGAATATTCTTTTGTGGGGGGATTTAGGGTTTAGGGGGATTTCCGAATCATGGAATTTGCATTAGCATAATCACGTAATAATAAATTAGTTTGCGGAGTCACGATCCAATCGATGCCATTTGAAGACTATGCTTTTTTGGTCTATGATCCATATAATAAGTCGCTTCATTATATTGGGTAATCGATAATTCTCACTTATAATTAATTAATCAAATAAATTATATAACATGGGTTACTAACTTACTATATAACTAATTTGAGTATGGACTCTGTATAATCTTCGTCTCAAATGTGTTGGTGGAATGTACAGTTATATGTACATAATTGAGCGCAAGTACATTGAAGAATAATAATGAATGAGTCCACGTCAATTTGTATAATTGAATTCAAAATAATAATAAAAAATCAAAATTTAAGATTAGTACTCATCCTTTTCAAATCGGACAACAAACAAGAGCAGTGGCAGGAGACAACTTCCTGACTTTCAACAATGTTTTCAAAATATTTTTGTTTTCTAATGAATGCTATATAAAAAGTTAAAAACACAAATTGAGAAATTTGGGTTTTATTTTCTTGCCATGTGCTTTGTAAAATTTTATATGCTGATAAGGTATGGCCTTTATTTTTGCATGGGAACAAGGCTCTATTTTCGGGGACTTAAGCTTTCTATGCACTCAAATAACATTAATTGATCGTGAGCCATCATACAATGATCAAAAGATTGTTAATGTGCTTTACATAAACTTACAAGATATGATATCTTGTCCATTTGGATTAAATGATCTTTGATTTCTTGACAAAATGATAATTTTAGGATCTATAACTTATTCACAATGCCCTTTATTGTTAAATTTATTAGGCACGTTTCCTATTCACACGGAGAAATGTCTTTGTCTCGGCTAGGAAATCAAAACTTATTTTATAAAAATAAACCAATCTAAGTCCACAAGAGCTCTAAATAATTACCTCTTATTAAGATCGAGTTCAGCTCTAAGGACTAGTTGAGTTGATTGAATTGTTTTTTAAATAGTTTTATTTAATTGACCAATTAAATTCAAATCTTTAAATAAATGAAAGCTAAAACAATAATTTTAGATCATATTCACCTCGTATCTTTTAAATAAATATAAATATTTAAAAATATAAGATTGTAAATTTTTTTCCTACTGAAATCAATATATACCACTTATTCCCTCATTTATAACAACTAATAACGTCTATTATAACATAATTTTATAGTATTGCCCTTCTTTTTAAATATACTTTTATTTATATTTATTATACATTACATAAATATAAATTGAAATTAAAAATAAGATATAAATGTTTCGATGTGAATAAAAAATTAATGATAGAATATTTTTCTTATACTTTTTTATTTTTTATATAGTTTTTCTTATAATAATATATTTTGTATATTTTCAAAATAAATTATCGAACAAATAACTCATTTATCTATCTTTTCATTCAAATTTTTAGTGCCATCAAAATTTTTAAATTTTATGAAAACGGTAAAAAAAAAAGTAATATACGTTAATTTTAATATTGGAGAAATTTGCAATCTCCCATTAAAATAGATGAACATTATCACTTCAAAAGCATGCAAACGATGCATATTTACAGCTTCCTCGTAAGATCAAGATCAAATTAAAAGAGAACAAGAAAAAAAAAGAATTAAACAAACAATCAATGAAATTACCCAAGAAACTAAAAATTCTAAAAGATAAATGAGTAAGCATTTCCCAAGAAAATAATTAGTTAATTACTCAAAACTAGAGGAGACAACGTGTTAGGCAGTAACGGGGCCAGAGTAGGGAGACACGCCATCAAGTATGATAAATGCAATTGCAAACAAACATTCTTGTTACCACTCAAATCATTTTTTATAATAAATAAATTTTTACTTTTAAATGAAAACAATGTGTTGGACTCTTGGTCAGTGGTAACGTTACGCATCGTTGAAAGTCGGGTCAATTATTGAATTCTTTATGCACGCCAGCCCCCTCTTTTTTTTTAAAACATTCTACATGTTCTATCTATTTCGGGAGATCCATATTCTCTCACTTTTCTTACTATCCCTTCACGTTATTTCACTAACAAATCATTTTTTTTTATCCGATTATGTTAGAACTATTTTAAAATAAATTCTTTTATAATCATAATATTAAAATTATAATAAAATTTTTTATTTTTTATATTTTTGGACGTGTGATCGTAATTCGTGTTTTTTCTTAAAGTAGCTCTTAGGCAACTATAGTCATGTTTTGATTACAAATTTTCTATTGCATCTCGAAAATAACTCCTAAATCCAAAATGAAAAAAAAAAAAATGACAAACTCAGAAAATGTACTAAAATTTTTATAATTGCAATACACAACGATTGTAAGATAATTTGATGGTAGTTATAAATAACATAAAATAACTATAAGTAACAATTTATCTCTAATAACATACTCTAAGAGGCTGTAATGATTTAGCTCGTTCCCTTATAAAACTAGTTTTGGAGTACAGTAATTTATATTCTAGTTAGACAATATACCAACTCAACATTTGTATTTATTTACAGAGCTGAATGAATGGAAATTATATTTATCCTTTAGAAAAAGTCTATCAATGATATGAGCATCCACATTTTGTAAAATATAGATTTTTTTGTGCACGGAATAAAAAGTATTTCAACATTAACTTACATGAATTTATGAATTAATTTCTATAACACATGAAGGATATAAAAGCATTATTTTACTGGCTAAATGTTTGTTTAATCATTTAATTTTAAATTAAATATCCATTTAGTCCTTATAATTAAAAAAGTGACCAAGATGTCTTCACTGTAAAGTAAGTTACACTTCTATCCTTACTTTATTTTTTCCTATTACAATAATAACCTTACAACAATATTCTTGGGGATATTAATAAAAAATTATCAAATTAATCTTTAAAATAACATAAAAAGTTAAACAAAATATTATATTATTATTTTTATTTTATGATTAATTTGATAAATTAATTTTTTATAAAATAATTTTTAATAAGATTGTTGAAACATTGCTTTAAGTTGGCTGATATTAATTTATTTATAAATAATTATCAGTAAAATTATTGCACAAGTACTAAAATACTCTGTTTCATATTGATATTTATAATTTGTTATTTATTTTCTAATAAATAATTATTTGTTAATTATTTTTTATAAATAAATTAATAAATGTCAAAAATATTGTTAGAAGAATATTATTATAAAAACATAAAAGTAAGAATATAACATATTTAATTGTAAAGTTATTTTAAAATATAAAAATTAAACATACACTTAATTTAAAATATAAATACTAAATATATATTCAATCTTACTGCTGTACATGTATGATTTGAGGGAAAATATACGTATAATAATAAAAAAATGAATTAAGTAGATTGTTAGTGCATTTTGTTTAGGAATTCGTTTGGTCCACATGTAGAAATGTGGAAATGTGCATGTACTAAAAGATGATTTCTCTCTCTCTCTCTAATCTTTATATACACATATGGTATGATTGAAGAATAATTAATGCAGCACATAATTGTGTCTCCCTAACAGCAAACTTTTTAACCTATTATTAGAGTAATATTAGCCAAATCTATAGTGACTTTAGCACTTCTTTATTCCATTTCATCACTAATTGAAGCTTAGCATTATTGTTTGATTATTCTTTTCCTCAATCTCATCGATAGATTAATCAGTCGATGGTTTTTCTGAATCAGGCCAAAATTTGGCTCTCAACGTGATTTAAAACGAAAAATAAATTAAATTTGAATTCTGTTCTTTTCGAAAATTAATTAAGCAAAAAAGTTTCAAATTCAACAAGAAGGAGCGCAAAAATTCAAGTTAATTTCAAGTATTATAAACCCAGAAGATGTTGACTGGAAAACCTGCAGACAAATCTGAGGCCCACCACTACGAGACTACAGGTTTCATTGCCGAAAGAAAAAGTACATAAAACAAAAGAAAATTGCTTAAGAAAAAAGTGCTTTTGAACAAAATCTTAAATAATGAGAAAATTTGAATCACTGCTTCGTGCAAATTTTTTCAATGGGAAAGTTGAATCCTAATGTAATCTGGCCTCACAAGTTGGCACTGTTTATTACTTTTTCACAAGATCCCGAATTTTTAAGTGGAAAAAGATTATCTTTCACACTCTTTTTAGTACAATTAAAGGTTAAAGCTTTAGAGAAAGGTAGAATAAAATCTGTTGAAATAGTATTTTTATTTATTTATTTATTTTACTCAATCTTTTACTTTCGTGTGTTGAATTATCAAAGTATTTTTCACATTAAAAAGAATTAAATGATGAACGATTTATCCTTTAAGAAGGAAGAACAGTAAATGATGATTTAATTACAAAATTCATAAAAGGTTAATTAAATAGTCTTTTAAAAGGTTAATTTTACAAAATTCATAAAGGGTAATTTTTTCCTTTAAAAAGGAAGAACAACAAAGGATAATTTAATTACAAAATTCATAATAGGTTAATTACGTGGTCTTTTACGCTCCAAGGATAAAATTGACCTTTTATAAATTTTTCGTTACATATTAACTGAGTTTTAACGAAATAGTGGGAAAATGCTAACAGTTTAAATGTTCGATGGTAAACTAATGGTTTTATCAAACAGTGGTATTAATATGCTGTGTTAGAATAACTTTAGTGGGAAAATGATAATATCCCTAAAATATTTGATAAAAATTAATTTTTTATTACATTATGACTACCCAATAACTTATTTGCAATATATTTAATTTTCCTAGTAATTGTATTTTAAATTTATTTTAATTATGATTATAAAATTTCATGGATAATTGATATTTATATTAAAATATCAACTTAAATACTATTTAATATTATTTAAATATAATTTAATATAATCTAATTTGATATTGAACTAAACAAAAGACTATAAAATATAATCCAACTTAATTGAATTTAGTTTAATCCAGTCAAATTTTAATAATTTAGTCTAATTAATGTTACGTGCTAAATATAACCAAATTATACAACAATTTTCAACTATTTATAAAGCCAAAAAAATCATTAGATTACATAGATTCTCAATAAAGCGACTTTAGAGAAAGGCCGTCAAACCCCCTTCCACGCTATAATTGTGTCAGCTACTACAAAATACAAATAAAGATCTTCTGCCCCCAATTTCTGGATTTTAAATTCCAAAAGTTATATTCATATTCACAGCACATTCACGAATCCAACCTGGGCTTCGAGATTTAATTGATCTTATAGATTAATTTTACCCAATAATATTTAGTAAAAAGAATATAGTGGAGGTTAATTACCTTAATGGGTTCTCCTCCAAGGCCTAATTTTGATTTTCAGTTTTTTTTTTATTTGGTCCCACTTAAGTGGCTTCTAACATTACCGCATCCTTATTTTGTGTACAGAACTCAATTTTTAATATCCACAAATCATGAATTCACTTTTTAATTCTTTCATATGTACTAACATTAATACAAATATACATTATAAATTTATAATTTAGTCCAAGTTAATGAAAAATTCTAGGGAAATTTATAAAAATACCCATAATTATTTTATCATTTTCTCAATTAACCATAGCAACTTTTTTCTGCCAACATTAGCCAAATCTAAGCATTTCTTCCTAAATTACTCTTCTTTACAAACCAAAACTAACAATTTTTCTCCCATATCGTCAAACAAAAAGCAACTTAACTTTCTACTCTTAATCATCAACGACGGCAACAAACAACAATAAAAGTCAGTCATAATCTATCCATATCCAACACTAATCGGCATCACTTACTAGTATGAGTTATTTTCTCAACTTGTTGAAAGTCTGGGTGAATCTGAGTTCTGGCGACGGGATGCCTGTTACAATAAGAGTTAGTGCGACAGGCACTTATCGCACTAGGTGCCTGTCGCACTTGGCCTTGGCGCAACAGGCACCTGTGGTTTGGTGCGACAGGTGTTGGATAACTCATACCAGTAAGTGATGCCGATTAGTGTTGGATATGGATAGATTATGATTGACTTTTATTGTTGTTTGTTGCCGTCGTTGATGATTAAGAGTAGAAAGTTAAGCTCTGTTTTGTTTGACGATTTGGGAGAAAAGTTGTTAGTTTTGGTCTGTAAAGAAGGGTTGTTTGGGAAGAAGGGCTTGGATTTTATTAATGTTGATAAAAAAAAGTTACTATAATTAATTAAAAAAATAATAAAATAATTATGACTATTTTTATATATTTCCCAAAATTCTAAGCCTGGTCCTAAATATCTGTCGCACTAATAATAAGAAGTGGCCGACATAAATTTAAAACAACTAGGACATGACTCATCAAAAGATAAGATAATATCTCTTTTTTACTTTATCATTTTTCTTCATTTGCATAACTTCTTATCTTATTACTTTAAAACAATTACTCCTTGAAAATTTCATTTATCTGATGAATTTTAGTATTTTTACTTTTTTACTATTCATGAGTAAAGAAAAATAGTACTAAAAAATACGACGTCGTTAGTTGGTTCAATACATAGAATGATGATCAATACAGCGAGGATCGGATTGTATGACAAATTTTTATATTAAATATAATCTATATGCTAACATTTATTATCTATGGAAAAATATCTTTCTCACTTGAGTATGTGCCAAAATAAAAGAATATATAGATATAACAAATATGCTAATATTTATCATTTATAGAAAAAATATCTATCCATTTAGGACTTTTGCCCACTAGAAAAGGAAAAAAAGAAATCCCCTCAAAACGAAAAAAGAACAAAATTTGATTTTTCAGATCTTGCTTTGTGTAGTGTGACATGGCAAGGCCTGCGTGAAATTTAAGGCCAGCCCACCGCGCACATTGGAGAATTCACAGAGCCTCTTTTTTGCCTTGTCACCATCGAATGCTTTTAACAGTTCTTTCAATTCAAATTGCTTCGGTTTCATCCCATAAACAAACAAAACTCACCTCTATACATCCACTTTTCTTTGCTAGATAGAGTTCCTCTGCGTTTCCCATTAACCTAAAGAGAAGGGAGGGAGGAAAGAAAAAAAGGACCAAAAAATGCCTGAAACGGTGAGGAACAAGCAAGTGATATTGAAAGACTATGTGTCTGGTTTCCCAAAAGAAACAGACATGTACATGACCGAAAGTTCCATAGAACTGCAGGTGCCAAAAGGTTCAAATGGGGTTCTTTTAAAGAACTTGTACTTGTCTTGTGATCCATACATGCGACCAAGAATGACCAACATTAAAGGATCTTACGTTGAATCCTTTAAACCCGGCATGGTTAGTGCACTCTCACAGCCACTCTTGTGCTATAGAAAGTTTATTATTGGGTGCTGTTTGGTTCAACTAGTAAAATCTCGTGCAATGATAATATAAGATGTCTAGAGTTTTAACTCTGCTTAGATTAGGGTTCAAGAGGGTTAACTTACATGATTTTCGAAATTCTAGATGTGTACCAATGAATTTAATTTCATGGGTTAAACTTATATTTTGATCATACTCTAACATTAGACAGGAAAATTATAGTTTTCCTTTTGTTCTTTTACTTGGAGTATGCGTGAGGTACTTGTGCTTCAAATTGAATTGGTGACACTGAAATTTTGATGAATGCATGCAGCCCATCAGTGGATATGGGGTGGCTAAGGTTTTGGATTCGGAGAATCCAGAGTTCAAGAAAGGAGACTTGGTCTGGGGAATGACTGGGTGGGAAGAGTATAGTCTTGTTACCGCTCCACACTTGTTTAAAATTCAACATACAGATGTGCCTCTTTCTTACTATACTGGAATCCTCGGTAAACTTTTTGTTTGCAGCAATTTACGTAAGCCAATTATGTTTTTTAGTTCATCTGAAATGTTTTTGATATCTCAAGGTGAAGTAGAACATTGCGTTTGGAGTTTTTGCATGTCTTATGGAAACATAGAATTGTACCTGAATTTTTGGGACTCTTGTCTTTGGAACACTTGAATGTGCTAACTCCTTTTCCCCCCCTTTTTTATGGATATGTTGCTAAATTGGCAAATTTATTCATTATAAAACTTTGCTATGAGAGTTTAATCCTTGCAAATGTTAATACTGCAAATAGAGTGTACCTTTGTTCAGTTTAATAGACGTGTCTCCTTCTGCCTAGTCCAAAATTTCAGCATTTTCGCCATATTCTGAGCAACACACTCCAGCTAGTTAGTTCTTGTCGCGTTTTCTGGTTCTGTGAGTAAGCCAAGAATTACATTTTTTACCTGGAAATTGGCGATGTCTTTTGCTTTGATGGCTTGTGGGTTGGGAGTGTTAATTGGAGAGTCACAAAGAGCGCAATGCCCACTTGAGCACCTAGAATACTTGGAGATCTGTTGCCTCAGCAAACAAGACCTCTGTTTTATGGACTCCAAAAAGTTATTTGTTACAAAGAACAAAACAGAGTCCATACTATATTTTTCTCTTTGTTATAGAAGTGTGAAACAAGATTCTATATTTAATATTCTAAATGATTGAGCCATTTAGTTATGACATTCGGCTGTACTGGGGTCAACGATCAAAGTCGGTTCAAAGTGATATAAATTTATAAATTGATAGGTATGCCTGGTATGACTGCTTATGCTGGATTTTATGAGGTCTGCTCCCCTAAGCAAGGAGAGTGTGTCTTCATATCAGCAGCATCTGGTGCAGTTGGTCAGCTTGTTGGTCAGTTTGCGAAGTTGTTGGGCTGTTATGTCGTCGGAAGTGCTGGAAGCAAAGACAAGGTATGTAATCTGTATTGTTTCCTATGTTACTTTCAAACATTTAACTTAAAAATGAATTTTTCATGATCTTGCCTTTTCTATGGTTTTCAACACCTAGATTGATCTACTGAAGAACAAGTTTGGGTTCGATGAGGCATTCAACTATAAAGAAGAACCTGATTTGAATGAAGCATTGAAAAGGTTAGTATCAATAAATGTGTTAGCTTGATGCAGCTTTGATGAAGGATGAGATTCATTTTTTCACCAATATGGTATGTTCTCTGATCATTTACTTGAAATATCTTGGTCTTTAAATTCCATGCCAATGCTTTAACATTTTGACAGGTACTTTCCTGAAGGCATTGATATATATTTTGAAAACGTTGGTGGAAAAATGCTTGATGCAGTGCTACTCAACATGAAAATCCATGGTCGCATTGCTGTATGCGGAATGATCTCACAGTACAATCTTGACAGGCCTGAAGGTGTACACAACTTGATGTATCTTGTTGCGAAACGGGTTCGAATGGAAGGATTTCTTGTTCGCGATTACTATCACCTCTATCCAAAGTTCCTGGAAATGATCATTCCTCACATCAAAGAAGGGAAGATTGTATATGTTGAAGACATGGCTGAAGGTCTAGAGAGTGCTCCGGCTGCTCTCATCGGTCTATTCTCTGGCCAGAATGTTGGGAAACAGGTGGTTGCAGTTGCTCCTGAATGAAGAATAAGTTAGTGTTGCATGTTCTTTTACCCTTTGACACAAAACTTCAATGTGAAAGAGAGAATGCTGCTCATACTGCTTTATAAAACAATCAAATGAGTGCAAGTTTCATGGTGTTTGCTGAATCAAATATTGGAAATTAAGCAGCAAGCCTAGCTCCTTATTGTAGTTGCTGTTTCAATGATGCTGCTCCACAACTGCTGCCAAAAGAATCCTTAATAGATGATTAGAAAGGTTTCAAAAATATAAATAAATGTTAGTGCAATGTGCTGAATATGACAGCCACAAAGAAAGAGCATACAAATTGATTGGTTTTATGTCCTCTCTAGGAGAAAGGTACAATACAAGAAATTGTATTGATGGAGACATGGAGCCAAATTTCTTATTTAAAGCGTTTACTTTTTTTTATTAAATTACTTATGTTATTATGGTTTATATTTTAGAAATTCTTTTGAAATTAATACAGAACTAGTAGTTAGTTGAGAAATCAAACAAATCTTTTTACTGAATGGTCAAGATTTGATTATGTTTATTGAATTAAATTTACAATCATCATTTTGATAAATTGTGGTCATGACGGGTTTAAGTAACTAAATGTGTTAAAAAAAAGCTTTAGCACTGTTTGATATTGTTTTGTTGTAATTATTTTATAATTATTGTAAAAAAAAAGTTATGGTAAAAAAATTATAATTATAAAATAAAAATTAATAATATATAATAAATATAATTTTTAAATAATAATTTTAATAAAATAATAAATTTATTATAAGTTTTTCATATATATTAAATAATTTCAATTTTTAAGTCACAATTATAAATATTTTTGAAATACTATAATACCATAACTTTTAAATTATATCTGTACAATCTAAATGGCAAGAGGCCTTAATATGAAAAAAAAAACATTACAGTTAAGTTTTAAAACTGCTAATGATATTCATAAAAACTGTGGAACAATAATACAAAAGGTGTCGTCATGTAAAAAACACATGGGACCAAACCAATAAATGTTACTCATCCTCAACTTTCCTCATCACTGTCCCTGCAAACAATTCGATTTTCCTGTCAGAGAAAAAAAACTGAGAAACAATGGCGGCTGAACAAGAAGCTGTGAGCAATAAGCGGGTGATTCTGAGCAACTATGTGACAGGTTTTCCAAAAGAATCAGACATGAAGATAACAAGTGGATCAATAAAGCTGAAGGTAGCAGAGGGTTCAAAAGACAGTGCTTTTGAAGAATCTTTATCTTTCTTGTGATCCTTACATGCGTTGGCGTATGAGCATGCTTGATAGACCTTCTTTTGTTGATTCATTCCATCCTGGTGAGGTTAGTTCATCACGACCCATCTCTTGATTTTTCCATTTGGTTTAAGTTTTGGTGAGTTTCTGAGGTCATTTTTACGGTTTTGGAATGTGAACACAATTTTGGTGCTGTAACTGTCATTAATGATATGTAGTAATTCAATCAGAATTTGGATTTATTGCTGATATAAGCTCTGCTCATTTTTTAAAATCTGGTGTCCACATGCATATTTATAATCTTTTTGGTTGAGATTGTATGTAGATTCATACAGTATTCTTGTCTAACAATTACTAACCACAACCTTATAAGACGATCGAAACTAAGCTCAGATCAATAATCCAATCAAGAGAGGATCCTAACTCAAGCTTGTCATATATGGGAATATTTCGGTTAAATTGTAATCATGATCATGAATCATGCAGGAAAAAGGAAGTTGAGGTCAATTTATGCACTTAATGGAATTAAAGAACCAATATTTGGTTTACATTATTTCTTAGTAATGGTGACTTTGTGATTTTAAATTTATGCAGCCTATAAATGGATTTTAAATTTTAAGTTTTGGATTCTACACATCCAAATTATGCAAAAGATGACTTGGTTTGGGGCTTTACTGGGTGGGAGGAGTACAGTCTCGTTACAGCCCCACAGATTTTGATTAAAATTCAGCATACAGATGTGCCCCTTTCATACTATACTGGAATCCTTGGTAATGATTTTTGTTAAGTTTTGCTTATAGTAATATCAGTACATATGCTGCTTAAATGCTTTCTGATTTTTTGCCGGCGATTGTCCATTTTGCCCGGGAGTCTATAATTGAAGGCATTTACTGAAGGAATGCTGATTGTTGGGAATTTGATTATTCTAGGTATGCCTGGTGTGACTGCATACGCTGGTTTATATGAAGTTTGCTCTCCGAAGAAAGGTGAGTATGTCTATGTATCTGCAGCATCTGGAGCTGTTGGTCAGCTTGTTGGCCAATTTGCAAAATTGGCTGGTTGCTATGTTGTTGGAAGTGCTGGAAGCAAAGAAAAGGTGCTGTTATAACATTCTTAAGCTGTAAATATAGCATCGTGCCTTCTAGCAGAATTTTACATGCTTTATGTTCCAACTAAGCATCGATATTTGATCGTGATCATTAGTGAGGTCAATAAGTTTTTTTTGACTATTTTTTCAACATAAGGTCGATTTGTTGAAGAACAAGTTTGGATTTGATGATGCTTTTAACTACAAGGAAGAGCCAGACTTGGATGCAGCACTCAAAAGGTCAGCTGCAACAAACGTTTCAACTATAATATTTTCATTTTAATATTACAGAGCTTTGGTTGAAGACTTGAAGTGTGTGAGTTGATACCAAAAACGAAACTTCATTAGTGTCTCTGTTTTCAAAAAAACAGGACAATTAGAAATCTGATTTTGCTTTAAAAATTTCCTAGATGCTTCCCTCAAGGAATCGACATATATTTCGAAAACGTTGGAGGAAAGATGCTGGACGCAGTGCTACTCAACATGAGGCTCCGGGGCCGCATTGCGGTATGCAGTATGATCTCGCAGTACAACCTGGAAAAACCTGAAGGCGTACACAATTTAGAGCAACTGGTCGGGAAACGGATTCGCCTGGAAGGATTTCTAGCTGGTGATTACTATCACCTCTATCCGAAATTCTTGGAACTGGTCATTCCTGCAATCAGAGAAGGAAAGATGGTGTATGTGGAAGACATAGCCGAAGGACTGGAGAATGCTCCCGCAGCCCTTGTTGGGCTCTTCACTGGCCAGAACGTCGGCAGGCAGCTAGTTGCAGTTGCTTAATACAAAAGCCAATACGGATGAGCTGAGAATATGTGACTGAATCCATTGTCCGGTTAAAAATGTTTCCATGTGTTAATATGAACTATCCTCGTTTAGTAATGGGATTGGATTGTCCTGTCATTACTTAATTTTGTTGAGCTAGGGCATCTGTGTGTAAAGTGTCAAATAACTTGGATTCAGACAAGAACTTAGTGGATGCATTGAAGGATTTTTTTTTCTTTTTTTTTTCTTTTCCAAGATATTGAGATAATGATTGGAACATTTGAGGGACAAGATCAAAGTATCTTTTAGGATACCTCATGGATAAGTATTAAAATATCAATTGTGTCTTTATAAGGACAGGTGGTCCAGGATCAAGATTAATGAAGAACAAATTACAACCATTAGATTATAGTAAAATTAAAGCTGTGAATAGTACACACTTGTTGTATGAAAAACTAAAAAGAGACATTCCTCTGTACAAAATTAACTTAATAATATGTCTTTAATTCATTTGATTCTTCCTTCTCATTTGTCAATAATAAATTAACAATACAAAAAGGTGGGCCATTGTCCCTGTTAAAGGTTAAGCCCCAGGTTGGCTTTACCGTCACGCTCATGCATGATCAAATATCAGTTAATGCTGACGTGATCGATGATGATTTCATTGGGAGCTTCCTTTGTCGTGGCACTCTCATGTTCACATTCATTTTTAGGGTTAATAGTAATAATAGCTTCTAGAAACGCTTTGATTTAATGAGATTTTATTTTTCAATTAGTGTAAAACAAATAACAAAAATTAATAAAAACTGATTATTTAATGATGTTCAGCCCTCGAGACAGTTTCTACTAGTAATTTATTGTTTGAAAATTATTTCAACAACGAATTTTAAAAAAAAAATTCGAAATTTCAAAGAAAATTACAAATTTGACTTGATTGACTGAAAAAAAATAAATAAATAAAATCGTCAAAAATCCTGGGACCGACGATATCAAAAGTCTGGCTCTTTTCCAGGCTTTCCTTCCAAATTTTCACACACAAAATTTCTCGTAACTGCTACACATTAAACGCGTTTCACATTTCCACTCTCTCTATAAATAAATACGCACATAAAATTTCTCAGCACCCAAAAACAAAATCTACATAAAAAAAATGGCGGGTGAAGAAGCAGTGAGCAACAAGCAGGTGATTCTGAGCGACTACGTGACAGGGTTTCCAAAAGAATCAGACATGAAGATAATAACAGGCTCAATAAACCCGAAGGTGCCAGAGGGTTCAAAAGACACTGTGCTTTTGAAGAATCTTTATCTTTCCTGTGATCCTTACATGAGAGGACGTATGAGCAAGCTTGATAAGCCTTCGTTTGTTGCCTCCTTCAAGCCTGGCGAGGTCAGTTTCTTCAGTTCCCATCTCTTGTTTTCATAATCTTTTATGGCTCTAGAAAGTATTTTAGGGTAATATTGTGGTTTTGGTTTGTGGAGATGAATCTTTGAAGAGAGTATGATGTGTCGGACTATGTATGCAATAATAAGTATAGGGGATCTTGTTAAGAGAAGATTGTCTTAATAAGATTAAAACTTTTGTCTTATCAAAACATATGTAGGGGAATTGGTTATGATATCACGTTAGCATTGTTTCTGAGGATTTGATTGCTTGCTTGGGAAAAGGGCTGTTGAGGTTATATTATTCGGTAATGGTGTTTTTCATTTTTTTTCTTTCAACTGTTCAAATTATGCAGCCTTTGAGTGGATATGGAGTGTCCAAAGTGTTGGATTCCACACATCCAAATTATAAGAAAGATGACTTGGTCTGGGGCTTAACCAGTTGGGAGGAGTACAGTCTCATCCAATCACCACAACTTCTGATTAAAATTCTGGATACAAATGTGCCTCTGTCATACTATACTGGGATTCTTGGTAAGTTGTTACTAAATTTATCAATGTCCAGTTTGCATGAGCTGAAAATCGTGTTTTATTCAATGCAATGAGATAGGGATATATAATATGCTCCTTGAACATCTAGCATTTTGAATTTTCAACAATTGTACCCTATGTATGGGCATGTAACTGAAGGATTTCATTTGAGGAATTTATCATTGTTTCTGATTGTTGGGTACTTTTCTGTTGATTCTAGGCATGCCTGGTTTGACTGCATATGGTGGTTTATATGAGCTTTGCTCTCCTAAGAAAGGAGAGTATGTCTATGTATCTGCAGCATCTGGAGCTGTTGGTCAGCTTGTTGGGCAATTTGCGAAGTTGGTTGGTTGCTATGTTGTTGGAAGTGCCGGAAGCAAAGAAAAGGTGAGTTTGCACCCTTAACCCTTAAGCTCTAAATAAAAACATAACACCTTCTGAGAGAATTGTGCATAGAGAATTGTGCATGTCACATTATTTGTGTTCTAACTAATCATGGATATTTGATCATTAGTCTAACTGAAACTGACTTATTACCATCGAATTGATTGGTCTTTGAGAAATGTTAGCTGGTATATGCTTGAAATCATATTTTGTTTTATTAGATGATTATATTAACCTGCTTCTTTTTCTTTGTGCTGTTCCTTGTTTGATTATATTTCCAACATTAGGTCGATCTGTTGAAGAACAAGTTTGGGTTTGATGATGCTTTTAACTATAAGGAAGAGCCAGACTTGGATGCAGCTCTTAAGAGGTTAGCATGAATGAATGCTTTAACCATTTTTCTCACTTCATTATTACAATGCGCTGATTGAAGTAATCTGTGTTGGTCCTGAAAATGTAATGTATACTTCTCTGTTTTCATAAAACAGGACAAACAGAGATCACTGATCTCATTCGTTACATTGATATTTTCTACCATTGCCATACATAGTATAAACTAGGAATACAGTTGCTTAATTGATATTCATTTCAGAGGGAAATTTTCACTTGCAGCTAACAGAATCATGTTTGTGTTGTATGTTTATTTGGGAAATGAAAAGATTCGTTGCATTATTTTATTCCAAGTTTGCTGAAATCATATTTGTTTTCCCAGGTGCTTTCCTGAAGGCATCGACATCTATTTCGAAAATGTTGGGGGTAAGATGCTTGATGCAGTGCTACTCAACATGAGAATTCATGGCCGCATTGCTGTATGCGGAATGATCTCACAGTACAACCTTGAGAAGCCTGAAGGTGTACACAACTTGATGCAAGTAGTTGGAAAACGAATTCGCATGGAAGGATTTCTTGCTGGTGATTTCTACCACCAATATCCGAAATTCTTGGAATTTGTTATGCCGGCAATCAAAGAAGGAAAGTTAATATATGTTGAGGACATAGCTGAAGGCCTCGAGAAAGCTCCATCAGCCCTAGTTGGGATATTCACTGGGCAGAATGTTGGAAAACAACTGGTTGTAGTTGCTCGAGAATGATATGATTACTATATGCTGTACAAGTGGACTGTGCCATGCACTTTAAAAGCTTAGTGAAGATGCCTTTGTCTTATTTTTGATACATGTTATGTTTGTTTGATCAAGTTATACTCAGCTATAAATCAAAGATTCAGAACATGTGTATGGTACTGGTTTCTAAATCAATGAACGCTTTGAAATGTTACGTGTTTTCACAGGAGAATGCAGTTTAATTCATCAACAATGTCCCAACAAGACCATCAGAGTGGTAGCTTGTAAAGTTAATTACCATATTTTTTTTCTTTCCAATATATTGCTTATTTCATAGAAAGTTTACATTAAAGTCTCATGTTTCTTTGAAAGGTAAGCAAGTGTGAACCTTTCAATCTAGAGCTGGAAAATGCATTTCTGGGCAACTTACTTGATAAATGAAGTTTTCATCTCTGACCATGATGTTTCCCACAGGTGCATTCATTTCAGCTGATCTATTTAATTTTGTTTTCGAAGGAGTGACACAAAATCTCCTTTGTTAAGCGGAGAATTTGGAGTGGCTTTGACTGTTAACAAATAGCCTAATGTAAGACTTAACCAACTTCCTGCCCTGTTGTATGCTTATGAATTCTGATAGAGCAAAGAGTTTGCAGAAGCTACTGTATTATATGTCGTTAGAGGCTGTAAAAATCAAACACATTTAAATTTCAATGAAAATTTACTGGAAGTAAATTTCCTATGATCCTACAGGTGACTAATTAATGAGAACTTGACAATGACAAAAGAAAGTGTATGAACTTTGCAGGCTGGCATGCCATTATTGACTGGGTGGCACCATCCACCATCTGCAAGTGAATTTCATTGTTGTTTAATCAACATGGTGGAGTCCACTGGGACCACACCACATCGTCAGCCTTATCTCTATTTCTCAATTTTCAGTATTCCATACATCAAACCAATTTCAGTTTTGTTATCAATTATAACTTTATTGTTGGTGACGATTCTGATTCCTTTCTGACAAAAGGGAACCATGGCTGCTGCTGGAGAGATCTTACTCAACGCCTTCTTTCAGGTACTGTTCGACAGGTTGGCTTCTCGTAATTTGCTCAGCTTTGTGCGTCAACTCCAAGGCGGGGTTGATTCGGAGCTCAAAAAGTGGGAGAAAAAGCTGAAGATGATTCAGGCTGTCCTCTGTGATGCAGAGGAGAAGCAACTGACTGACGCGGCTGTGAAGATGTGGCTGGACGAACTCCAAGACTTGGCTTATGACGCTGAGGACATTCTTGATGAGTTTGCTACTCAAGCTTTGGAAAGCAAGTTGATGGCGCAAAATCACGATAGTTCTGGCCAGGTTCTCAGTTTCATCCCGGCTGGTTTGAATCCGAATGCTATTATGTTCAATTATAGCATGGGGTCCAAGATTAAAGATATTACTAGCCGGCTGGATCAACTCTGCCAAGAAAGAATTGAACTTGGACAGCAACGGATTACCGGAGAGGCATCATCAGCTGCAGCTGCTGCACACCAGAGGCCACCCAGTTCGAGTGTCCCAACAGAACTTGAAGTATTTGGAAGAGAAGAAGATAAGGCCAAAATTCTTGATATGTTATTAGCCGATACCCTAAGTGATCATGCTAACTTTGTTGTAATACCCATTGTTGGCATGGGCGGGATAGGAAAAACAACTCTTGCTCGGGAGGTTTACAATGACAAGGCCGTTGGAGATTCCAAGTTTGATGTAAAAGCATGGGTTTGTGTATCTGCCAACTTTGATGTTTTCAACATCTCAAAGGCACTTCTCGAGTCAATCACCTCCGCAGCTAGTGATCTCAAGACTTTAAATGAAGTGCAGGTTCAACTGAAAAAAGCAGTGGACGGAAAAAGATTCTTGCTGGTCTTAGATGATGTTTGGAACGAGGAGTACAGCTTGTGGGTAGACTTAAAAGCTCCGTTCCTGGCTGCTGCACCAAACAGTAAGATGATTGTCACCACACGAAATTCAAATGTTGCATCAACAATGGGACCAATTGAACATTACAATCTCAAGAGTCTGTCAGATGATGATTGCTGGTCCATTTTCATTAAGCATGCATTTGAATCTAGAGATATTAACGCACATCAAATTTCAGAATCATTCCGCAAGAAAGTTGTTGCCAAGTGTGGAGGCTTGGCCCTGGCAGCAAAAACACTCGGAGGCCTTCTGCGTACGACGAGGCATGATGTGTGGGATGATATATTAGAGAGCAAAATATGGGATTTACCTCGACAAAGTGGGGTTCTCCCAGTATTAAGATTGAGTTACCATCATCTTCCTTCTCATTTGAAAAGATGTTTCGCTTACTGTGCAATCTTTCCAAAAGATTATGAATTCAATGAGAAGGAGGTGACTTTTTTATGGATGGCCGGAGGTATTATTCGACAGTCCAGAAGCAAAGAGAGGCTAGAAGATTGGGGCAGCAAGTGCTTCCATGATCTGGTGTCAAGGTCAATTTTTCAGCAAACAGCAACCTCTGATAGTTCTAAATTTGTAATGCATGACCTAATTCATGATCTTGCTGAATTGGTCTCTGGAGAAACCATATTCAGGTTAGAGGAGGCCAATACTCTGTCAAGAAGATTTGAAAGGGTTCGCCATTCTTCGTATGCCCGTGGTTGGCTTGATGGTAAATCTAAGTTCGAGGTTTTCAATGAAATTGAACATCTACGAACATTCTTGCCATTACACAAAAATATGTTCGAGGTTTTCATAACTCGTACGGTTCTATCTGATTTGCTGCCGAAGTTCAAAATGTTGAGAGTGCTATCTTTACAAGGATACCGTATCGGTGAGTTACCAATTCCATTTGAAGATTTGAGACTTCTAAGGTTCCTCAACCTTGCTGACACTGACATAAGAAGTTTACCTGAGTCAACATGCAAATTGCTGAACTTGGAAATTTTGATATTAAGAAATTGTTCCTGTTTGATAAAGCTTCCGCAGAAAATGAGGAATTTGATCAATTTACGTCATCTCGATATAAGAGGTGCAATGCTGCTGAAGGAGATGCCATTTGGAATGAAAGAGTTGAAGAAGCTTCAAACGTTGTCCAATTTTATTGTAGGCAAGGGTGAATCCGCATCTGGTTTGGAAGATTTAAAAAGTTTAAACCTTCTTTGTGATGAACTCTGCATTGCTGGATTAGAGAATGTGAATAGTCCACAGAATGCAAGAGAAGCCGCATTATGTGAGAAGCACAATCTTGAAGCATTGACTCTAGAATGGGGGTCTCAATCTGACAGTCCTCGGGATGCAGTACTAGAAGAGAATGTACTTGACACTCTACAACCTTATGAACGTATAAAAGAGCTGGCAATCAGGCACTATGGTGGTGCAAGATTTCCACTTTGGATCGGACATCCTTCGTTCTCCGAGATGAAGGTCCTTAAATTGGAGAACTGTGACAAGTGTTTATCTCTGCCATCGCTTGGCCTGATGAGTTCACTTAAGCACCTTGTTGTTAAAGGGCTGAAGAAACTAAAAAGCATAGAGTCTGCAGTCTTTCCATCACTGGAGATTCTAAGTTTCGAGAATTTGCCAGAATGGGAGCATTGGGACACCAATATCAAAGGAAATGAGCCTGTTGAAATATTTCCTCGTCTCCAAGAACTTTCCATTGCAGAATGTCCCAAACTCTCTGGAGAACTGCCTGAGCTCCTGCCTTCCTTGGAGACACTTGTTGTTAGTAAATGTGGAAAGTTGGTAGTTCCATTGTCAAGTTATCCGATGCTCTGCAGATTAGAAGTTGATGAGTGCAAGGAGCTAGTGTGCGGGACTCTAATTGATTTTGAGTTGATAAAGTCTGTGACTATTTCAAATAGTTCCTTAGACATGAATGGATGCAAGGGGATGCTATACGATGGTCCAGCTGGCATTTCACTGCCAAAGCCCATGACTACTACAAATGTTTTGGAGTTTGGAAAATTATTGAAGCCTGGATTTCAGATATTAGAAACTTTGGTAATTGGCAATTCTGAACAGCTCAAGTCACGGAGTACTTTTATTGAACCAGGGCTACATTTGCTCGCTCACAATGAGGAGGTATCAATTGAAGAAAGTTGCGTACGTCTTGTTTTGTTTCCAGAGATCAATTTCTTTCCCAGAAATCTGCGCTCTCTTCGAATTTGCAACAGCACAGCTTTGAAATCCTTACCCGAGGAAATGATGGAAAACAATTCACAACTCGAAAGGTTGCATATCAGAGATTGCGACTGTCTAACATTCATCGCAAGACGGAGGCTATCAGCATCTCTTAAAAGGCTTGAGATCAGAAATTGTGAGAAATTGCAACGTCTGTTCGATGATGAAGAGGGTGCTTCTTCTTCTTCTTCTCCTTCATCCTCGTCTTCCCCAGTGATGCTGCAACACCTGAGTATAGAGAACTGCCCAGAGCTCACCAGTTTATCATCGGGTGTCCAATTCCTTGAGGCGCTTGAATACCTCGTTATACAGCGTTGTCGAAAGCTGGAGTCAATACCGGATGGCCTGCCCAATCTTAAATCTTTACAGAGCATTTATATAGTTGGATGTCCAAGTCTTGTTTCCTTCCCAGAAAGAGGGCTTCCCCACGCCATTTCATGGGTTGAGATTATCCGATGTGACAAGCTCGAAGCCTTGCCCAGTGACATGCACAAACTCAACTCTCTTCGACATTTAAGCATACAGCTGTGTCCAAATCTTGTATCGTTTCCAGAAGAAGGTTTTCCTACCAATCTAACATCACTTACAATTGGAAATTTCAAAATGTATAAGACACTCGTCCAGTGGGGGTTGCACAGGCTTACCTCTCTTAGAAACCTCTTCATCATTGGATGTGATGATGAAGCAGAGTGTTTTCCAGACGAGGAGATAGGAATGACGCTGCCCACCTGTCTCACTCATCTGCAACTTGCGGAATTCAAAAAATTGATATCTCTCTCTTCGACGGGTTTTCAGAGCCTCACCTCTCTTCAATCTTTGTGGATCTTCTATTGCCCAAATCTCACATCATTTCCAGAGGTGGGCCTTCCATCTTCACTTTTGGATTTAGTCATTTACAAGTGTCCAAAGCTTAAAAAAGCGTGCAAAAGAGATCAAGGAAAAGAGTGGCCCAAAATTGCTCACATCCCTCGCGTTGAGATAGACGATAAATTCATATACGATCCAGAAGCAGAGGAGTAGATTCTACTATTAAGGTCAGTTGATTTGTATTATCCGCTGTAACAGGCTCCTCTTTTTTTTTAAAAAAATAATAATTTTGCAATCACTCACGTGATTCCGTTTTCACAAGTCAGATTGTATGTTGAGGCTATTTGCCTTTTAATCGCATATTAAATTATAACACTTATTGCATTCGAGTATAATATTTTGGAGCAAGCATACTTGAAATTTCTGTCTTCAATATTTTGATGCTTTTTTTTTAATTTTGATCAAGTAAAAATACATAGCCTTCACCGGCAGGATTCTAGTATTGGCTTTCACCTCTCTAACTCATCTGTCCCCATTGGGATTCCAGAAATTGAAATTTCTGTCTTCAATGGGTTTTCAAAGCTTCGCCTCTCTTCGATTTTTGTGGATCGCTTCGATTTTTGCACAAATCTCACATCATTTCCCGAGGTCGAGGAAAAGAGCGGCCCAAACTTGCTCGCATCCCTTGGGTTATGATAGGTGGAAAATTCATATACGATCCAGAGTCAGAGGTGTTGATTCTCTTATTAAGGTCAGCTGATTTCTATTATCCACTCTGACAATCTCCTATTAGTGTTTTTCCTTTTTAAATTTTTTCAAAATTTTGCAGTTCCGTATAATTGAAAATGCCACTCACTTGTTTCCTTTTTCACAGGTCAGATAGTGCGTTGAGGCTATTTGCTTTCTATCGGTGTTTGTTAAGGTAATTACTCACAGATGAAATTATAACTTTTTATCTTAAATTTATTGCCATTGACAGATGGACGATTTTTAGTCAAAAAGTTTTGTTATTCACTTCAATCAAAATTTTAGATTGCAGATTTTTTTGTCTATTATTTCATGTTTTTTATTTATTTTAAAGCAGAATTGGAGTATAACATTTGGAGCGCGCATACTCTGATGCATGCAATTAACTGTTTTTAATCGTTGGATTTTGAAATTAATGATGGTAAGATGTGTACTTATTCTTTCTTCCGGACAACCTTGCCTTCTTTTATCGGTAGCATATCTAATGAATATTTCTCTGTTTAGTTAAGGATGAATGCTTGGAGTGGAGTATTTGGTAACATTTTTGCCGTAGATGAATCCTTGAAGAAATGCCTGCACTTCCTGAGACCAAATACTGGTCTGATTCAAAACAGCACCTGTCCCAGAAAATATGATACAAGGCAAAGCCATGTTCTGAAGCAGAAATGATGCATTTCAAATTTTGAAATGAAGCAGAAATGATACAGCAGTTGCAGTATCCGAGGTACCTTTTGCATTTAACTTGCCTTTATTTGTTTTGCTTGTGACTCAAGAAGACATCATTTCCCAGAGATTTGGAGAAGCATCTCAAGATGCTTAACAAACTTGACAAGCTTCAAGATGCACTTGCTCCCAAGCCTTGATTCTTCACAATGGAACACCTGTGAGTACACTTATGCTGCAATTATTGTTAAGTGTTTGCAATTTTGATGCAGCGAAATGGTTTGTGGATGCAAAGCTTTAAAACTGTTAAGAACTACCCTGCAGGCTTGTTGGATGCTGTATACTTCAAAAGCCACCAACACCAAGAACTACAACAGCAAGACTAGGTTTGCGTCAGTTCAATCAGCTGAAATAATGATGCAAATGATACTATCAAGCTGGACTTAGAGACTAGTCAGGTCAATCATCCATTTCATCAACAGTTAATGTCATGATGGTCGCTATCAGAGGAAACAAAAGATCTGTTGGAATCAATTCAAACAGTGAGAAGCATGAGAGGAGGTTTGATTATAAATAGGCTCAATGAGCTCATGCTGGTAAGTGGTAATTAAGAAATTTGTGAGCTTAGCATAGTTTCAATTTTTTTCTGTTTGGGATATAGTTGATAAGTTGATACTCTGATTAAGAAGCCTGATTATAGTAGTTTCATTGCATTGAAATTTCTACCATTGCCAAACATAGAATAAACTGGGGATACATTAGCTTTAGACTCAATTTTGAGGAGGAAGTTTGTACTTGCAGCCTATAAAATCATATCCCTGTTGTATGTTTCTTTGGGAAATGAAAGATTCTGTGTGTTCTTTTATTTCAAGTTTGCTGAAATCACATTTGTTTTCTAAGATGCTTTACAGAAGGTACCAACATCATTTTCAAAAATGCTGGGGTAAGATACATCGTGCAGTGCTCCTAAACATGAGAATTCCTGGCCGCATTACCCATATGTGGAATGATCCGAGAGTACAACCGTGAGAATGTTGTAAGGAGTACACAACCAGATGTGAGTAGTTTGAAAATGAATTCGCATGGAATGATTCCTTGCCGGTGCAGAAATGGCTTGGTTCAAAATATGCTCAGCTTCATTGACACTCTTCGGTAGGCCTCTCCGTCCTTCCATTCTTAACTACAATACTACTCTTGTCTGTCTGGTTATGGAATCTCTCTTTTAATCCTCAAAGTTTGAATTATATTATATTGCCTCTGTGTTTCCGCAGAAACTGAGTCAGTTGGTGATCCTTCAAAACAAGAAAAACCAAAAACAGGTACAGCGCGCGATAAGATAATGAGACAGATGGCTCCCGTTGCTGCATGCCACGTGCTTGTGTGCGTATTGGGACCATCATCGACAACAACATTGACGTAAACCCAGCTCAAGGTGGGAAGCTAGTTCGAGCTGCCGGGACGTTAACCAAGATTTTGAGAAAGAACCCAGTTCAAGGTATTGCTTAGTTAGGCTACATTGTGGATATGAGAAAGTGATTGACCCTAGATGCCGCGCCACCATTGGTACAGTGTCTAACCCCAGCGATGGAGCTAAAAAGCTTAGTAAGGCAGGTCAGAAAAGTTGGTTGGGTCGAAGAGCTGTGGTTAGAGGAGTAGCCATGATTCCAGTTGATCACCCTC
This sequence comes from Citrus glauca, assembly GCA_029633175.1. Classification (NCBI taxonomy): domain Eukaryota; kingdom Viridiplantae; phylum Streptophyta; class Magnoliopsida; order Sapindales; family Rutaceae; genus Citrus; species Citrus glauca. The sequence goes on along the minus strand of JAQOOD010000003.1, from coordinate 40,159,238 downwards.
ATGTTGAATGAAGCAAAAGTAGCCTTAACAATGGAAGGTGTTTACTTACACCTTGGGGCAAGCCTTGTAAGTCTGGGAATTAAACTGCATCTCCTAAGAAGAAAGAGAAATCAGCTGTCTAATAATATTGTCCTTTTCTGCTATTTGGCCTTTTTAACATTGTTACACTGTTTTTACATCTTTGAGGTTAGTTTTAGATCAATTTTTAACTGATCCATAATGAAAGTGAAGTTTAATTTACAATTGAACTTTCACTGATTTTACTCTTCTGTCACTTCAATTTAGCATTGATTTAAGATGCTGAATTCTGTGCTTGGCGCTTGTAAATTGGAAAGAGAGATATTATGGGATAGAATGTAGATTTTGTGTTTTGCTTTCTCAAGCTATAGTAGTGACTTCTTAAAAGAGTCAATCCATGTCTTTATATATGTTTCTTTTGTCTTGATTCTGTTTCTTCATACAGATTCTTATTTTATGCTTCACATACCAAATGAAAGATGAAAGCCTTTTCTGTGATTAGAATTGAATTTCATCATAGCAACTTTAAACCACTGTGATATTTTTGTAATAGCAGTCTGAGATCTCCTTGAAGGATTTAAAAGCATTTTATTTGATAGTCTTGGCTTCCATCATAAACTCCTTTATATAGATTGGTTGGTCTCTGTTAAAAGCAATTCCTGTTTCAAGTAATCAAAATTTTGATTTGGAAGTGTGTTTTAACACTACCAAAACTTCCTTGAGTATCAAAACGATATTGAATCTTCTGTATCATCTGACTGAAATATATGAAAGCATACTTGGCTACAAAAATACATTTGGAGTTATTTTCAACAACCCCTTTTTCCCTTTTTCCCCATGGTGGTTTTTTTTAATTCTCTTTATAGGTTTTTGAAAGTAATTCCAACATAAGCATTTTTTTCAGAAGCACTTTAGATGTGTGGCATTTAGAAAATCTCATTCCTCGGTTCACACGGTATATAGCATAGAGAGTTGGATTCATTTTATTTACGTGCATGTGCTAGTGCCCACTGGCATCCACTTTACTTGTATTGGTCAAAAGTTTTATCCAATACAATATTAGCTTTGACTGTATCGTAGAGGAGAACGGGCTAGTGTTGGTCTGAATTCTGGTCTTTGAATAAATATAACCCCTCATGTGACTCCACCACTTTTTACTTGTTCTGTAGCCTGTACCTACCTCCATTGTCGGCAGCCCATACAAGGTCTTTTAGCTTTTTAAAAAGTTTCATGATATTCCTTAGTTCACATGGATTTCTACAGTTTGTAGAAAACCTAATTAGGGCACATTTAATTGATATGTAGAAGATTCTTAATATGCAGAAGATTCTTAAAAGTGTTGAAAAATTTCATGTTAGGCTTGGAGTGCGTCTGCATATCATTTTTAGGTACGGACATTCTTTCTCTCTCTTTTTTTTTTTTGTTAATACATGCACATTCTCAAACCGTATGATTTAAGAACGAGTTAAAAAAAAATTTTAACCACATGATTTAAAAGCATATCCACATATATTAATTTTTAGGTCCAAGATATTAAAATACGGGAAAAGCCTACGAAAACTTTAAAATCATAAGATTTTAAAAACTTAAAATTTAAAGTACTTAAATTGTACAATTTATGTGTTTTTTTTTTATAAAATTTATAAAATTCTGAATTGGAACATTTCTCCTTGAGGAAAAAAAATAATAACAACTTCTTTCGTGGGGCTCAGATGCAGATTGAACCCCGAGCTATACAATGGATCTGGTGGGGTGGGTTTGAACCCTAAACAAGCCCCATTCATTATGCGGTTCGGCGGGTTGGTCCATTTGACACTTCTAAATTAACAATTTAATCAGAATAAACTGAAAAAATAAAATAAAACCCATGTATCTAAATTATTGTATTGAGCTGTAGGTGTAGAGAATAAGTATATATGACAACAAAAATAACACAATGTTCGCTCGTTTTGTCACTTCTAAAATCAGGACTTATGATAGAGTCATAGTGTTAACAGTACATCAGTGTATAATTATTTGTAATGAAATTAATTAATATGGGTTTTATGTTGTCTTTGTCAATAATCAATTAAATTTTTCGTTTTCATTTAAATGTTTCTGATCGATGAAACATTTGACTGCGTTCAAGTTATCTTTTAATTTTGTGAGATCCATATTGTTTTTATTTCAAAAACATAATTTTTCATATTATTAAAAAGGTATTGTTTGGGCCTAGAGAAATTGGATTAATGAAATACTTTAAGGGTGTGTTTAACACATTGTATTGTATTATGTTGTATTGTATTATTTTAATATGAGTTTATTGTATTATATTGTACTGTATTAGTATTGTATTATAACAATGTTGTATAATATTTGGTGTTATACTGTATTATATTAATTTTAATTATATTTATTTAGTGTTGCACTATACTTTACTAATTTTTTTGTAATTAATTTAAATTACATAGTTAGCAAATAATATTTATTAGTGCTTAGAAAAATACTAAATATAGAAGTCTAAAATTTTAGAAATTTAACAATTTTTTTTATTGTAAATGTTAAAAAATATCATAATTCTGTTAACATAAATATGTTAATAATATTGATTTTAATAATAACAAACTTTAAATGATTTTTGATAAATTTATTGAAGTTATTTCTTAACAAAATAATCATGGATCTTTATTTGGAAAAAGATTCTTTGCAAAAACTGGCTTAAAATATGATTCTGGCAGAAAACGGTGAACCGTTTATTTCTAAACGGTTAACCGATTACGACCAGAGAGTAAAGGGTTGGCTAGGCTCTAACCGATTAGTGAAAAACGGAAATGGATAGCTTACTGGAAACTAACAGTGAACCGTTCATTACAAACGGTTAACCGATAACGTCCAGCGAGTAATGTTACCCAAAGCCTTAGCCGTTTATTTAACCAGCTAACCGTTAATCTTTTTGCAGGTTACTGGAAACTAACGGTGAACCGTTTATTACAAATGGTTAACTGATAACGTCCAGAGAGTAATGTTACCCAAAGCCTTAGCCGTTTATTTAACCAGCTGACCGTTAATCTTTTTGCAGGTTACTGGACACTAACGGTGAATCGTTTATCTGTAAACGGTTAACTGATAACGTCCAGAAAGTCCTCTCATGCTAAGCCTTAGCCAATTACTTGAAACGAATAACCGGTATTCTTTTTCAAGTCACTGGACGTTAACGGCGAAAGGGTAATCTAAAAACGGCAAACCGTTTATTTGAATTCTGGCTTAACAGTAACTTTGTTCAGCACAAACGGTTAACCGTTAACGGCTAACGGTGAACTGTTTTTGGGCAGACAGCAAATAATGGCTAGTTTTTGAGCTCTACTTATAAATAAGCTCATTCAAATTCAAAGAGGACTGATCATAACACAACCATTGAGCATATACTCGAGTTTGCAATCTTCACAAGAGCTAGAAACAAAGTTTCACTTCATCTATTCACACCCTGAGCATCAACTTGTAATCTTTGATTTAGTGTGAGAGAAAAACAAATTGTAATCTTTCATTTTAAGGGATTGTAAGTGTTGGGATACACTTGGGTTAAGAGATTGGGGATAATCTCTAGTTGTAAAGGTTATTGACATCTTGGAAGTCAAGTGTAAGCTATTGGAGCCTTGGAGGCTTGCTTAGTGGAAACCTCAAGCCCGGAAAGCTTGAAGGCGTGGACGTAGGCGAGGTTGGCCGAACCACGTAAACATCGTTGTGTTTGGTTCTCTCTCTCCCTATCCTTTTAATTTGTGATCAATTCGTTTATTATTGTTTTTAATTTCGTTTTAGATTTGCTTGATAATTATTTTTAGTGTAATTATTATTAAAAACCCAATTCACCCCCCTCTTGGGTTGCCTTATTAGTATTTCAAATTCTTCATAAAGGTTGAAGCTTACAACGTTAAAATTTTGGAAGTAGAGCATTTATTTTTCAGTATCTTCTAAATATATAATTTGTGAAAAAAGATATAAGCAAATAATTTAATCAAATAGTCTTTAAATAATATAGCAACATAAATAAATAGTTAAAATGTGCAAGATTAGTTAAAAACTCATCTTTGGATGATATAATAAAAGTTTATACATACCACAAGATAATCACAAAATAATAAAGTGATAAAATTATTATAACTTATTCACTACCAAAATAAATTATATTAAATAATTCAAGTAAGAGTTCTGTAGTTTATGTAATAATATTATTTATGTTATTATTATTAATTTTAAATTAATATTATCCAAATTCATTCATACTTAAATAAGTATTATTAGTTACATTAAATTATGCTTACAAATTAATTATTGTAATATAATTAAATAATGTAAAATTATATTATATTTTTATATACTATTTAAGTATTTATTATTAATTATATTCAATTATAAATTTAGTAATAAATTATAGTGTAAAAATAAAAATAAAAATTAATATTGTATAATATTATATTAAATAGCTGATCACCTCGAGAATGCTGTGGCATCTCTTGTCGAACTCTTTGTGAGAAAATGATGCTACAAAAATCTCAAACGCAAATACATTTCAAAACTGATAATTCAATGCACAAAAATTCAAATCCAATAACGAAACAAGTTCACAAATTTAATTAATTTATCATCAACCTTTTAAGAAACGTGCTATTTGCACACAAATGGGTATACAACATTACTCGTTATAAATTTGTCAGCTACTACAAATAAATAAAATTTCTGATCCCGATTTCTGGATTTTAAATTCCAAAAATACTATTTATATTCGCGGCACATTCAAAAGTCCAACATGGGCTTGGAGATTCGTTCATCTTATAGATTAATTTTACAAACTAATGTTTAGTGAAAAATTAACCTTAATGGGTCCTCCTCTCTAGGCCTAATTCTTAATTTTTTTCTTTTAATTTGATCCCACTTAAGTGGCTTCTAACGTTACCGTGCCTTTATTTTGTGTACAGTTGTTTTACTCATTTGTCATTTAGTGCAAATAACAGCACTCAAATTTGGGCCAGCTTACCGCGCGCATGGGAGCATTCCGTTTCATCCCATAAACAAATAAAATTCACATCTGTACACATCTACTTTTCTTTGCTAGATAGAGTTCCTCTGCATTTCCCAATTGCCTAAAGAGAAGGGGAAAAGAAAAAGAGGGCCAAAAAGTTCCTGAAATGGTAAGGAACAAGCAAGTGATATTGAAGGACTATGTGTCTGGTTTCCCAAAAGAAACAGACATGTACATGACCGAAAGTTCCATAGAATTGAAGGTGCCAAAAGGTTCAAATGGGGTTCTTTTAAAGAACTTGTACTTGTCCTGTGATCCGTACATGCGACAAAGAATGACCTACATCGAAGGATCTTACGTTGAATCCTTTAAACCTGGCTTGGTTAGTGCACTCGCTCATGGCCACGCTTTTCATTTCCATGGCTTCTTGCTCTTTTGTTATAGAAAATTTATTTTTGGTTGCAGTTTGGTTCGACTGCTAAAATCTCGTGCGATAATTGTATAAGATATCTAGAGTTTGAACTTCTTTCACATTAGGGTTCAAGGAAGTTAACTTAAATGATTTTCAAAATTTTAAATGTGTACCAATGAATTTAATTTCATAGCTTAAACTTATATTTTGATCATACTCTACTTTGGACAGGAAAAATTATGTTTTTCCTTTTGTTCTTTGACTTGGTGTATGTTGTGTGCAGTACTTGTGCTTGAAAATGAATTGCTGACACAGAAATTTCTATGAATGCATGCAGCCCATAAGTGGATATGGGGTGGCTAAAGTTTTGGATTCAGAGAATCCAGAGTTCAACAAAGTTGACTTGGTTTGGGGAATGACTGGATGGGAAGAGTATAGTTTCATTACGGCTCCACACTTGTTTAAAATTCAACACACAGATGTGCCTCTTTCTTACTGTACTGGAATCCTCGGTAAACTTTTTGTTTGCGCAATTTATGTGAGCAAATTGTGTCTTCTTTTTCATCTGTAAATGTTTTTGATATATCGATGTGAAGGTAGAAAATTGCATGTTTTGAGTTTTTGCATATTTGATGGAAACACAGAACTGTACCTGAATCTTTCAGACCCCCCTTTTCTTTGAAGTTTGAACACTTTTCTTGAATGTATCAACTCAATTTATGGGATATGTTGCCAAATTGGCAAATCTATTCGTTATAAAACTTTCCTTTGACAGTTTATCTAAGCAGATGTTAATTCTGCAAATAGTGTGCGCCTTAGATTAGTTTCATAGATTTGTCTCCTTCTGTACAGTAAAAACTTTGAGCATTTTCGCCATATTCTGATCAATACACTCCAACTAGTTAAATTTGAGGCATTTTCTGGTTTCGTGGAGTGAGCGAAGATGTATACGTTTGCAAATTGGCAATGTCTTTTGCTTGATGGGTTGTGAGTTGTGAGTGTCAATAGGAAAGTCTCAAAGTGCGCAGTGCTCACTTGAGCACCCATATTTCTTGGTGACCTGTTGCCTCAGCAAACAAGAACTCTGTTTTATGACCCCATAAAGTTATTCTGTTAAATAGATCGAGACAGAGGCCATACTATATTTATTATGGCTATAAAAGTGTGAAACAATATTCTTTATTTAATATTCTAAACGATTGAGCCATTTAGTTATGATACTCTGCTGTATTGAGGCTAATAATCTAAGTCGGTTCAAAGTGGTAAATTTATAAATTGATAGGTATGCCTGGTATGACCGCTTACGTTGGATTTTATGAGGTCTGCTCTCCTAAGCAAGGAGAGTGTGTCCTCATATCCGCAGCATCTGGTGCAGTTGGACAGCTTGTGGGGCAGTTTGCAAAGTTATTGGGTTGCTATGTCGTCGGAAGTGCTGGAAGCAAAGACAAGGTATGTAATCTGTGTGAAGTACTTGATTGTTTCCATGTTACTTTCAAACATTTAAATTAAAAAGGAAATTTTCATAATCTTGCCTTTTCTATGATTTTCAACACCAAGGTTGATCTACTGAAGAACAAGTTTGGGTTTGACGAGGCATTTAACTGTAAAGAAGAAGCTGATTTGAATGCAGCATTAAAAAGGTTAGCATCAATAAATGCCTTAGCTTGATGCAGCTTGATGAAGTATGATACATATTTCTGACCAACATCCTGCGTTCCCTGATCTCTTACTTGAAATATCTTGGTTTGAGAATCTCATGCCAATGCCTTTAACATTTTGGCAGGTACTTTCCTGAAGGAATTGATATATATTTTGAAAACGTTGGTGGAAAAACGCTAGACGCAGTGCTACCCAACATGAAAATCCGTGGTCGAATTGCTGCAAGCGGTATGATCTCACAGTACAATCTTGACAAGCCTGAAGGTGTGCACAACTTGATGTATCTTGTTTCGAAACGGCTTCGAATGGAAGGATTCATTGTTCTCGATCACTATCACCTCTATCCAAAGTTTCTGGAAATGATCATTCCTCACATCAAAGAAGGGAAGCTTGTATACGTCGAAGACATGGCTGAAGGTCTGGAGAGTGCTCCGGCAGCTCTCATCGGTCTATTCTCTGGCCAGAATGTTGGGAAACAGGTGGTTGCTGTTGCTCCTGAATGAAGAACAAGTTAGTGTTGTATGTCCTTTTACCCTTTGACACAAAACTTCAATGTTAAAGAGAGAATGCTGCTCATACTGCTTTATAAAATAATCAAAATGAGTGCAAGTTTCATGATATTTGCTGAATAAAATATTGGAAATTAAGCGGCTAGCCTAGCTCCTTCTTGTAGTTGCAGTTTGAATGATGCTGCTGCACAACTGCTGACAGAAATTATATTTTTTTTTAACAAACTTAAGTATTAATTGTTGAGCTGTGCTAGGTAGCGAGAGGAACGAGAGAAGGACGAGAGAAACGGCACTCTCTCCTGCGTTTAGCTTCTCGTTCCTCTCGCTAAAAACTGAATAAAAAATAATAAAGACTGACATTGTGCAGAGAGAAATTATAACATTTTATCAGTACTCTTCCTCTCTCCCTCGCTTTCCTCTCTCCCTCACCACTCCTCACCAGCTTTTCTCCCTCAGCAGCTTCTCTCCCTCACTAGCTTCTCTCTTCTCCCTCACACTTCCAGAAGCTCCGTCACGGATTCCGGCGTCTCGCGCTTCCAGATCCCTCACCAGCGTCTCTCTCCCTCACACTTCCAGAAGCTCCGTCACGGATTCCGGCGTGCCTCACGCTTCCAGATCTGTCACGGCTTCCGGCGTACGCCACGTCACTCCTCACTCTCTTCTTCGTCACCTTCCTCTCACTCAACAGTTTCTCCCCAAACAAATTCCTTCTTTGAAAAATCGCATTTTCTCTTTCATAGCAACAGCTACAATGTCTTCAACTTCCAAAAAGGTAATTCTTTTTAATTTTTTTTGTTTAGTTTCTTTCTGTTGCCTTTTTGTTTCATTTTTTAAATTTTCTGTGTTGTTTTTTTCCCCCAAGGTTTTGGTGCCTGTTGCGAACGAGAGTGAGCCGATTGAGGCCGTGATAACCATCGATGTTTTGAGAAGGTCTGGAGCTGACGTCACGGTTGCGTCTGTGGAGAAACAGCTTCGTGTCGACGCGTGTCATGGTGTCAAGATTGTCGCTGATGCGTTCTTAAGTCATCTTCATTTAATTTTCGACTGAAAATGAAAAAAATAGTAATTTTGAGCAAAGAAAAATTTAGAAAATGTTTATTTTTTTAATTTTTAATTTTTTGAGATTTCCTTATTGTGGCTGTTATCATTCATTATATGGTCATAGTTAAATATTTCAAGTTGTTGTAGTCAGTGAAATTCTTTTCGATATTTATTCTGGCATGTATATTTTTCCTTTCAATTTCTTTTGTTGCTGATTCTTTGATTGATTATGTTAGATCCTTTTTTGTTTCCCTTGTAGGGTGGCATGCCCGGTGCTACCAATCTGAAAGAATCTGAAGTATTGGAAAGCATTGTAATACATCTTTGATTATGTTACTTTCTTGTTGATAGTAACTTTTATAGATAATGTTGTTTAAAAAAATTGTGAGTTATATAATTTGTGGAAATTCATTCTAATATGTTCATCTGGTATGTCAAATTGGAAGGTTCATATGCTAATATATTCCAAAAAATTAGTTCAGGGGAAAATTATGACTTTTTGCATTAGCTGCTCATTAGGTGAAGTTGTATGCCTGCTTATCCATCTTAAGATGGTGAAACAATGTCTGATATAATTAATGGCATCTCGATATGTGCATTTGTTGAGCTTCAATGTCTGAAATAAATTCTGCATACCATAACATAACCCGTAATAACATTCACAACATAAATACCAAAGTTGAAATAAAACAAAATTCATAACATAATTCGTAATAAAATTTATATTGTTTAAATTATAATGAGATCCAGCAACAACACAAAAAAAAACAAACTTAAAATTAAGTTGAAAGTAAAACTTACAATGACAGCCGAGAGAAGGGAAGAAAGGGAGGAGATAGTGAGAAGTGTAGTTGCCGTGTGATGCAAATGAAGGAAAATAAATGTGAAAGAGGGAGTTCACGCGGGGGAAGAAGAAAAAATAAAGAAAAATAAAAGTGAAAGAGTTCACGTGGGGGAAGACAAATAATGGAGAGAGGAAAGTGAGAAAAAGTGAATTTCACTTTCCTCTCTCCTTTATTTTTCTTCTCCCACGTGATTACATGTATCAGCTTCTCTCATTTGTTTATTCATTTTCTCACCAATTTTATTCATGTTCTCATTTCTTTTAACATTTTTTTTATATTTATTCAGCGGGAGAAACGAGAGGAGAAACGGCAGGAGAGAGCGCCGTTTTTCTCGTCCTTCTCTCGTCTCTCTCGCTATGTAGCATTTCTCTTAATTGTTTTAGTTTTAGTTATTGATCTTTAGCAGTCAAAATAGACTGCGAGGAAAAAAAAAGGATTAACAAAGAGATAAAATTAAGTCAAGAATGGTATCCTGCACTTTAATATTCTTGATATTTGAAATACAAACATGACAAAAAAAAATAATAATAATAAATTAATGAATTAATAATAAGAGAGATGATCAAAGCAGATTCACAAATTTGTTTTATGTAAATATGAAATAGATATTTGATTCAAGGTTTTGTATATTTCACGGGGGTGTTCTAATCCTTGACCACTTCTGGATCTTTAATAGTAAAATATAGATCGAGAGAAAAAAGTCTAGAAGAGTATCCTAAACTTTAATGGATCTTAGCCCAGAAGGCGAAGTTTGGAGTCGACTAATCCAGCTGTAGCCAGGGTGGCTTTTTGGTGTGTGTGTGTGTTGGTATGTGATTTAAGAAATTGTAACCTGTAAGTTGCAACATCAAAATACGGTCGCACTTTTGAATTGCGCTGTACCGTCGCCTATTTTTCCCTCACGCTTTTTGCCCTTTTGCTAATGTATTTATTTATTTATTTTTAATTTCTGCAGTTCAGAGTTATAGCCCTTGACGTGTGGCATTCGCTCACCGACTAGGATTCGGTAACCCTCGAAAGTTGGTTTATTTATTGAATACCAACAATCCCTGTGCTGTGAATTTGGCTGCAGTTGAGTTGTTAGCTCAAAAATGGGCGAGGAGAGGACTGAGAAGGAGCCGCCAAGGGCAAAGCGCTGATGTAATCAATCATTTCATATTTGATTGATGTTTGGGAATGTACATTTGTTTGCGACACTAGTCTTATCCGAGATGCATCTAAAAATCTAATGAATTAATTACTTATATAAATACTTATATATAGCCTTGCCCTTTCAGTTTTTCTAAAAACTTTCCCCACAGTGACCTACACAGAACCGTGGAATCAAACGAAACGAAAGGTCAGTCAGAACTATTTTATCATTTTCTTTTTTTGCTTGCTTTCTTCCATCATCTTTATCATCATATTCATCAGAATTATTTTCTTCCATCATCTTTATCATCATATTCATCAGAATTATTTTCTTTCTTTTCTTCATTGTTTCAGCGGCGAAGATGAGGCGCACTGTATCTAAAATCACTGACTGGCATTTAGGATTCAGAAATTCCAATTTCTTTTTGGTATGTGCATGTAGTAAGAAATATGTTGCCTGCTTTTTATCTTTTATTTTTCTTAAATTCTTCTATGCCGTTTCTTCTGGATATGGTCTCTGAACTCAATTGATACCATCCCAAGTTCTTTTCTGTGACCATTTTTAAGATGCTAGTTTAATCGTATAAATGTTTGTCAACTCAAAAATGCATATTTGATTGTGTTCCCACCAACTCGGGAAATTTTATGCCCTCTTCAGGCTGACATGGGATAACAACAGACCAAGTTTTGATGAGTTTCTGAGGTCATTTGTACGGTTTTGGAATGTGAACACTATTTGTGATTTTGGTGCTGTAACTGTCATTAATGATATGTAGTAATTCAATCAGAATTTGGATTTAGTGCTGATATGATCTCTGCTCATTTTTTAAAATCTTGTGTCCACATTCATTTTTATAATCTTGTACGATTGAGATTGGATGTAGATTAATCTACGTACAGTATTCTTGTCTAATGACTACTACCCACAACCTTATGAGACGATCGAAACCAAGCTCGGATCAATAATCCAATCGAGAGAGGATCATAACTCAAGTCTTGGTCCTTATGAGCCTCCTTTGTCGCTCATGTTCACATTTAATAATAATAATAATAATAATAATAATAATAATAATAATAATAATAATATTTTCTGGAAAAACTTGTTTTAATGATTTTTTTTAAATAGTGTCAAAAAATAACAAAAATTTATAAAAAAATGACTGTTCAATGATGTAGTCACAGTTAATACTTATAATTTATTGTTTTTTTTTTGAAAGGAGAAAATTTCATTAAACAGTCAAAGAATTACATAACCAGGGAGGAGGAATAAAATTCCACACTCCCGAACCTGACATAGAACTCCCCACTCGAGCAACAGTGTGAGCAGCGGAGTTCGCAGATCGACGAACAAAAGAGAACACCACTTCTCTTAGGGACTGAGCCAAAGCTCTACAATCCGCAATAATAGAACCAAAACCATTAGGATAGACAAGCTTATCATGTAAAGCATTAAAGACTAACAAGCTATCCATTTCTAGTATAACAGGAGTAAAAGGAAATGTCTTGAGCCAGCTGAGGGCCTCTTTAACAGCAAGCGCTTCAGCTTCACGAGGATCAAAATTTCCGGGGAGAGAGCTGCTTTTTGCCGCAATAAAAGCACCACCATCCGAGCGCAAGACAGCCCCAAAGCTAGTCAACCCTTTTGAACGAAATATAGCAGCATCAACATTACACTTGTGCCACCCAACCCTTGGCTTTGTCCAGCAAACAGAACCATGAGCTAAGGAATCATGCTCTGGGGGGAAAAAGAGATCACTCTTTCGAGCTTGTTGCCAGAAGAATAAGCTTTGCCCAGCCACATTAACCACCTGCTGGGCCCTTCCAATGACACCTTTCCAAACCATGTTATTTCGATTCAACCATAAACCCCAACAAATCATGGCTGCCAAACTACAATCCTCACGATTACAACGTTCAAACAACTCCTCCAACCAATGTTCAAAATACAAACAAGTCCCATTGTAACCAATTATAGAGGGAACCCAACATGATTTAGCAAAAGGGCAAGTCACCAGAATATGAAAGATAGATTCTGAGGAAGAGTGATAGATAGGACATAGAGTAGGTACCTCGACACGGCGCTGCAGCAGGTTATCCGCGGTTGGGAGGACATTGGCCATAGCTCGCCAGAGGAAATTCTTAACTTTGGGAGGAACAGAGAGTTGCCACAGTTTACACCAAACGCTACTGCTGGGGGGAGAAAGCTTCTGGTCTAGCATTCGGTAACAACTTCTAACAGTGTACAGACCCTTGGGGTCAGGCAGCCAATACCATGAATCATCTTCCCGCCCTGAGCCGAGAGGGATTCGAAGGATAAGATCGTGGTCCCTGCTGTTAAAGATGTCAGCCACCACATCATAGTCCCATGTACGTTGGTTAGGCACCATAAGACTGACAACTGATGCTTTGGAAATGGGTGCTGGAATGATCGAGGAGATGAAGCCGTTGACAGGGTCGGGCAACCAAGGGACACTTCCAATAACAGTGTTCTGACCCCCTCCTATTTGGATACGACCTCCACGAGTAATGGCTGGCTGAGCTGACAGAATAGAGCGCCATACGTAACTAGGATTACTACCCAGTCGAGCCTCTGCAAACGAGGAATGGGGGTAGTATCGAGCCTTGAAAAGACGAGCTACCAGCGTATTGGGGTTGGTTTGGAGACTCCAGCCTTGCTTTCCGAGCATGGCAACATTGAAAAGATGCAGACTTTTAAAACCAAGGCCCCCATGAGTCTTAGGAGTGCACAACTTCTCCCATTTCAATCTACTGATACCACCGCTGCCCGTCCATTTTCTACCCCACCAAAATGAGTTCATCATTCGCTCTAACTCTCGGCAAAGCCCCAGGGGCAGGAGATAAATATTCATCGCATAAATGGGCAGCGCTTGAGCTACGGTCTTGAGGAGAATTTCTTTTCCTGCCCGAGACAGCAACTTTTGGTTCCACCCCTGTAACCGCTTCCACACTTTCTCGCGAATATAATGAAACACAGCTGATTTACTTCTGCCAATGGTAGAGGGGAGCCCCAAATAATTGCCATGTTTCACTGTGCCCCGTGCCCCAAGGATACTGCAAATCGAAAGTTGCACCTCGTTAGGGGTATTGACACTAAAGGAGACGGATGATTTGTTGAAATTGACTCGCTGACCCGATGCAGCCCCATATATAGATAAAACAACCTTTATAACAGTAGCCTCTTGGTCGTTTGCGTTGAAGAAGAGGAAACAATCATCAGCAAAGAAAAGGTGAGTTAAATTAGGAGCCCCGCGAGCAATTCTGATGCCATGAAGCAGACCAGCCCGCTCATAATGATGGATAAGCGAACTAAGACCTTGAGCACAGATAATGAATAGATAAGGCGATAGCGGGTCCCCTTGCCGAAGACCTCGACTAGGAACAATGGGGCCGATTTCCAGCCCGTCGCGAGGGATAGTGTAAGTGACAGTGGACACACATAGCATAATCAGGTTTACAAAAGCAGAGCAGAAACCCATCTTGAGCATAATGGCCGACAAAAAATTCCATTCAATTCTATCATACGCTTTTGACATATCAATTTTAAAAGCTACAGCACCTTTCTTTCCCTGTCTTTTCCGCTTCAAAAAGTGCATAACCTCAGCCGAAATCATAACATTATCTATAATAGATCTACCAGGAATGAAAGCACTTTGGGAGTTCGAGATAATAGCACCTAAGATCGGCTTAAGCCGGCTAGCTAGCATTTTAGCAACTATTTTGTAGATAACATTACATAAAGCTATCGGCCGAAATTCGGTAATATATTCCGGGTTAGGGGTTTTTGGAATCAAAGTAAGAAGAGTCTCATTCATGCCAGCAGGAATTTCACAGTGATGAATAAAGTTCAAGCATGCAGCAGATACATCAGTTCCAACTATAGACCAGAATTTTTGATAAAATGCGGGGTTCATTCCATCCGGACCAGGAGACTTGTCTGGGTGCATGCTGAAAATGGCTTCTCGGACATCTACTGTGCTGAAGTTCTCTAGGAGAAGGAGATTCTGCTCAACGGACACCGAAGGCACTACCCACTGGAGGACCTCCCCACAATGACCCCCTTCAGTAGAGAATATCTTATTGAAATAAGTGCCAATGGTCTCATTTATGGCTTCTGTACTTGTGCACCACTGACCCTGACTGTTTCGAAGCCTACCAATCGCATTCTTCTTTTTCCTAGCTGAAGCCATGGCATGAAAATATTTCGAGTTCATATCCCCTGCTCTGAGCCAGCGGGTCTTGGCTCTCTGTTTCCAGAAGGTTTCATGGGTGTGGAGAAGCTCGTTGTAGCGATTCCGAGATTTAAAAAAACTGTCCACACTAGCCGAGTCTTTCTGACCCCGTAACGAAGCCATAATCTTCTTACACTCCTGAATGCGAACATGAAATTCCTGAGAGAAATGGTTACCCCAACGAAGAAGCGCAGAACCACAAGCCGCTATTTTGCTTTGAATAGGCATCCCAACTGACAACCGCCAACTACTTTCCACAATCTCCACACAACTAGCCTCACGGAGCCAACTGTTCTCAAATCGGAATTTCTTAATCCTCGGAGAGCTCACCACAAGAACAGGATCTAAAAGAATTGGGAGATGATCAGAGCACGACGCCTCCAAACTACTTACTGTAACTTTCGGGAACAGAGAGAACCAAGAATGAGAAGCTAGGGCACGATCGAGCCTTTCCTCGACCCAATCATCGGATCCCCGCGAGCGCTCCCAGGTGAATTGATACCCATTCATGCCCAAATCAAAAAGCCCCGAATCATTTACAGCTTGCTGGAAACCCTGCAACTTCCAATTCGGGTGGCCATGCTTCCCCCGTTTCTCACTAGAATGAAGCAGATCATTGAAATCCCCCAAACACACCCATGGTAATGAGGAAAAGAGAGCAAGAGATCGAAGCAAATTCCAAGCTTCTCGGCGACGAGAGGATTTAGGGAAGCCGTAGAACCCAGTGACCCGCCATTTCTTCCCCTCTGGATTAACCACAGACACATCAATAAAAGTTTTCCCAAACTTAAGAAGTTGAACCTTGTAATCGGACTTCCAAAATAAAGCAAGCCCACCACTCTTACCCACTCTATCCACTACAAACAAACCTGTAAATCCCAGCTGAAGTTTTAACTTATCTAACTTCTCCCGATAACACAACGTTTCCATTAGAAAAATAAAGGCAGGATTATACTGCTTGGCCAACTCTGCAAGCACCTGAACTGTGCGTGGATGGCCTAAACCACGACAGTTCCAGCTAAGGCAACTCATTGGTTTCGGTGGGCCTGGTTCGCAGGTCCCACCTCTGGTCCGTTGTTTGGGGCAATGTTATTCTCCACTTGGGTCAAGTAGTCCAAGTCTTCATGACCCGCTTCGAAAAGCGGCTCCTGAGTTGATCGTCTACGCTTCGCTTCAGAGATAATTAACTGTGAATCGTAGCTGGTATTTATGACTGTAGGTAAGGCCATGTCGCTAACAAAGTCAACTCTCTCCGTGCGATTACTTCCCACTTGGTTATGGGTTCTGGCAGAGCTGAGGACTTCCAAACCGTGTTGCCCATACCTTTCCATTTTCTCTTTCCCACACCGTAAACTGCCATCCTTAACAGATTGAGTGGTCACATCCTCACCCACTTTCGTGCCAACTCCAGCTTGAGGCCTGTTATCAGGGATGTCTGCCTCCATCCTTGATGACTCTGACCTCAGCCACCGCTCACCTAAATTCATCATACCGCGCCTAGGGGGAGCTTTCATCCATGTGCCATAAGGACGGGCAGAATTGTTGTCCGTGGAATCATACAACGTGGGACAATTACGCTCAGTGTGGTCTAGAAGGCCACAGATGAAGCAAAATACATTGAGTCGTTCGTATTTAAAATCAACCCAAAACCACTCCCCGCCTGTTCGTTTTAACCGCATCTGATGTTTGAGAGGCTGTCGCACGTCAAGTGATATCCTCAGACGCATATAGTTACGCCACACACCGGTGAGATTATTCTCATCTGACTCGAGAAACGAGCCTATGTAGTTGCCAATACTTTGTAAAATTCTTTCGGATTGAAATCCCAGAGGCAGATTGTAAACTTGAATCCAGAAGGAAGTGTGGAATAAAGGGACATTTCGTGGTTGCTCATCAGCCTCAAGCTTATGGACAAGCAAAATGTGTTGATCAAAAGTCCACGGACCGGCATCGAGAATCCTCCGTACATCAACTTCATGAAAGAATTGAAATAAGAATAGAGTCGGAGAGAGGGCCGTAATGCAAACACCCTTCCCCGGTCTCCATAATGCTGCCATGGTGTTCTTCATTGCAACAAAATTGACCACCTTGTTTGTTAAGAAACGGCCTACAAAGCAAAACTGAGACCCAACTGTTCTCTGTCCAGTATCTGCGTACTCTTCTCCAGCCACCTCGATTCCTCCCTCCTCCTCTTCATCAAGCTGCAACTGAGCACATTGACGTTGAAGATCAATAGCTCCTTGATTACTTGGACCATCCATTAAAAAGTAAAAGGGAATTACAACGAGCTTTTCCAAAGCTACTTGTCAGAAAGACAAGACGAAAAACTTGCCAAAAGGCAAGACATTCTCTCACATGAAAAAAAAAAAAAAACTCCAAGCCCGAAGCTACGCGGACCCAGAAAAAACAGTCTTTTGTCTATTAAAAAACTGCAAACCGTGCAAAATTTTTAAATACCCAAAACTAAAAAGGGTCACACTCCCATTTTTAATTCAATGTGTTCCCCATAAATGTTTCCCACTACCATAAATAAATTTTTATAGATATCTTTTAGTTAATCAAAAAGAGAGACAAGCCACGAGGCGCCAGAACACTTACGCGCCGATCCTTTTCTGGTAGGCTCCGATTGGGCAAAGAGTTCTCGGAGAATTTGAGAGAGATATGATGGTAGATTCGAGTACTTATAATTTATTGTTAAAAAATTATTTCAAGAAAAAATTTCTTCCCCCAAATTTACAATGAATTTTAAACAAATTTTCGAAATTCAAAGAATATTAAAAATTTGCCTAGACTGACTATAAAATAATAATAAAAAAATCGTCAAAATCCTAACCGACCATTTCAAGCGTCTCGCTCTTTGTTGGGATTTCCTTCCAAATTTTCACCCTCAAAATTTCTCGTATCAGCTACACCTTCAATGCGTCTCACATTTCCACTCTCTCTATAAATAAATACACACGTACAATTTCTCACTGTCCAAAAACAAATCCACATAAAAATGGCGGGTGAAGAAGCTGTGGGCAACAAGCAGGTGACCCTGAACAACTACGTGACAGGGTTTCCAAAAGAATCAGACATGAAGATAACAACAGGCTCAATAAACCTGAAGGTGCCAGAGGGTTCAAAAGACACAGTGCTTTTGAAGAATCTTTATCTTTCTTGTGATCCTTACATGAGAGGGCGTATGAGCAAGCTTGATAAGCCTTCGTTTGTTGCCTCCTTCAAGCTTGGCGAGGTCGGTTTCTTCAATTCCCATCTCTTGTTTTCATAATCTTTTGATGGTTTTAGAAAGAGTTTTAGGGAAACATTGTGGTTTTGGTTTGTGGGCATGAATCGTTGAAGAGATTATAATGTGTAGGACTATCTATGCAATAATAAGTATAGGGCATCTTGTTAAGAGAAGATTCTCTTAATAAGATTAAAACTTTTGTCGAATCAAAACATATGTAGGGGAATTAGTTATGATATCATGTTAGCATTGTTTCTGAGGATTTGTTTGCTTGCTTGGGAAAAGGGATGTTGAGGTTACTGTTGAACCAATAAAAATACCACCTCAGCAATGCCGTTTGTCCCACCTCGGCACAATTCACCTCAGCCGGAATAAGCCTAGCAGAGGAGATTATCAGCCAGAAGAGCGTGCCGACCAGAGACATGTATACCGAGCAGATACTTACCCCTCAAAACTCGGAAGCGCGATCCCACGAAGTCACGACAGTTGCGTCAGACCCGGAACCGTTGAGAGGTACACGGTAACCCATGTTTGCGCACAACACGGCAGTTAGAGTCCAGTAAGGAACGGCCATTACCCAAAATGAGAGGAAATGGGGGGTAAGGGAAAACGTGGAACCGCGACTATAAAGAGGGGAAGAGATCGAGAAGAAAGGAACAGAAAAATTGAGAGAGGGAGAAAACTCTGCCGAAATTCAACCAGACCATTTATTACTGTAAAAACGTGAGATTGTTTCGAGTAATTCCTGAATTCTTAAACATATTGTTTTCCCGTAAACCCCTTGATCTGACTTAAGCATCGGAGGGTCTATGCCGGCAAAACCACCGGCGTCTCTGATCCATTTTGTGAGTGCAGGTTTCTGACCTCTGAAGATTGAAGCAATCGCCGGAGCAAGACAAGTTCGGTGCGAAATTTTTTTTGAACACATATCCGTTGGTGAAAACATCTGGTTGGGCCTAAAACGAGCAGATTCAGTGTGGGGCTTAGAACGAGCAGATTTGGGCATCAACAGTTACATTATTCAGTAATGGTGTTTTTTTTTTTTTCAAATGTTCAAATTATGCAGCCTTTGAGCAGATATGGAGTGTCCAAAGTGTTGGATTCCACACATCCAAATTATAAGAAAGATGACTTGGTCTGGGCTTAACCAGTTGGGAGGAGTACAATCTCATCCAATCACCACAACTTCTGATTAAAGTTCTGGATACAAATGTGCCTCTGTCATACTATACTGGGATTCTCGGTAATTTGTTACTCAATTTATCAATGTCCAGTTTGTATGAGCTGAAAATCGTGTTTTATTCAATGCAATGAGATAGGGATATATAATATGCTGCTTGAACTTCTAGCATTTTGAATTTTCAACAATTGTACCCTATGTATGGGCATGTAACTGAAGGATTTCATTTGAGGAATTTATCATTGTTTCTGATTGTTGGGTACCTTTCTGTTGATTCTAGGTATGCCTGGTTTGACTGCATATGGTGGTTTATATGAGCTTTGCTCTCCTAAGAAAGGAGAGTATGTCTATGTATCTGCAGCATCTGGAGCTGTTGGTCAGCTTGTTGGACAATTTGCGAAGTTGGTTGGTTGCTATGTTGTTGGAAGTGCCGGAAGCAAAGAAAAGGTGAGTTTGCACCCTTAACCCTTAAGCTCTAAATAAAAACATAACACCTCCTGAGAGAATTGTGCATGTCACATTATTTGTGTTCTAACTAATCATGGATATTTGATCATTAGTCTAACTGAAACTGACTTATTACCACCTAATTGATTGGTCTTTGAGAAATTTTAGTTGATATATGCTTGAAATCATATTTTGTTTTATTAGATGATTATATTAACCTGCTTCTTCTTCTTTGTGCTGTTTCTCGTTTGATTATATTTTCAACATTAGGTCGATCTGTTGAAGAACAAGTTTGGGTTTGATGATGCTTTTAACTATAAGGAAGAGCCAGACTTGGATGCAGCTCTTAAGAGGTTAGCATGAATGAATGCGTTAACCATTTTTCTTACTTCATTATTACAATGCGCTGATTGAAGTAATCTGTGTTGGTCCTGAAAATGTAATGTATACTTCTCTGTTTTCATAAAACAGGACAAACAGAGATCACTGATCTCATTCGTTACATTGATATTTTCTACCATTGCCATACATAGTATAAACTAGGAATACAGTTGCTTAATTGATATTCATTTCAGAGGGAAATTTTCACTTGCAGCTAACAGAATCATGTTTGTGATGTATGTTTATTTGGGAAATGAAAAGATTCGTTGCATTGTTTTATTCCAAGTTTGCTGAAATCATATTTGTTTTCCCAGGTGCTTTCCTGAAGGCATCGACATCTATTTCGAAAATGTTGGGGGTAAGATGCTTGATGCAGTGCTACTCAACATGAGAATTCATGGCCGCATTGCTGTATGCGGAATGATCTCACAGTACAACCTTGAGAAGCCTGAAGGTGTACACAACTTGATGCAAGTAGTTGGAAAACGAATTCGCATGGAAGGATTTTATGCTGGTGATTTCTACCACCAATATCTGAAATTCTTGGAATTGGTTATGCCGGCAATCAAAGAAGGAAAGTTAGTATATGTCGAGGACATAGCTGAAGGCCTCGAGAAAGCTCCATCAGCCCTATTTGGGATATTCACTGGGCAGAATGTTGGAAAACAACTGGTTGTAGTTGCTCAAGAATGATATGATTACTTTATGCTGTAAAAGTGGACTGTGCCATGCACTTTAAAAGCTTAGTGAAGATGCCTTTGTCTTATTTTTGATACATGTTATGTTTGTTTGATCAAGTTATACTCAGCTATAAATCAAAGATTCAGAACATGTGTATGGTACTGGTTTCTAAATCAATGAGCGCTTTGAAATGTTACGTGTTTTCACAGGAGAATGCAGTTTAATTCATCAACAATGTCCCAACAAGACCATCAGAGTGGTAGCTTGTAAAGTTAATTACCATATATTTTTTTTCTTTCCAATATATTGCTTATTTCATAGAAAGTTTACATTAAAGTCTCATGTTTCTTTGAAAGGTAAGCAGGTGTGAATGTTTCTATCTAGAGCTGGAAAATGCATTTCCGTGCAACTTACTTGTGAATGAAGTAATGGATGCAGGAACTGTGATCTCAAAATCAACAGAATTTTATTTACTCATTGACTTTTCAACTCCTGTGGTTATTTATGGGTGAAAGATGAGGGCAAATACAAAAAATTTGCAAACTGTCAATTTCTTTTAATTGTACCAATTTGTCGTTCATGCTTTTGCTTTTATTTTTTCACTTTTGTTTATTGCTTAGATGGTAGCATACTTGAAATGATACATTAGCCTTCACCGGCAGAATTCTAGTCTTGGCTTTCACCTCTCTAACTCATCTCATCTGTCCCTATTGGGATTCCAGAAATTGAAATTTCTGTCATAAATGGGTTTCAAAGCCTCACCTCTCTCCGATTTTTGTGGATCGGGAATTGCACAAATCTCAAATCATTTCCAGAGATGGGCGGGCCTTCCATCCTCGCTTTTTGGAATTACAAATTTACAGTTGTCAGAAGCTTGAAAAAGTGTTGAGGTAATTAGCTTTCTATCGGTGTTTGTTAAGGTAATTAGTGCTGCCAGATAGGCTGATTACTCACAGATGAAATTATGACTTTTATCTTAAAATTTAATAGCATAGACAAATAGACGATTTTTAGTCCAGTGTTTTTTTTTTTTCACTTCAATCAAAATTTTAGATTGCAGATATTTGTCAATTATTTCATTCAAATTTTTTCATTTTTTATTTTAAACCAGAATTGGAGTATAACATTTTGGATGTGCATACTCTGATACATGAAATTAACTGTCTTTAGTCGCTGGATTTTGAAATTAATGATGGTAAGTGTGTACTTATTCTTTCTCCCGACAACCTTACCTTCTTTCTTCGTTAGCATATCTAATGAATATTTCTCTGTTTAGTTAAGGATGAATGCTTGGAGTGGAGTATTTGGTAACATTTCTGCCGTAGATGAAACCTTGAAGAAATGCCTGCACTTCCTGAGACCATATACAGGTCTGATTCACAACACCACCTGTCCCAGAAAATATGATACAAGCCAAAGCCACGTTCTGAAGCAGAAATAACGCATTTCAATTTTTATCTGGTAAAAATACACAGCCCTCGCCTACAAAATTCTTGTCTTGGCTTTCACGGATATTTTTATCATGTAACCATGTGAGGAAGCATGTGCTGGAGCCTGAATTCAGTTAGTTAAAGTTTGTTAACCACGTGTCAACAAACTGTATAATCTGGAAAATAAGCTAGCTATTGAAACAGGGTATAAAGGCTGGTTTTCAGGGACTATCAAGAGCTGATTCTAGAGTCTTGTAGAAAGAGGTTTGTGAGAGAGAAAGTGTCATCTTGTTCTCTGTAAAATCCGATATAGGGCTTTGTAACGATCTCCATTGTTGAATCAATAAAACTCATCTAGAAGCTTCTCTCGTGGACGTATTCTGAGCAATCAATGCACAGCTGAACCACGTAATATCTTGGTTTCTGTGGGTTCTTGTTTTGGTTCTTGATAAATTCTTGTTGTTGTATTGAGGTGTGATTTGATCTGTCTAAACTTGTATCTGTGCAACTTGAATTGATTTGATGATAATAATCTTGGCCAGTGATCAGATTCGTTTAGTTTAAAGAACAAGCTGATTACTACCGTACCTATGCATGGACCTGCAGCCTGTGCTGACAAAACTGAAACTATGAGTTTGAGGTAAAAAGGTCCTGGACCCTCACAGTTTAACTTTGACTTGTTGCTTTCTGGATAAGCACATTTTAGAAATTTGCAATTTGTTGTTAATTACGGTATGTGATTTTCTTTTTTGTTTTCGCTCTTGTAGAATCTACCGTGTTACATATTGGCAGTTGTATCTGAGGTACCTTTTTGCATTTAACTTGCCTTTATCTGTTTTGCCTGTTACTTAACATCACATCATTTCCCAGAGATTTGGAGAAGCATCTCAAGATGCTTAACAAACTTGACAAACTTTAAGATGCTCCCAAGCCTTGATTCTTCACAATGGAAGACCTGTGAGTACACTTATGCCCGCAATTATTGTGAAGTGATTGCAACTTTGATGCAGTGAAACGGTTTGCTGATGCAAAGCTTTAAAATTGTTAAGAATTACCCTGCAGGCTTGTTGGATGTTGTATACTCCAAAAGCCACCAACACCAAGAACTATAACAGCAAGACTAGGTTTGCATTAATTCAATTAGCTGAAATAATGATGCAAATGGCACTATCCAGCTGGACTTAGAGACTAGTCAGGTCAATCATCCATTTCATCAACAGTTAATGTCAGGATGGTGGCTAGCAGAGGAAATAAAGGATATGTTGGAATCAATAAGAACAGTGAGAAGCATGAGAGGAGCTCTGATTATAAGGAGGCTCAATGAGCTAGTGTTGGTAAATGGTAATTAGAGCAATTTGTGAGCTTAGTAGAGTTTTAATATTTTCTGTTTGGGATATAGTTGATAAGTTGATACTCTGATTAAGAAGGCTGATTATAGTAGCTGACTGTATTAACCGGGTTCTCTTTTTTGGTTTGCTGTTGTTTATTCTTTCAATAACTTTTTCAACATTAGGTTTAGCTGTTGAAGAACAAGCTTGGGTTTGATTATGCTTTAACTACACGGGAGAGCCAGACATGGATGCAGGCGTGGAGCTCGTAACAGGTAAGAACAAATGAATGCTTTAACCATGTTTCTCACTTATCCCAATGCACGGATTGAAGGTGTCTGAGTTGATCCTGAAAATTTGATGGAAATACTTCTCTGTTTTCATAAAACAGGACAACCAGAAATATCTGATCATGCCTGGGAATTCGTTGAATTGAAATTTTCTACCATTGCCAAACATAGAATAAACCAGGGATACATTAGCTTAAGACTCAATTTTGAGAAGGAAGTTTGTACTTGCAGACTATAAAATCATGTCCACCTTGTATGTTTCTGTGGGGAATGAAAGATTCTGTGTGTTCTTTTACTTCGGGTTTGCTGAAATCACATTTGTTTTCTCAGATGCTTTCCGGAAGGTAACAACGTCAATTTCAAAAATGTTGGGGTAAGATGCATCATGCAGTGCTGCTCAACATGAGAATTCCTGGCCACATTACCTGTATGTGGAATGATCTCACACTACAACCTTGAGAAGGTTGTAAGGAGTACACAACTAGATGCGAGTAGTTTCAAAATGAATTCACATGGAATTATATCTTGCCGCTTATTACTATCACATCTATCCGAAAATTCTTGGAATTTGTCACCGGCATTGAAGGATTGTATACGCGAAGACATAGCTGATGGCCTTGCGAAAGCTCCATCAGCACTTATATCGGAAACAGCTGGTTGTAGTTGCTCCTGAGTGATATGATTAATAGAAACCGTAAAAATGAACTATGCCACTCATATCGAAAACCAGCTGTTAAAATGTGTTGGTAATGTGTTTGATGCTTGTTTGATTTATGTTGTATTCGGCTACAAATCAAAGATCAGAACATGGGTGTGTTACTGGTTTCCAAATCAAAAAATGCCTTGTGATGTTAGTGTTAACTGTTTTCACAGGAGACCAGGTTCCTTGTTAATGAATCAAGAAGATGACAACTGAATCCATGTCTGAGTTCAAATGTGTCTCTTCTATATCTTTTACTGACACATTTATTTTGATTTCTTCATTGTGATTGAATTTGGTTTTTCTCCGTTCCAAATTAGCAGAAGCCTCCTAGAGTCATCAAGTTCTGTTTGACTAGATGACTAAAGAGTAAAGATAGAAGAAATCAAAACAAATGAGTCAGGCCCCACCTGGCCCAGCCATGAAGCTAAGGTGCTTAGGAAGGCTGGTCAGAGCCGTTGGTTGGGCCAAAGACCTGTGATTAGAGGAGTACCAATGAATCCAGTTGATCATCCTCGTGGGGGCAAAAGTAGGGGTAACCATGGAAGGTGTTCACTTACACCTTGGGGCAAGCCTTGTAAGTGGTGTAAAACTGCGTCTTGTAAGAAGAAAAGGAAATTTAGCTGTCTGATAATATTGTCCTTCTGTGCTATTTAGCCTTTTTAATATTGTTACATTGTTTGTTATATCTTTGATGTTAGTTTTGGACCAGCTTTTATCTGATCCATAATGAAACTGAAGTTTAATTTTCGATTGAACTTTTACTGCTTTTACTCCTGTCATTTCAATTTAGCATTGATTTAAGATGCTGAATTCTGTGATTGGAGTCTGTAGATTGGAAAGAGAGATATTATAGGATAGAATATAGATTTTGTGTTTTGGTTTCTCATGTTTAGAGATATTCTGTTCTTTTTCATTTATTCAATTTGGTTAGTGGTGATCTCTTAAAGAGTCAATGCATGTGTGTTTATATACTTTTCTTTTGGCCTTGATTCTATTTCTTGGGGAGTTTATACAGATTCCTCTTTTATGCTTCACATGCCACATGAAAGATGGAAGCCTTTTGTGTGATTAGAATTGACTTGCATCATAGTAACTTTGAACCACTGTGACATTTTTATAATAGCAGTCTGCGATCTCCTTGAAGGATTCAAAGCATTTTTTTTGTTAGTCTTGGCTTGCATTAAAATCCTTTATACAGATTGGCTGGTCTCCTTTAAAGCATTTCCTGTCTTAAGTACACTTGGGGTTGTTTATAAAGTCTTCAACAGCATTGGTTTTTTTTTCCCCTTCTTCCTCGTGGTTGATTTTTTAGTTGTTCTTTAACAAAACACTTAAAAGGTTCTCTTTGAAGGTTTCTGAAAATAATTTTAACATCGCCATTTTTCAGAAGCACTTTAGATACCTGTGGCATTTAGAAAATTTTGTTCCAGCGTTCACATAATATACATAGAAATTTGAATTTATTTAATTATGAGCATGCGCTAGTGCCTATTGGCATCCACTTGTATATATGAATGTATTATACAATACAATATTAGCTTGACTGTAGCATAGAGGAGAATAGGGTCGGAATTGGTCTGAATTCTGATCTTTGAATAAATATAATAGCTGATTGAAGCTGCTCATGAGACTCGATTGTCGGCAGCTTACACAAGGTCTTTTAGCTTTTTAAAAAGTTTTGTGCTATTTCCTAGCTAACATGGATTGCTACAGTTTATAGAATACCCAATTAGGGCATTTTTAATTAATATGCATAGGAATCTTCCTTCTCGCGCGCGCGTGCACACATATATTTCCCACTTCCGTTCAGTCCAAAGTGAAAATTGCGGGTAATTTTTATCTTAAAATTGGAGTAGATGTTTTTATTATTGGCGCAAATTTGCGAACCATGTTTGTGGGACCCTTAAACTTGGGACTTTGTTACGATTATCTGCATTCAGGCTTTTGGTAGACCCTTGGATAGTATGATGAATATATTAGAATTTAGAATTCGTATTTATAAGGGTCAAATTGGTAATGTTATAATTTTTAAAATAATCACCGTTAGTTATATTATAGAAATAATCAGTTGTGAATAGAATCAGTTAAACAGTTGATAAATTTTATTTTTAAGGTGTTGCGAGTTTTAAAAACAATTGTATGTATTTAGTAAATCTCGCTTTTAAAGTATTATAAGAATGCAAAAGGCTTAAATGGATATAAATCTATCAAATTTATTTACATTTGTATTTATACAATAATATTTTGTGCATGTATATAATAATTAATAATTGAAATAAATATTTTTATTTTATTAATTATATATTTTTCTTATTATCTCAATATAATTGGTAATAATAATATTTTTAATAGTGCATTTACTAATCAGTAATCGAAATGGGCTGAAATCTGAATGGAGATTGAAAATCATAATAAATTGTTTACTTTAGCTATAGAAATCAAAATTACAATGAGCTATATTATTATTAATATATTTATTTTGTCTTGAAATCGAAATGAATTGTTACAAATTACTAAACTGATTTTATTATTATCAATATTATTATTAAACAAGGTGAAGGGAATTTTTAATTTTCACTAGGTGTAGAAATGCCTATTCACTTATATTTCCCACTTCCGTTCACTCCAAACTCCAAAGTGAAAATTGCGGGTAGTTTTTATCTTAAATTTGGAGTGGATGTTGTTATTATTGGCGCAAATTTGCGAACCATGTTTGTGGGACCCTTAAACTTTGGACTTTGTTACGATCATATGCATTCAGGCTTTTGGTAGACCCTTGGATAGTATGATCAATGTATTAGAATTTAAAATTCGTATTTATAAGGGTCATATTGGTAATGTTATAATTTTTAAAATAATCATTGTTAGTTATATTATAGAAATAATCAGTTGTGAAGAAAATCAATTGAACAGTTGAGAAGAGAATCAGTTAAACAGTTGATAAATTTTGTTTTTAAGGTATTGCGAGTTTTAAAAATAATTGTATATATTTAGTAAATCTTGCTTTTAAAGTATTATAAGAATGCAAAAGGCTTAAATGGTTAGAAATCTATAAAAATTATTTAACCTATAAAATTTATTTACATGTGCATTTATACAATAATATTTTGTGCATGTATATAATAATTAATAATTGAAATAAATATTTTTATTTTATTAATTATATATTTTTCTTATTATCTCAATATAATTGGTAATAATAATATTTTTAATAGTGCATTTACTAATCAGTAATCGAATTAGTTGAAATCTGAATGGAGATTGAAAATCATAATAAATTTAAGTGAGCACAGAAACTCCTACCTTCAAAGTGGTTCCTTATATCTGATTGAGTTTTTTAATCAAATGTGGAAATTCCGAAGGTGGAGACGAGAAGGCTGTGCTACCCCAGATGTACCTCCTCAAGGCATCGGGGTACATCTTTTTGGTTGTAGAATCCCGTGCAACCCAAGGACCTTCCTTTATTAAAGTAGTTTACTTTAGCTATAGTAATCAAAATTACAATGAGCTATATTATCATTAATATATTTATTTTGTCTTGGAATCGAAATGAATTGTTACAAATTGCTAAACTGAATTATTATTATCAATATTATTATGAAACAAGGTAAAAGGAATTTTTAATTTTCACTAGGTGTAGAAATGCCGATTCACTTTTTATTCTCATTCTCATTCTGCCTCCTCATAGGATTACCATTTCACATTCTCAAAAATTTACAGTTGACTCACATTTCATTCTGATTCCTCCTTATTTTGGAAGTAAATAACTTAAAGAATCATATTCCCTTATTCTTGTTTTTCATTCACATTCATTTTCCTTATTTTGGAAGTAAATAACTTAAAGAATCATATTCCCTTATTCTTGTTCTCGTTCTCATTCTCAATTAGTAACTACACTATAAATGCAATGATTTTGTTTCCTAATTAAACAAGGATAATTTTTAAATTTTTATAATATATGTTAAGAAGTATGTAGAATTGTATTAAATATGAAACTGATTCCCAAAATCATATTTTAAAAAACTATTTTTTCTTATTTTTTGAAATTTATTGTAGGATGGGGTGATTTATCAAAGTAATTTTTTAAAAAAATTTCAGACCCATTTGGAATTGCTTTTGGAAGGCTCAAAAAGGATTTTGAATAGCTAAAATTTAAGTTTGGTGTTCTATAATTTTTTTAAAAAAAAATTACTTCTGATAAAATTATCTTATCCACGTTAGATTTTTAAAAGAAAGGAAAAAGTAATTTTTTAAAATCTGATTTTAAGAATCATTTTTATACTTAATAAAATTTCATATATATCCTTATATATATCATAAAAATTCAAAATTATCTTAGTTAGAAAATAAAATCAATAACTTTAAAAAGATAATTATTATTTCCAATTATATTGAGCTACCAAAAAGAAATAAAATTACTAATATAAAATTTATTTTAACTATTAATTATTATATTTACCAATAAAAAACATTTTATATACACGTTTATAAATATTTAAATAAAATTTATTCATGTCTATTTCAACCATTTACATTATTACAGCAATTTAACAATTGGTTGTCATTGCTTGGGAATTATATAATTACTATATGTTGTAAAAATGCATTGAGCCATGCCATGTGTTTGATACAGGTTATGCTTGTTCGATTAAATTGTACTCACCTATAAATCAATGATTCAGTACATGTGCACGTTAGTGGTCTTCAGAATCCAGAATAATAAATGCCTTGAAATGCTTGAGTTCAGTGATTTCGCAGAAGACCAGGTTCCTTGTTAATGAGTCAGCATGACTGACTGAATCCTTCACTAAGCCAAATTTGTTTTCACTTTTAGTTTAGAAATTGTCATTAATTAAGAAAGTGTTTGATAAAATGCTTTGGAAGGCACTATTCGTTGGACGTTAGCCCAGAATTTATGAAATCATTGGTGTTTCATCCTATTTGTAACACTCTTCTTTATTTTCTATTCTAACGAAGAAATCTTTTATTAGAAAAGTGACAAGATTGCACCTTTCATTTGTATGTTAAGGAGGTGTAAAATTTTCTCGTTAAAATCCCATCATGAAAAAAACTCACGGCCAAAAACCTACTGAAAGTTAAAGAAAGAAGAGTAAATCATGATAAATACACTCTCTTTTACAATGCAAACGGATGCTTCGATGAGTAGATCATGCACCAAACTTGTATATCGTTGTTGGTAGTGCTTTGTTGAATCAATATGCTAGATTTTCACTTTCCTTTTTTTTTCTTCTTTTTTTTTTCGTTGTGGATGCCAAAATGATTTGGGTTAAACTATACTTAATGCCGGTTTGGTACAACTTCTCTACTAATTAAAAGAGTTTTTTTCTTAAATTTTCAAAAAGCTTTTTTATTATAAATTTTAACTTGAGTGGATTTCTTGGGATTAAACAAGTTATATTTTTGTCTCTATATAAAAGTTCAAGTTATAGATTTTGGAAATAGAGATGTAGAGGCTTTTTTTTTAATTTCATAACATAATTTTAAAAGACTTATTTAATAAATTTGATTTTTTTTTATAAAAATTATCATTCACGTCCAAACTACTGAAGATTTTTTGTTAAACGCTCTACTTAAAAGCTATATTAATTATAAACTTTCTCAAAAAAAAAAATCAATTCAAAGAGTTATAGCAAACAAATTGCTAGTTAACTTCAGTCGATAATAATCTTCTAATCCGTCCTACAAATGACTTTCGGCAAGAGTGGTGCTACTCCCATCTCTTCAAAGCCCATTTGACACCCCGTTTTCTTTATTTAAAATTTTATACATTTGAAAATTATATTTTCTTTTACTTGACACGCTCCAAATTCTAAAACTAAGCTTCAAAAAACCTTCGTCATTAAATCTCAGTGCCTTCCTTTATTCCTGTTAATTGAGAAGAAGAATCAGAGTCTGGAAGAATGAAAGAAAATTCAGCGAGATAGAAATCTAGTAATTTCATACCATGATTCAGAATTTTTTTTTTCTTAAAAGAATCTACTATTCTTCTATATTTTATATAAAAAAAAAAAGAGGAAAAGAGGAAACTGAGACTCTTCGTTTAATGCTTGAAAGTTAGAAAGAAAAGGTCAGGAAGCTGCCTGGCAATGAGAGTGATGCATCAGCACTAATTTCTATCTCGATAGCTACCAATTACCACCCCTAGAAAGACTGTTGGTCAACAAGCCATATCTACTGGTTTCCTTTCTCTGAGAATTATAGCAAGCGCTTCAGATATCATAATACTTTGTGACTGACTACTGTGCATGCTTAATTATAAGATTATTCCTTGTGGCCAAATAAAATGACCCCCTTTAGAGCCTCTGTATTTGAAAAAGCAAGACAATGAGCTTAATTTTTGTCAATGCCTCCAGTAGGATACTCCTAAATCCACATACCCACCCACCAGAACTCCAATCTTGAAACTTATAGATCAAACCATAACTTAATGTGCCTGACAACCAGGGATATGTCAGGCCTTTAAAGCACCACTACATTCATTTGAGTCTGAAATTGCTCCAATTAGTATTATGATTATTATTTTAAAAAACTCAACGTAAGCAAAGTGCCTCAGCATACAATATTTATTGACAACTAAAAAGTAATAGTGGGTGGGGCTTGCCTGGGTTTTGTTTAAAAATTGAAGTAAAAAATTTTCAAATTTCAAATTTCTAGTACAAAGAAAATTGATGACTAAATTAAATTATGAAAATTAATTTCTAATATTACATGAAAATATTATCAAGTTAACTGGTAACATCGTTAATCACTTAATCCTCAATCTAATACGTTATGTATTTATTACTCTGCCTTAAATCAAAAGTGGCGGTGATTTATTTTTATTTTGACTAATCAGAAAGGCATGTTAGAGCTTTTATTTTGTCGAAAATGAACAAAAAAACTCCGAGATTATAAATGTAACTAACAATCATTTAACTTTCATTTTGAAAGTCATTATATTGTTTATTCAGGAGAAGCGTTCTTTTATATTTTATAGATATAATGTTTGCTAATCCTAATTTAAGCTAAAGCATATGCATTTCCTAATTAATTCTAATTTAAGTTTATTCAACTGCAATCAATTAATGTTCCATAATACACATTACAAGTACTATATATTCTAAGAATTTTAATCGTAATGACAAGGTGATCATTTAATTATTACCGTTAAATTATATATGTATGGTGGAGAGGAGTCCACACGGTTTTGACGAGAAATTAAAGAATTAAAAGACAATATTTAGTTAAGCTAGTAGTATTTGTTCTGTTTAGTTCGTCGTTTTACCAGCAAGCATCCTGGCAATGCACACATTAATAAAAAAATTTATCTGTTTGGACTGATCGGTGGTGAAAAATTCCACATACTTTAATTAAGAAAATGGCAAGCATCTTAAAGAAAACAATTAAAATATTGTCACTTGATGCTTGAATCATTATTGTTAAATATCTCCGTTGAGTTGTATTCCCCAGTTGTGAGTATCATTATTGTCTTTGCTATCTAATCTATTCAATTTTCTTTCTGGAGACAAGATTTTGATTCCTTTCATCGTTACAAAAACGGATCCATGGTTGCTGTGGGAGAGATCTTACTCAACGCCTTCTTTCAGGTGTTGTTTGACAGGTTGGCTTCCCGTAATTTGCTCAGCTTTGTCCGTCAACTTGGAGGCGGGGTCGATTCCGAGC
Organism: Citrus glauca; assembly: GCA_029633175.1. Taxonomy (NCBI): domain Eukaryota; kingdom Viridiplantae; phylum Streptophyta; class Magnoliopsida; order Sapindales; family Rutaceae; genus Citrus; species Citrus glauca. The sequence goes on along the minus strand of JAQOOD010000003.1, from coordinate 40,127,025 downwards.
TCAAGAAGTGGGAAAGAAAGCTGAAGATGATTCAGGCGGTACTCAACGATGCAGAGGAGAAGCAACTGACCGACGAGGCTGTGAAGATGTGGCTGGACGATCTCCAAGACTTGGCTTATGACGCTGAGGACATTCTTGATGAGTTTGCTACTCAAGCCTTGGAAAGCAAGTTGATGGAGCAAAATCAGGATAGCTCTGGCCAGGTTCTCAGTTTCATCCCGGCTAGTTTGAATCCGAATGCTGTTAGGTTCAATTATAGCATGAGGTCCAAGATTAACGATATTACTAGCCGGTTGGAGCAACTCGGCAAAGATAGAATTGAACTTGGGCTGCAACGGATTCCTGAAGGGGCATCATCAACTGCTGCTGCTGCACACCAGAGGCCACCCAGTTCAAGCGTCCCACCAGAACGTGAAGTTTTTGGTAGAGAAGAAGATAAGGCCAAAATTCTTGATATGGTGTTGGCCGATAGCCCAAGTGATCATGCCAACTTTGTTGTAATACCCATTGTTGGCATGGGCGGGATAGGAAAAACAACTCTCGCTCGGGAGGTTTACAATGACAAGGCCGTTGGAGATTCCAAGTTTGATGTAAAAGCATGGGTTTGTGTATCTGATAACTTTGACGTTTTGGGCATCTCAAAGGCGCTTCTCGAGTCAATCACCCGCAGGCCATGTCTTCTAAACAGATTAAACGAAGTGCAGGTTGAATTGAAAGTAGCTGTGGATAAAAAAAGATTCTTGCTGGTCTTAGATGATGTTTGGAACGAGGAGTACAGCTTGTGGTTAGACTTAAAAGCTCCGTTCCTGGCTGCTGCACCAAACAGTAAGATGATCGTCACCACACGCAATTCAAATGTTGCATCAACAATGGGGCCAGTTGAACATTACAATCTCAAGAGTCTATCAGATGATGATTGCTGGTCCATTTTCATAAAGCATGCATTTGAATCTAGAGATCTTAACGCACATCAAATTTCAGAATCATTCCGCAAGAAAGTTGTTGCCAAGTGTGGAGGCTTGGCCCTGGCAGCAAAAACACTCGGAGGCCTTCTGCGTACGACCAGGCATGATGCGTGGGATGATATATTAGAGAGCAAACTATGGGATTTACCACGACAAAGTCACGTTCTCCCTGTGTTAAGATTGAGTTACCATCATCTTCCGTCTCATTTGAAAAGATGTTTTGCTCATTGTGCCATCTTTCCGAAAGATTATGAATTCAATGAGAAGGAGCTGACTTTCTTATGGATGGCTGGAGGTATTATTCGACAGTCAAGAAAGAATGAGCAGCTGGAAGAATTGAGCAGCAAGTGCTTTCAAGATCTAGTGTCGAGGTCTATTTTTCAACAAACCAGCTCTGGTAGTGCTAAATTTGTAATGCACGACCTTATCCATGATCTTGCTGAATTGGTTTCTAGAGAAACCATTTTCAGGTTAGAGGAGTCCACCAACTTGTCATCAAGAAGATTTGAAAGGGTTCGCCATTCTTACTATGCCCATGGTAGGCTTGATGGTAAATCTAAGTTGGAGGTTTTCAATGAAATTGAACATCTACGAACATTCTTGCCATTATGCATAAGAGGTGGCGTTACTTCTGGTTATATAACTAGCATGGTTCTCAACGATTTGTTGCCGAAGTTCAAAAGGTTGAGGATGCTGTGTTTAGAAGGATACCATATTGGTGAGTTACCAATTCCATTTGAAGATTTGAGACTTCTAAGGTTCCTCAACCTTGCTGACACTGACATAAGAAGTTTACCTGAGTCAACATGCAAATTGCTGAACTTGGAAATTTTGATATTAAGAAATTGTTCCTGTTTGATAAAGCTTCCGCAGAAAATGAGGAATTTGATCAATTTACGTCACCTCGATATAAGAGGTGCGAAGTTGCTGAAGGAGATGCCATTTGGAATGAAAGAGTTGAAGAAGCTTCAAACATTGTCCAATTTTATTGTAGGCAAGGGTGAATCTGCATCTGGTTTGGAAGATTTAAAAAGTTTAGACCTTCTTTGTGATGAACTCTGCATTGCTGGATTAGAGAATGTGAATAGTCCACAGAATGCAAGAGAAGCCACATTATGTGAGAAGCTCAATCTTGAAGCATTGACTCTAGAATGGGGGTCTCAATCTGACAGTCCTCGGGATGCAGTACTAGAAGAGAAGGTACTTGACACTCTACAACCTCATGAATGTATAAAAGAGCTGGCAATCAAGCACTATGGCGGTGTAAGATTTCCAGCTTGGATCGGACAGCATTCGTTCTCCGAGATGAAGGTCCTTAAATTGGAGAACTGTGACAATTGTGTATCTCTGCCGTCGCTTGGCCTGATGAGTTCACTTAAGCACCTTACTGTTAAAGGGCTGAAGAAACTAAAAAGCATAGAGTCTGAGGTTTATGGGGAGGGTTTCTCAATGCCTTTTCCGTCACTGGAGATTCTGAGTTTCGAGAATTTGCCAGAATGGGAGCATTGGGACACCGAGATCAAAGGAAATGCGCCTGTTGATATATTTCCTCGTCTCCAAAAACTTTCCATTGCAGAATGTCCCAAACTCTCTGGAGAACTGCCTGAGCTCCTGCCTTCCTTGGAGACACTTGTTGTTAGTAAATGTGGAAAGTTGGTAGTTCCATTGTCTTGCTATCCAATGCTTTGCAGATTAGAAGTTGATGAGTGCAAAGAACTAGTCTGCAGGACTCCGATTGATTTTAAGTTGATAAAGTCCATGACTATTTCAAATAGTTCATTAGACATGAATGGACGCAAGGGGATGCTATACGATGGTTCAGCTGGCTCTTCACTGCCAAAGCCCATGACTACTACAAATGTTTTGGAGTTTGGAAAATTATTGAAGCCTGGATTTCAGATATTAGAAACTTTGGTAATTGGCAATTCTGAACAGCTCAAGTCATGGAGGCAGCATGGGGATTTTCCGCAAAAACCAGTACGAGGGCTGAATATGCTCGCTCACAATGAGGAGGTATCAATTGAAGAAAGTTGCGTACGTCTTGTTTTGTTTCCAGAGATCAATTTCTTTCCCAGAAATCTGCGCTCTCTTCGAATTTGCAACAGCACAGCTTTGAAATCCTTACCCGAGGAAATGATGGAAAACAATTCACAACTCGAAAGGTTGTATATCAGAGAATGCAACTCTCTAACATTCATCCCAAGACGGAGGCTACCAGCATCTCTTAAATGGCTTGAGATCAGAAATTGTGAGAAATTGCAACGTCTGTTCGATGATGAAGAGGATGCTTCTTCTTCTTCTCCTTCATCCTCGTCTTCCCCAGTGATGCTGCAACACCTGTATATAAATAACTGCCCAGAGCTCACCAGTTTATCATCGGGTGTCCAATTCCTTGAGGCGCTTGAAGGCCTCGAGATATGGGATTGTCCAAAGCTGGAGTCATTACCAGATGGCCTGCACAATCTTAAATGTTTACAGAGCATTTATATACGGTATTGTCCAAGTCTTGTTTCCTTCCCAGAAAGAGGGCTTCCCAAGACGATTTCAGGGGTTGACATTTACAGTTGTGACAAGCTCGAAGCCCTGCCCAATGACATGCACAAACTCAACTCTCTTCGAGATTTAAGGATACAGGGGTGTCCAAATCTTGTATCGTTTCCAGAAGAAGGTTTTCCTACCAATCTAACATCACTTACAATTGGAAATTTCAAAATGTATAAGACACTCGTCCAGTGGGGGTTGCACGGGCTTACCTCTCTTAAACGCCTCTCGATCAGTGGATGTCATGAAGCAGAGTGTTTTCCAGACAAGGAGATAGGAATGACGCTGCCCACCTCTCTCACTCAACTGGCACTTGCGGGATTCGAAAAATTGATATTTATGTCTTCAATGGGTTTTCAAAACCTCACCTCTCTTCAATATTTGTGGATCTCGAACTGCCCGAATCTCACATCATTCCCAGAGGTGGGCCTTCCATCCTCACTTTTGCATTTAGGAATTTACAATTGTCCAAAGCTTAAAAAAGCGTGCAAAAGAGATCAAGGAAAAGAGTGGCCCAAAATTGCTCACATCCCTCGCGTTGAGATAGACAGAAAATTCATTTACGATCCAGAATCAGAGGAGTAGATTCTACTATTAAGGTCAGTTGATTTTTATTATCCGCTATAACAAGCTCCACCTAGTTGTTTGTTTTAAATAATAATTTTGCAGTTCTGTATAATCATAAATCCTCTGATTCCGTTTTCACTAGTCAGATTGTATGTTGAGGCTATTTGCTTTTAATCGGTGTTTGTTAAGGTAATTTGTGCTGCCGCATAGGTTGATTACTCGCAGATTTTTGTCCAAAGTTTTTTATTACTTCAATGAAAATTTTAGATTGCAGATTTTTGTCAATTATTTCATTGTTTGTTTTAAAGCAGAATTGGAGTATAACATTTTTGGGAGCGCGCATTCTCTGATGCATAAAATTGACTGTTATTAATCGTTGGATTTTGAAATTGGTAAGATGTGTACTTATTCTTTCTTCAGCCAACCTTGCCTTCTTTCTTCGGTAGCATATCTAATGAATATTTCTCTGTTCAGTTAAGGATGAATGCTTGGAGTGGAGTATTTGGTAACATTTCTGCCATAGGTGAATCCTTGAAGAAATGCCTGCACTTCCTGAGACCAAATACAGGTCTGATTCAAAATAGCACCTGTCCCAGAAAATATGATACAAGGCAAATATGTGTAGTTTTCAGTTTAAAGGGCTTGTAAATTCTCTAGTAAGAATCCAATAATTTGCTTTTTCACGTTCATTTTATTTGTGGATCCTTGCATCTGAATTTGATCAATCGAAAAGGAATTGCTTTCAGACAGAATAAGAATAGCAGTACCTAGCCTATGACATAGTGTATGGACCTGCAAACCTGAAACTATTAGTTTGAGGTAAATAATCCATGATCCTCACAAGTTAACTTCTTTTGTTACTTTCATCAAAAACACATTTAAGAAATTTGCAATTTTTTGTTAGTTATGTATCCAATGTTGTTTTCTGTTTTAGCATTTGTATAATCTACCGTATTATATTTTGGCAGTTGCCGTATCTGAGGTATCTTTTGCATTTAACTTGCCTTTATTTGTTTTGCTTGTGACTTAATGACACCAACATTTGCCAGAGATTTAGAGAAGCATATCAAGATGCTTGGCAAACTTGACAAACTTCAAGATCCTTCATTCTTCACAACGCAAAACTTGTAAGTACACTTATGCCCGCAATTATTGTGAACGCTTGCAATTTTGATGCAGCGAAATGGTTTGTTGATGCAAAGGTTTAAACTTTTAAATTTACACTGCAGGGTAGTTGGATGCTGTATAGTCGAAAGGCCACCAACATCAAGAACTATAACTCCAAGACCGGGTTTGCATTAATTCAATCAGCTGAAATAATGATGCCAATGACGCTATCAGCTGGACTTAGAGACCAGTCAGATCAATCATCCTTTTATCAACAGTTAATGTCATGATGGTGGCTATCGGTGGAAACAAAGGATGTGTCGGAATCAATATGAAACAGTGAGAAGAATGAGAGGAGCTTTGATTATAAGTAGGCTCAATGAACTCATGCTGGTAAGTGGTAATTAAAGAAATTTGTGCGCTTAGTAGAGTTTCAATATTTTCTGTTTGGGATATAGTTGATAATTTGATACTCTGATTAAGAAGCCTGATTATAGTAGCTGACTTTTTTTTTGTGGTTTGCTGTTGATTTTTCTTTTGATTATTTTTTCAACATTAGGTTGATCTGTTGAAGAACAAGCTTGGGTTGATTATGCTTTAACTACAAGGAAGAGCCAGACTTGGATGCAGGCATTCAGCTTTTAATGGGTAAGAACAAATGTATGCTTTAACCATGTTTCTCACTTATTTCAATGCACACATTGAAGGCATCTGAGCTGATCCCGAAAATGTGATGGAAATACTTCTCTGTTTACATAAAACAGGACAAATAGAGATCTCTGATCATGCCTGAGAATTAGTTGCATTGAAATTTCTGCCATTGCCAAAAATAGAATAAACTAGGAATACATGCAGCCTAAAAAATCATGTCCGTGTTCTATTATTTCATGTTTGCTGAAATCACAATTGTTTTCTTAGATGCTTTTGAGAAAGTAACAACATCAATTTCAAAAATGATGGGGTAAGATGCATCACGCAGTGCTACTCAACATGAGAATTCCTGGCTGCATTACCTGTATGTTGAGTGATCGCACAGTACCACCTTTAGAAGCTTGTAAGGAGTAGACAACTAGATGCGAGTAGTTTCAATATGGATTCGCATCAAATGATTTCTTGCCAGTGATTACTATAACCTCTATCCCACAATTCTTGGAACTGGTCATACCAATAATGAAGTATTGTGTACGTTGAAGACATAGCTCAAGGCCTTGCGAAAGCTCCGTCAACCTTTGTATTGGAAAACAGTTGGTTGTAGTTGCTTCTGAATGATGTTATTAATAGATACTGTAAAAATGAACTGTATCACTCATTTTCAGAGCCCTGTTAAGAAGTGTTGGTAATGTGTTTGAAGGTTGTTTGATTTATGTTGTATTCAGCTATAAATCAAAGATTCAGAACATGGGTATGTTACTGGTTTCCAAATCAAAAAATTGCCTTGTGATGTTAGTGTTCATTGTTTTCACAGGAGATCAGGTTCCCTGTTGATGAATCAAGAAGGCAACCGCATCCATGTCTTAAGTTCAAATGTGTCTCTTCTATTTTCTATTACTGACTCCTTTATTTTGATTTCTTCATTGTAATTGAATTGGTTTTTTTTGTCCAAATTAGTCAAAACCTCCTAGAGTCATTAAGTTCTGTTAGCATTTGAAGATAGAACTAGAACTAAATGATTGACTGGATTAAATTACGATAAAGAATTAAGTTATATATTTAGAGATATTATGTTTTTTTTTTCATTTGTTCAATTTGGTTAGTGGTGATTTCTTAAAGACTCAATCCATGTGGTTTATGCATTTTTCTTTTGCCTTAATTTCTGTTTCTTGGGGAGTTTATATAGATCTTATTTTATGCTTCACATGCCACATGAAAGATCGAAGCATTTTGTGTGATTAGAACTGACTTGCATCACAGTAACTTTAAACCACTGCGACATTTTTATAATAACAGTCTGAGATCTCCCTGAAGGATTCAAAGCATTTTATTTTATATTAAACTCCTTTACGTGGGTTTTGACACTACCACAAGTTCTTTAAATACTAAAACGATTTTGAGTCTTTTGTATCATTTGATTGAAGTACATGAAAGCACTCGTGGCTGCAAAAATACAGCTGGGGCTATATTTTCAACAGCATTCTCTTTTTAACCTTTATCCTCATGGTTGTTTTTGCAGTTGTTCTTTAAGCAAACATTTAAAAGGTTCTCTTTATGGATTTTTGAAAATAATTTTAACATCAGCAATTTTCAGAAGCACTTTAGATGTCTGGCATTTAGAAAATTTTATTCCGGTGTCACATAAAATACTTAGGAAGTTAAATTTATTTATTTATGAGCATGTGCCAGTGCCTAGTGGCATCCTCTTCACTTGTGATAGTCAAATATATTATACGATACAATATTAGCTTGACTGTAGCACAGAGGAGAATAGGGTTGGTGTTGGTCTGAACCAGCTTATGTAACAGCTGCCAAAGGATAATTTAATTGTACTTTGAGTAAAGCTTTTGCGAATTAAACAAGTGATAATTTGTTTATATTAAGAAAAACTTAAAGGATAGGGCTATTTTAACTCACCAAACTACACATTAAAAATCCACTTACAAAAATAATTTTTTATTATTAAAATATTCCTAAATTAAATTATAATTATAGACACTAAAATATATATTTTTTTATATTTTACTCTTTGAAACTGTCTTTATATTCGATATTATATTTATTTTCTTAGCTCTAAATTGATATTTTTTTTCATTTTTGATTAATTTTAAGACACATATAAAGTGATTCATATTGATTTTATACTAACAAACTATTATAGCACATTCGAAAAATAATTAAATTGTTCTTATTTACATAGTGAAAATGCAAATAGCTCATTCAAATGTTAAGGAATTGGAGAGCTGCTGCCAAAGATGAAAGATGTGAATTAAACATCAGAAAAAAAAATTATGTTTACTATCTTGCCAGACCAACCACCAAAAAGCATCGTAAAGAAAAATCAGATAATTTAGAAGATAAAGTAAGCGGAATGGAGGCAGAAAGCAAGCAATGATAACTCTTTCGACAAACTAATATAAATCAAAATGCAATATCGGCCCTAATAAAAAATGAAAATAAAATTGATTACGAATACGTGTTAAAGAAATCCCTAAGTATAGATGTGACTGAAATATTTGAGATTGAAGTAGAAATAAGACTCAAAATCAATTGGTAGGAATAAATAAGAAACCCCGATACTAATAAAATATACGCACAAATCCTAATACTAATTGTAATCACGGATAAAAAGCATAATACGAATAAATTACATGGGCAACTATTTCATTGAGAAATTAATTAAATCATGTATTAATATTTTGTATACATATATTTTTTTTATATATAACTTTCGGTAATTTAGTTTTCCACTTATCATTTTTACTCCAAAAAAATAATTGAGAATATTATTTATGTTTTGGTGCAAAATATTTGAACAATATACAAATTTTTCAGTTTAATAAATCTAAACATCTATTAAGTTATAAATGAATTTAATGGGTTTAATTAATAAAATTACTATTATTATATAAATTGGGTTTAGTAATGGTAAATTGGGTGGGTTTGTTGAGTAAATTTTAAAATTTTAAAATTTAAGGATGAGTTTATTTAGTGAATGAGTTAAGGGAGTAGTTTGTTGGGATTCACATAGACCCACCAAATTCAAATGTAAAATTTTTGAAAAAAGAGGCTATTGAGTTATTCTTTTAAAAAAAGAATTAAAATGTCAAGAATACCTTTATTTAATTTTATAATCTTATTTTATAGTCATATTTTATTTCCACCTTAACATAATTTTAAAAACCTTAACTAATAAATTCTATAATTTTTTATAAAAGTTATCATTAATATCCAAACGGCTAAAGACTTTTTTTTTTTAAAAAAAAGGAACTATGCTTACAAAAGTTGTATTAACAATAAATTTAGTCCAAAGAATAAAGTTATTCCAAACAAGCAACTCCTATTCATCTTGCTAATGAATCAAGATGACTGAATACTTCTCGAAGCCAAATCTGTTTTCACTTTTAGGTCAGAAATTGTCTTTAAAAAAAGTATTTGATAAAATATGCTCTGGGAACACTAATTCGTCAGATGGTTACTCCAAGTTTATGAAATCAATGGGATTTCATCATATTCATAACATTCTTCTTTAATGTCTATTCTAACAAAAAAATCACATACAGAGAATAGGTTTCGTTCAAACTTTGACTAGAAAAAGTAACCATAATTCATCATTCATTTATATCTTAAATAAGCGTAAGATTTTATCATCAAAATCCCATCATGAAAAAACTCATGGGAGAAAAGCTATAAAAATAAAGAGAACAAAGAGGGTGGCGTGCATGTAAATTATATCGATTTTATCTATATGGCAAATAAGACTCTCTTTTACAATGGCACGGATGCTTCATTGAGTAATCATGATTGTTGCTGGTAGTGCTTTGTTGTATCAATCTGCTAGCTATTCAGCTTTCTTTCTTCTTTTTATTTTTTTGTTTTCAAGTAGCTTGTGGTTGTAGAAATATTTCAATTAAACTATACTTAAGTGCCTATTTGGTATAATTTTTTTACTAGCCAAAAGAATTTTTTTTTAGTTTTTTATAATTTAATTATACTTTAACTAGAGCTTTTGGGATTAAACAAGTGATAATTGCTCTTTATTAAGAAAAACTCAAAGGGTAGAGCTATCTCAATCCACCAAACTACTTATTAAAAATCCACTTATGAAAATAGTTTTTAATTATTAAAATACATCTAAATTAAATTACAATTATAGACATTAAAATATAGTAAAATTTTTTTTTACTCTTTGAAACCGTCTTTATGTTCGGTATTATATCTTTTTAATTAATCTTAGAACACATATAAAGTGATTCATATTGATTTTATACTAACAAACTATCATAGCACATTCGAAAATAATTAATTCGTTCTTATTGCATAGTGAAAAAGGCAAATAGCTCATCCAAATGTTAAGGAATTGGAGAGCTGTTGCTGGAGACGAAAGATGTGAAACTCATGGTAAAGAAAAATTGCATAATTCTCACTTAGAAGAGGGGGGGGGGGGGGGGGGGGGGGGGGGGGGGGGAAGAAATACAAATAGATTGAGAGGTAGCCGCCGCCACCAGCAGTCAAACTGTTTCACATACTAGAAGACAAAGCACGTGGAATGGAGGCAGAAAGCAAGTAATGATAACCCTTTGGACAGAACTAATATATATCAAAATTCAATATCGGCCCTAACGAAAAATGAAAATAAAAATTCATTACAAATACGTGTTAAAGATATTCCAAGTATTGATGTGATTGAAATAGTTGAGATTGAAGTAGAAATAAGACTCAAAATCAATTGAGAGGAATAAATGAGAAATCCTAATACTAAAAAAATATACGTGCAAATGCTAATGCTAATTAAAATCACGGCTAAAAAACACAATGTGAGTGAATTACATGTGCAATTGTTTCATTAAGAAATTAATTAAATTGTGTATTAATATTTTGTACATATATATTTTTCCATATATAACTTTCGGTAATTTAGTTTTCCACTTATCATTTTTACTCCAAAAAATAATTGAGAATATTATTTATGTTTTGGTGCAAAATATTTGAACAATATACAAATTTTCAGTTTAATAAATCTAAACATTTCTCCAGTTATAAATGAATTAAAAGGGTTTAATTAGTAAAAATGTAAACATTTCTCCAGTTCCTATTACATCAAGGCCCTGTAAGTCTATATTGGTTATTACAAAAGCACCCTTAAACTGAGATTTGAGATATTTTTTCAAAGATCGAAGCGCATGATTTCACGGCTATGTTGCATAGTGAATTTTAGTGCTTTACAGTTAAGGGATAGTTTAAATTCATTACAAAGCATTCGCAAAGAAATTGTTTTTAAATGAAACTCGTCTTGACCAGATTATTTATTATTATTCAAAAAAAATGTTCAGAACTTAGCCAAAGTGATCAACTCGTAATTATTCTACAAAGGGAACAATTTTGAACGGTTGGAAATTCCATAATTATGCTTTTCTGTGAATTATTTTAAATAAAATTATAAAAACCAATATAAAATTATTACCCAATAAAAACTTTAGAGAGACAAGTGCCCCCAACAGGATCAAGTGAATATGCCCCACAAAGATCGCATGATCATTTTTTGTTCTTTTTCTTTTTGACAATTTTATCTGTGGTTTCAACTTTTATGCTTTATTGTCATTTCCCGTCGAGGGCTCCGCTGCACCCATTACAACTTACCTCTAGATTGTTTTTGACTTACTAAACCGTAGATTTGATGGAAGCACGTCCAACGTTGAGTTTTAATTATATCATCACATTTCGTTAGCTCCTCAAACTCCATTTTATTTGTAATTTCTTTATAAAAATATTCAAAACTTCATTAAGCTTCTGATGGACCATCATGGCTAAGGGTGCATTAGAACCAAACTGAAATATGTCAATTCAGTTCGATTTGGTCAGTCTAAATCGAATGATTTAGAAAATGTGAACTAATCGATTTTAATTTTTGAATTGAACTGAACTGAAAATTAATTGGTCGTTGTTAGTATTTTTGCATAAACATGGATGATTAGTGATTATAATTGAATTGGACCTAAAAAAATTCAAACTAAGGTAAAAATATAAAATCTTAGACCATATAAAAGAAAAAATACTAATTTTTTTTAACCAAAACGAACCGAATTATTTTGACTCAATTTGGTTCATAATTTTTTAAACCAAACTGATTTATTCCCACCCCCTAATCGTGGCCCTCTATCGTTAGTCATTCACCCTTGAGTTTGATACCAATTGTTGGGTTTCAAATGATTATACACTCAAATGGAACCCTCATAACAGAAAACTAACAAAAACAATAAGAGCACAATGTTAAAATCTTAAATCAATCGCCAAAAAAGCACCCCAAACAAATCGATTAGGAACAGTTAACAACAAAAGATTTGATGGTTCAAAATCATAATGTGACCTACTTCCATCCAAGAATCATACTAATTGCTTTACTTGTTGTCAAATACGAGATCACAAGATTATTTATCACTTTACAAAGAAAAAAAATTTAGAAGAAATACTCCCCAATTTTTCTCTTAATAGTTATGAATCAACACCCCTAGAAAGGCTATTGATTTACTTTTCCTTATTTCCTATGATCGGTTGCAGCTACTTAATCCTTGCCAAGCTCCAACATAGTCCAAACATTTTTCATGGTACATGCATAGTGCACCTTCAGAAACTTTACAGCCCTTCTTAAAATCTCAGGCATGTAGAGTGCAATTTCGCACCTATATGCTTAGTCCTCTCAGTTCTCGTGATGTTTTTGATTTATTTCTCGGACGAGTAACACTTTTAGCTGTCATAATACAATGTTATTGACTTCTGAGCATGACTTAATTTTGAGATCATTACTTTTAGTTAAATGATCTCCTTCAGAGCTTCTACCTATGCAGTCTTTTTAGACCTCGATAGTTGATAAAACATTTTCAATGTGAAGGCTTGTTTTCCAATCTATAGTTCAATTATAGACTGGAAATGGTTAGGCTTAATGCACCTTGAAAAGCTTCACAATTTGTATTGAAACCTTAAGCCTTAGAATGCTACAAATTTTAGATCCATATACTTAGTGCTCTTATGATTTGTTTGATTTTTACTTGGATGAAGAGCACTTTAGCTATAGACTACATTGTAACCAATTCAAAGCATGCCTTAGCTACGAGATCATTCATTCTAGCCAAATGCCCTCTTTAGAGATTTTGCTATTGTTGCGTTTAAGCCTCTATATCAAAGCAATTACATGTCGAAGGCTTGCTTTGCAGTTAACAGTGCAATTATATAGATTAAAGGTGTAAATCCATAAAACTACCACACTTCAATCTTTAGACTCCATAGATCAAACCGTAACTTAGTGTGCCTTTCAATCTCAGTTAACATCTTACCGCTTTCCAAGTCTTACCATGTGTTTGCTGCAAACACTGACAATTTGAGAAATGTCAGGCATCGTAAGCACATTAAGCAGCTGACAACACCCTTCTTCATTTCTTCATTGTCAATTTCCTTCTTGGAACATTGCTCCATTGAGAGTCTGCTATCATTGCTCCAATTATTATTATTTTTGTTTTTTTTTAAAAATTAACCCTGCAATAAGAGTATAAGACTAAGCAACGGTCCTTTTTTTTTTCCATTCTTGAACATGAAGTATTTGAGTATGTAATAAAAATTGTTTATTGATAATTAAAAGTTAATAGTGGGTGCCTTTAGGTTTTGTTTACAAAATTGACAACAAATTAAGATTTTTTAAATTCATAGGTAAGAAACTTTTCATTTATTCGTAGATTTTCCGGTTTAAACTTTAAAGGAAACTTAAAAGAAAAAGATGTATCATTAGATTTGTAAGTAAAAAAATTTAATATTGTATGATCTGTTCGATATGCATAATTTAAATAAACATTAATATAGATGTTATATATCCTAAAACTTAATTGACTTAATTCTTACGGTGCAAGGAAGAGGTTTCCAAGTTTAAATCTAAAGTCTTGTATTTAATTTGGGGTCGGGAAATAACAAAGGAAAAAAAAAGAATGACAGTCTGAGTGGAGCCAACACGGTTTTGAAAAAAGTGCAAAAAAGGGATTTAGGATATACTCTATTATCGTTTGTTTGCTTGCTTGTGGAAATAAAAGTCTCATGTTTCTTTGAAAGGTAAGCAAGTGTGAATGTTTCTATCTAGAGCTGGAAAATGCATTTCCGTGCAACTTACTTGATGAATGAAGTTTTCATCTCTGACCTTGATGTTTCCCTGAGCTGCATTCATTGCAGCTGATAGTATTTCATTTTGTTTTCGGAGTGACACAAAATCTCCTTTGTTAAGGTGAGAATTTAGAGTGGCTTTAACTGTTAACAAATAGCCTAATGTAAGACTTAATCAACTTCCTGCCCAGTTGTATGCTTATGAATTTTGATAAAGTTATGAGTTTGCAGAAGCTACTGTATTATATGTTGCTAGAGGCTGTAAAAATGAGGCAGATCAAACACACATTTAAATTTCAGTGACAATTTACTGGAAGTAAATTTCCTATGACCCTACATGTGACTAATTGATGAGAACTTGACAATGACAAAAGAAAGTGTGTGAGCTTTGCAGGCTGGCATGCCAATATTGACTGTATGGTGGAGTCCACTGGGACCACACTACTATTAGGAAATTGGTGGTGAAAGCAGACACGCAACTAAAGTAAAATTGTAAGAAAATAAAGAACAAGGTAAAAGAGAACACCAGAAATTACGTGGTTCGGCTTTTAGCCTACGTGCACGGGCGAAGACAGAAGGAAATATTTTACTAGTGAAAAGGAGTTACAAGTATTGTAGTATTTTAGCTCACTTCCCAAAACCCCAATACACCCAAACTCTCTAAATCACTAGAACAAGAGCTTATAAGTTTAAGCTCACAAAACTCTCTCTCAACTCCAAATTATCTCCATCGAATTGGATTCAAAATTGAATGAGAAATGAATTAGGGAGGCTCTCTTTATATAGCCAAGAATTTGGCTCCTTTTTTTTTTCTTTGGTCAACACGGCACTAGTGGTGCCGTGTTGAATGGATGGTGGATGGCACCGGCCATCTAGATGGCCGGTGCCAACCACGTGTCTTTTAACATTCTCCCACGTGTCTTTTTTTTTTCTTTGGTCAACACGGCACTAGTGGTGCCGTGTTGAATGGATGGATGGCCGGTGCCAACCACGTGTCTTTTAACATTCTCCCACTTAGAGATTAGATTGAGAATCAATCAATCTCCACACTATCCTTTCTGCTTCGCCATAATCATGTTGCCTACGTTTCTGCTAGGCCACAAGAGGATCTACTCCAAATAAACTTGTCAGTATTTATCTGCTTGGTCAAAACATCTGCTAGGTTCTCCTTCGTATGGATTTTCTGTAAATCCACACTTCCATCTTCCACTACTTCTTGAACGAAGTGATACTGAACTCCTATGTGCTTTGTCTTGGAATGAAAGGCTGGATTCTATGCAATGTGCAAGGCACTCTGACTGTCACAAAACACAGGAATTTTTTGTTGTTTGTGCCCGAGTTCCTCCAATAACCTTTGTATCCACATAGCTTCCTTGCAAGCTTGTGTAGCTGCCATGTATTCTGCTTCTGTTGTAGATAAAGCCACAACGGTCTGCAGTTTCGAAACCCAACTTACAGCTGCTCCCGCAAGTGTAAACACATAACCAGTAGTGGATTTTCTTTTATCAAGGTCTCCTGCAAAATCTGAATCCATATAGCCCCTGACAATAAACTATGATCCTCCATAACATAATGCAACATCTGAGGTTCCTCTGATGTATCTCCGAATCCTCTTCACAGCTATCAAATGCTCTCCACTAGGATTCGCCATGTATCGACTAACTGCTCCCACTGCTTGTGCAATGTCCGGTCTAGTGCATATCATAGCAAACATTAAACTTCCCACTGCTGATGCATACGGTACTCGAGACATCTCCTTCCTCTCTGCTTCATTGCTAGGACACATACTTGAGGATAATTTGAAATTAACAGGAAGTAGGGTAGAAATTGACTTACAATCTTGCATGTCGAAGCGTCGCTAGATTTTCTTCAAGTAATTTTTCTGCGAAAGCCAAATCTTCCTGTTATTTCTGTCTCGGTGAATTTGCATCCCTAGAATCTTGTTTGCTGGTCCCAAGTCCTTCATTTCAAACTCCCTAGCTAACTGGGCCTTGAATTCTTAGATTCGATCTTTGTTGGGGCCTGCTACCAACATGTCATCCACATACACCAGCAAAATAATAAAATCATTATCTTCAAACCTCTTGTAATATGCACAATGGTCTGAACTGAGTATGTTGTATCCAAGGCTCATAATGAAGGAATCAAATCTCTTATACCAACACCTTGGCGCCTGTTTGAGACCGTATAGAGATTTGTTCAACCTGCAAACCAAGTTCTCTTTTCCTGTTTCTGCAAAACCATCTGGTTGGAGCATATAAATTTCTTCTTCAAGTTCTCCATGAAGAAATGCAGTTTTCACATCTAACTGCTCTAAATTTAGGTCAAATGTAGCACACATTGCCAAGACTACTTTGACTGTTGTGAGTCGAACCACCGGAAAAAATATCTCGTTGAAGTCAATACCTTCTTTCTGAGCATATCCTTTCACCACCAATCTTGCACGATACCGCTCCACTTGGTCATTACCATCACGTTTGATCTTGTAGACTCATTTGTTTCCAATGGCTTTTCTTCCACGTGGTAGTGGTACAAGTTCCCATGTCTTGTTCTTATGTAGAGCTTCAATTTCTTCCTGCATTGCTGTCATCCACAAAGCAACATCTGAGCTGTTTAAAACTTCATGGAAAGTTGAAGGCTCCCCATCCTCTGTTAGAAGACAGTACGCAACGTTGATCTCTGTCACATACTCCGAGTGCCACATTGGCGGTCGTCTCTGTCACATGCTATTATGTCCAATTATAGCATGGGATCAAAGATTAAAGATATTACTCGCCGGTTGGAGCAACTCTGCCAAGATAGAATTGAACTTGGGCTGCAACGGATTGCTGGAGGGGCATCATCACCTACTGCTGCTGCACACCAGAGGCCACCCAGTTCGAGCGTCCCACCAGAACGTGAAGTTTTTGGTAGAGAAGAAGATAAGGCCAAAATTCTTGATATGGTATTGGCCGATAGCCCAAGTGATCATGCCAACTTTGCTGTAATACCCATTGTTGGCATGGGCGGGATAGGAAAAACTGTTAGAAGATGTGTTTAGGACTGCTGATGTGTAGTCATAGAAGTTGCTTCTGTTGAATGTTTCAAACTTTTCCTATTTTTCTGGTGTTGGTTATTTATTTTTGTTGATTCTTGCTGTGATCGTGGCACAATCTTTGGACCATGATTCTAGTGGGTTGTTATTTGGCTTTGGTGTGTTATTTAAGCATTAAAGTGTAATGTTTCCAGGAGGATGAATTAAGTGAAGTTCTCTTGACAATTCACGTGGCTCTCATTTTCCATTAGCAAACTTTATTTTCTTTTCTTATTCAAGTAACAACATTTGGTATCAGAGCTCTCTTCTTAAGGGATTTGTGTTTGAATTTGTCAAGTCATGGAAGCCGAAGCTAGTTTCTCCGCAATTGCTCCGACGGTGTTTGACGGAAACAACTACCAACTTTGGGCAGTACGTATGGAGACATACTTGGAAGCTTTGGATCTTTGGGAAGCAGTGGAAGAAGACTATGAAATTCCTGCACTTCCAAACAATCCCACCATGGCACAGATAAAAGCGCATAAAGAAAAGAAGACAAAGAAATCAAGGGCAAAGGCCTGTTTGTTTGCTGCAGTCTCATCCACCATATTCACTCGCATCATGTCTTTGAAGTCAGCAAAAGCCATATGGGATTATCTCAAGAGCGAATATGAAGGAGATGAAAGAATTAAAGGTATGCAAGTCCTGAACTTGATCAGGGAGTTTGAACTTCAAAGAATGAAGGACTCCGAGACGATCAAAGATTACTCCGACAGACTTCTGAGTATTGCAAACAAGGTGAGGCTTCTTGGATCTGAATTTACTGACTCAAGAATTGTACAAAAAATTCTTGTTACAGTACCTGAAAGATATGAAGCAACTATTACTACCTTTGAAAATACCAAGGATTTGTCAAAGATTTCCTTGGCAGAATTGCTTAACGCATTACAAGCACCAGAACAAAGAAGACTGATGAGGGGGGACACAACAACCGAAGGAGCTTTAGCAGCCAAACATCACAACATGGCCAAAAACAAAACAAAGAAGAAGGACTTTGAAGGAAATGGGGCAAGTACAACATCTGCGAATGCAAAAGAAAAGAATGAAAATCAGAAGAAATCCTATCCACCTTGCAAACATTGTAGAAAGAAGGGTCATCCTCCGTTTAAATGTTGGAGAAGACCTGATGCTAAGTGCACTAAATGCAATCAGATGGGGCATGAAGCAGTTATCTGTAAAAATGAAAATCAACATGGTGAAGAGGCAAAGACGGCTGGTCAAGAGGAAGAGGATCACTTGTTTGTCGCTACATGTTTCTCTAGCATCGAATCAAGTGAGAGTTGGCTTATTGATAGTGGTTGTACTAACCATATGACACATAACAAGGATCTATTCAGGGAACTAACCAACGCAAACTCATCAAAGGTTCGAGTTGGAAATGGCACGTACATAGCTGTGAAAGGAAAAGGAACAGTTGCAATCACAACCTTTTCAGGTACAAAGTTCATTTCTGATGTGTTGTATGTCCCTGAAATTGATCAAAACTTGTTAAGTGTTGCACAACTAATTGAAAAGGGTAATAAAGTTGTGTTCGAAGACAAAGTTTGCTTGATTAAAGATGCAGATGGAAAAGATATTTTCAAAGTAAAAATGAAAGGGAAAAGCTTTGTTCTAAATCCATTAGAGGAGGAGCAAATTGCTTTCCCGATCAAAGAAAATATCACTGAGTTATGGCACAAGAGGCTCGGGCATTATCATCATCAGGGGCTGCTGCAGATGAAATCCAAGGGGATGGCAAATGACCTTCCAGAACTTGATGACTATATTCCAAATTGCAAAGCATGTCAGTTTGGAAAGCAAAGTAGGAGACCATTTCCCAAGGCAACATGGAGAGCAACAAAGAAGCTGCAATTAGTTCATACTGATATTGCAGGCCCACAAAGAACGCCTTCTTTGAATGGTAGTCTTTATTATGTTGTATTCATTGATGATTTCACCCGTATGTGTTGGATCTTTTTTTTGAAGCACAAGTCAGAGGTGGCTCAAGTTTTCTGGAACTTTAAAGCCAGAGTTGAGAACGAGAGTGGCTGTAGAATTCAGACTCTTAGATCAGACAATGGCAAGGAGTATACCTCTGAAGTATTCAATCGCTTTTGCGAGGAGGCTGGCATCCAACATCAATTAACCACTCCATACACTCCACAACAAAATGGAGTGAGTGAGAGACGGAACAGATTTATATTGGAGATGACACGATGTATGCTACATGAGAAGAACTTGCCAAAGCACATTTGGGCTGAAGCTGCAAGCACTGCTGTTTTTTTGCAAAACAGGCTTCCCACAAGAGCAGTGAGAGATAAAACACCCTTTGAGGTTTGGTATGGCTATAAACCATCTCTGAAATTTCTTAGAATATTTGGATGTCTGTGCTTCACTCATGTTCCACAGATTAGTAGAGACAAACTAGATAAAAGAGCACTTCCAGGCATCTTTATTGGCTACAGCTCCGTTGCAAAAGCTTATAAAGTTTTCCAGCCACAAACTGGAAAAATTATTATAAGCAGGGATGTGCACTTTATGGAAGATGAAGAGTGGAATTGGGATGATGCAAAGAAGATGGATTCAACCTCAAAAAAGCTAAAACTCAAGTTTCCTGTTATGGACACAGCAGATCAAAGCATTGAAGATTGGGAAAATGAAACGGTGGATGACAGACCTATCAGGGGCACAAGACCACTTTCAGATGTTTACCAAAGATGCAATGTTGCTGTGTGTGAACCTACAAATTATGAAGAAGCCAAGACGGATCAGAATTGGGTTACGGCAATGAATGAGGAGCTGTTCATGATTGAAAAGAATAAAACATGGGAGTTGGTTGATCGACCTCAAAACAGAAAAGTAATTGGAGTCAAGTGGGTGTACAAAACCAAGCTTAATGCTGATGGCTCAATCAACAAATATAAAGCTAGGCTCGTGGTCAAAGGATTTGCTCAAGTACCTGGCGTGGATTACTCAGATACCTTCGCACCAGTCGCTAGACTCGACATCATTAGGCTGTTACTAGCTGTTGCAGCACAAAAAAATTGGAGGGTGTACCAGTTAGATGTCAAGTCAGCGTTCTTGAATGGTTTCCTGCAGGAGGAGATTTATGTAGAGCAACCGGAAGGCTATGTAAAGGAAGGAGAAGAAGACAAAGTGTATCTTCTTAAAAAAGCTCTTTACGGCTTGAAGCAAGCTCCAAGAGCTTGGTACAGCAGGATTGATGAATACTTGCGAAACTTGGGATTTGTCAGAAGCTTATCTGAATCGACATTATATGTCAAGCACAATGGTGCTGACATTCTTATCATTTCATTATATGTGGATGACCTGCTCGTGACAGGAAATAAAAAGTGTGTTGTGGAGGAGTTTAAGCAAGAAATGATGGAGATTTTTGAGATGACAGATCTCGGATTAATGGCGTTCTTTCTTGGAATGGAAATTAAACAAAATGAAAATGAAGTCTTCATCTGTCAGAAGAAATATGCAAGGGAAATTCTGAAAAAGTTTAAACTTGAAGAATGCAAAGAAATGAGCACTCCAATGAACTCAAAGGAGAAGCTCTGTAAAGAAGATGGAACAGAGAAGGTTGATCAGGCTTATTTCAGAAGCCTAATTGGTTGCTTGATGTATCTCACAGCAACTCGGCCTGACATTTTGAATGCTGTAAGCATTTTGTCTCGGTTTATGCACTGTGCTAGCGAATGGCATCTCAAAGCTGCAAAGAGGGTGCTTAGATATGTGAAGGGCACGTGTAATTTTGGCATTAAATTTACAAGGAGCAAAGAGTTCAAATTGTTTGGTTACTCAGATAGCGATTGGGGAGGTTCCATTGATGATATGAAAAGCACTTCGGGCTACTGTTTCACACTTGGTTCTGGTGTTTTCTCTTGGAGCTCGAAAAAACAAGAAATTGTAGCTCAATCCACTGCTGAAGCAGAATTTGTTGCTGCAACGGCTGCTGTTAATCAAGCTTTGTGGCTGAGGAAGATTTTAATTGATCTTAATCTGGAGCAGGAGGAAAGTACGGAGATTCTAGTTGACAACCAAGCTGCTATTGCAATCTCTCAAAATCCTGTGTTTCATGGGAAAACTAAGCATTTTAATATTAAGTTATTATTCTTAAGAGAAGTGCAGAAAGATGGAGCTGTTGTTCTTGTCTACTGCAAAACAGAAGATCAGGTTGCAGATGTCTTCACCAAGCCACTGCCGGTTAGCAAGTTTGAGTTATTCAGAAATAAACTTGGTGTTTGCAGCTCCTAAAGCAAGGAGGAGTGTTAGAAGATGTGTTTAGGACTGCTGATGTGTAGTCATAGAAGTTGCTTCTGTTGAATGTTTCAAACTTTTCCTATTTTTCTGGTGTTGGTTATTTATTTTTGTTGATTCTTGCTGTGATCGTGGCACAATCTTTGGACCATGATTCTAGTGGGTTGTTATTTGGCTTTGGTGTGTTATTTAAGCATTAAAGTGTAATGTTTCCAGGAGGATGAATTAAGTGAAGTTCTCTTGACAATTCACGTGGCTCTCATTTTCCATTAGCAAACTTTATTTTCTTTTCTTATTCAAGTAACAACAAAAACAACTCTCGCTCGGGAGGTCTACAATGACAAGGCCGTTGAACATTCCAAGTTTGATGTAAAAGCATGGGTTTGTGTATCTGATGTCTTTGACGTTTTGGGCATCTCAAAGGCGCTTCTCGAGTCAATCTGCTGCGCAGCTAGTGATCTCAAGACTTTAAATGAAGTGCAAGTTCAACTGAAAAAAGCAGTGGACGGAAAAAGATTCTTGCTGGTCTTAGATGATTCAGAATTTTTTTTTCTTAAAAGAATCTACTATTCTTCTATATTTTATATAAAAAAAAAGAGGAAAAGAGGAAACTGAGACTCTTCGTTTAATGCTTGAAAGTTAGAAAGAAAAGGTCAGGAAGCTGCCTGGCAATGAGAGTGATGCATCAGCACTAATTTCTATCTCGATAGCTACCAATTACCACCCCTAGAAAGACTGTTGATCAACAAGCCATATCTACTGGTTTCCTTTCTCTGAGAATTATAGCAAGTGCTTCAGATATTATAATACTTTGTGACTGACTACTGTGCATGCTTAATTATAAGATTATTCCTTGTGGCCAAATAAAATGACCCCCTTTAGAGCCTCTGTATTTGAAAAAGCAAGACAATGAGCTTAATTATTGTCAAGGTCTCCAGTAGGATACTCCTAAATCCACATACCCACCCACCAGAACTCCAATCTTGAAACTTATAGATCAAACCATAACTTAATGTGCCTGACAACCAGGGATATGTCAGACCTTTAAAGCACCACTAAATACATTTGAGTCCGAAATTGCTCCAATTAGTATTATGATTATTATTTTAAAAAACTCAACCTAAGCGAAGTGCCTCAGCATACAATATTTATTGACAACTAAAAAGTAATAGTGGGTGGGGGTTGCCCTGGGTTTTGTCTAAAAATTGAAGTAAAAAAAAAATTCAAAATTTAAATTTCTAGTGCAAAGAAAATTGATGACTAAATTAAATTCTGCAAATTAATTTATAATATTACATGAAAATATTATCAAGTTAACTGGTAACATCGTTAATCACTTAATCCTCAATCTAATACGTTATGTATTTATTACTCTGTCTTAAATCAAAAGTGGCGGTGATTTATTTTTATTTTCACTAATCAGAAAGGCATGTTACAGCTTTTATTTTGTCGAAAATGAACCAAAAAAACTCTGATTGGGAGATTATAAATGTAATTAATAATAATTTAACTTTCATTTTGAAAGTCATTATATTGTTTATCGAGGAGAAGCGTTCTTTTATATTTTATAGATATAATGTTTGCTAATCCTAATTTAAGCTAAAGCATATGCATTTCTTAATTAATTCTAATTTATGCTTATTCAACCTCGATCAATTAATATTCGATAATACAAATTCCAAATATTATATACTCTAAGAATTTTAATCGTAATGACAAGGTGATCATTTAATTATTACCGTTAACTTATATATGTATGGTGGAGAGGAGTCCACACGGTTTTGACGGGAAATTAAAGACAATATTTAGTTAAGCTAGTAGTATTGTTCTGTTTAGTACGTCGTTTTACCAGCAAGCATCCCGGCAATGCACGCATTAATAAAAAAATTTATGTGTTTGGACTGATTGGTGGTGAAAAATTCCACATACTTTAAATTAAGAAAATGCTAAGCATCTTAAAGAAAACAATTAAAATATTGTCACTTGATGCTTGAATCATTATTGTTAAATATCTCCGTTGAGTTGTATTCCCCAGTTGTGAGTATCATTATTGTCTTTGCTATCTAATCTATTCAATTTTTTTTCTGGAGACAAGATTTTGATTCCTTTCATCGTTACAAAAACGGAACGATGGTTGCTGTGGGAGAGATCTTACTCAACGCCTTCTTTCAGGTGTTGTTCGACAGGTTGGCTTCCCGTGATTTGCTCAGCTTTGTCCGTCAACTTGGAGGGGGGGTCGATTCCGAGCTCAAGAAGTGGGAAAGAAAGCTGAAGATGATTCAGGCGGTGCTCAACGATGCAGAGGAGAAGCAACTGACCGACGAGGCTGTGAAGATGTGGCTGGACGATCTCCAAGACTTGGCTTATGACGCTGAGGACATTCTTGATGAGTTTGCTACTCAAGCTTTGGAAAGCAAATTGATGGCGCAAAATCAGGATAGCTCTGGCCAGGTTCTCAGTTTCATCCCGGCTAGTTTGAATCCGAATGCTATTATGTTCAATTATAGCATGGGGTCCAAGATTAAAGATATTACTAGCCGGCTGGAGCAACTCTGCCAAGAAAGAATTGAACTTGGACTGCAACGGATTACGGGAGGGGCATCATCAACTGCTGCTGCTGCACACCAGAGGCCACCCAGTTCAAGTGTCCCAACAGAACGTGAAGTATTTGGAAGAGAAAAAGATAAGGCCAAAATTCTTGATATGTTATTAGCCGATACCCTAAGTGATCATGCTAACTTTGTTGTAATACCCATTGTTGGCATGGGTGGGATAGGAAAAACAACTCTTGCTCGGGAGGTTTACAATGACAAGGCCGTTGGAGATTCCAAGTTTGATGTAAAAGCATGGGTTTGCGTATCTGACGTATTTGATGTTTTGGGCGTCTCAAAGGCACTTCTCGAGTCAATCACCCGCAGGCCTTGTCTTCTAAACAATTTAAATGAAGTGCAGGTTGAATTGAAAGTAGCTGTGGATAAAAAAAGATTCTTGCTGGTCTTAGATGATGTTTGGAACGAGGACTACAGCTTGTGGGTAGACTTAAAAGCTCCGTTCCTGGCTGCTGCACCAAACAGTAAGATGATTGTCACCACACGCAATTCAAATGTTGCATCAACAATGGGACCAATTGAACATTACAATCTCAAGAGTCTGTCAGATGATGATTGCTGGGCCATTTTCATAAAGCATGCATTTGAATCTAGAGATCTTAACGCACACCAAATTTCCGAATCATTCCGCAAGAAAGTTGTTGCCAAGTGTGGAGGCTTGGCCCTGGCAGCAAAAACACTCGGAGGCCTTCTGCGTACGACGAGGCATGATGCGTGGGATGATATATTAGAGAGCAAAATATGGGATTTACCTCGACAAAGTGGGGTTCTCCCAGTATTAAGATTGAGTTACCATCATTTTCCTTCTCATTTGAAAAGATGTTTCGCTTACTGTGCAATCTTTCCAAAAGATTATGAATTCAATGAGAAGGAGGTGACTTTTTTATGGATGGCCGGAGGTATTATTCGACAGTCAGGATGCAAAGAGCGGCTAGAAGATTGGGGCAGCAAGTGCTTCTATGATCTGGTGTCAAGGTCAATTTTTCAGCAAACAGCAATCTCTGATAGTTCTAAATTTGTAATGCATGACCTTATTCATGATCTTGCTGAATTGGTCTCTGGAGAAACCATATTCAGGTTAGAGGAGGCCAATACTCTGTCAAGGAGATTTGAAAGGGTTCGCCATTCTTCCTATGCTTGTGGTGGATGTGATGGTAAAAATATGTTCGAGGTTTTCAATGAAATTGAACATCTACGAACATTCTTGCCATTACGCTTACGCATAAGAGGTGGCTATTACATAACTCGTACGGTTCTATCTGATTTGCTGCCGAAGTTCAAAATGTTGAGAATGATATCTTTACAAGGATACAGTATTGGTGAGTTAACAATTCCATTTGAAGATTTGAGACTTCTAAGGTTCCTCAACCTTGCTGACACTAACATAAGAAGTTTACCTGAGTCAACATGCAAATTGCTGAACTTGGAAATTTTGATATTAAGAAATTGTTCCTGTTTGATAAAGCTTCCGCAGAAAATGAGGAATTTGATCAATTTACGTCACCTCGATATAAGAGGTGCGAAGTTGCTGAAGGAGATGCCGTTCGGAATGAAAGAGTTGAAGAAGCTTCAAACATTGTCCAATTTCATCGTGGGCAAGGGCGAAACTGCGTCTGGTTTGGAAGATTTAAAATGTTTAAACTTTCTTTGTAATGAATTTTGGATTGCTGGATTAGAGAATGTGAATAATCCGCAGAATGCAAGAAGAGCCGCATTATGCAAGAAGCTCAATCTTGAAGCATTGACTCTAGAATGGGGGTCTCAATCTGACAGTCCTCGAGATGCAGTACCAGAGGAGAATGTACTTGACACTCTACAGCCTCATAAACGTATAAAAGAGCTGGCAATCAGGCACTATGGTGGTGCAAGATTTCCACTTTGGATCGGAGATCCTTCATTCTCCGAGATGAAGGTCCTTAAATTGGAGAACTGTGACAATTGTGTATCTTTGCCGTCGCTTGGCCTGATGAGTTCACTTAAGCACCTTACTGTTAAAGGGCTGAAGAAACTAAAAAGCATAGAGTCTGAGGTTTATGGGGAGGGTTTCTCAATGCCTTTTCCGTCACTGGAGATTCTAAGTTTCGAGAATTTGCCAGAATGGGAGCATTGGGACACCGAGATCAAAGGAAATGTGCCTGTTGATATATTTCCTCGTCTCCAAGAACTTTCCATTGCAGGATGTCCCAAACTCTCTGGACAACTGCCTGAGCTCCTGCCTTCCTTGGAGACACTTGTTGTTAGTAAATGTGAAAAGTTGGTAGTTCCATTGTCTTGCTATCCGATGCTCTGCAGATTAGAAGTTGATGAGTGCAAAGAACTAGTCTGCAGGACTCCGATTGATGTTAAGTTGATAAAGTCCATGACTATTTCAAATAGTTCATTAGACATGAATGGACGCAAGGGGATGCTATACGATGGTTCAGCTGGCTCTTCACTGCCAAAGCCCATGACTACTACAAATGTTTTGGAGTTTGGAAAATTATTGAAGCCTGGATTTCAGATATTAGAAACTTTGGTAATTGGCAATTCTGAACAGCTCAAGTCATGGAGGCAGGATGGGGAGTTTCTGGAAAAACCAGTACGAGGGCTGAATATGCTCGCTCGCAATGAGGAGGTATCAATTGAAGAAAGTTGCGTCCGTCTTGTTTCGGTTCCAGAGATCAATTTCTTTCCCAGAAATCTGCGCTCTCTTCAAATTTGCAACGGCACTGCTTTCAAATCCTTACCCGAGGAAATGATGGAAAACAATTCACAACTCGAAGGGTTGTATATCAGAGATAGCAACTCTCTAACATTCATCGCAAGACGGAGGCTACCAGCATCTCTTAAAAGGCTTGAGATAGAAAATTGTGAGAAATTGCAACGTCTGTTCGATGATGAAGAGGATGCTTCTTCTTCTTCTTCTCCTTCATCCTCGTCTTCCCCAGTGATGCTGAAACACATGAGAATAGAGAACTGCCCAAAGCTTGAAGCCTTGCCCAATGATTTGCACAAACTCAACTCTCTTCGAGATTTAATCATAGAGCTGTGTCCAAGTCTTGTTTCCTTCCCAGAAAGAGGGCTTCCCAACACGATTTCAAGGTTTTACATTGGCAGTTGTGACAAGCTCGAAGCCTTGCCCAATGATTTGCACAAACTCAACTCTCTTCGAGATTTAAGGATACAGCTCTGTCCAAATCTTGTATCGTTTCCAGAAGAAGGTTTTCCTACCAATCTAAATTCACTTAGAATTGGAAATTTCAAAATGTATAAGACACTCGTCCAGTGGGGGTTGCACAGGTTTACCTCTCTTAGATACCTCCAAATCGCGGGATGTGATGATGAAGCAGAGTGTTTTCCAGACGAGGAGATAGGAATGATGCTGCCCACCTCTCTCACTTTTCTGGACCTTTGTGAATTCGGAAATTTGATATCTCTGTCTTCGACAGGTTTTCAGAGCCTCACCTCTCTTCAATCTTTGTTGATCTGGGATTGCCCGAATCTCACATCATTTCCAGAGGTGGGCCTTCCATCCTCACTTTTGACATTACACATTTTCGAGTGTCCAAAGCTTAAAAAAGCGTGCAAAAGAGATCAAGGAAAAGAGTGGCCCAAAATTGCTCACATCCCTTGCGTTGAGATAGACGAAAAATTCATATACGATCCAGAAGCAGAGTAGATTCTACTATTAAGGTCAGTTGATTTGTATTATCCGCTATAACAAGCTCCTCCTTTTTTTTTAAATAATAATTTTGCAGCCATTCACGTGATTCCGTTTTCACAAGTCAGATTGTATGTTGAGGCTATTTGCCTTTGAATCGCAGATTAAATTATAACACTTATTGGAGTATAATATTTTGGAGCAAGCATACTTGAAATTTGTGTCTTCAATATTTTGATG
Organism: Citrus glauca; assembly: GCA_029633175.1. Lineage (NCBI taxonomy): Eukaryota > Viridiplantae > Streptophyta > Magnoliopsida > Sapindales > Rutaceae > Citrus > Citrus glauca. The sequence continues at coordinate 40,099,245 of JAQOOD010000003.1, read as the reverse complement.
CTTTTTTTAATTTTGATCTAGTAAAAATACATAGCCTTCACCGGCAGGATTCTAGTCTTGGCTTTCACCTCTCTAACTCATCTGTCCCCATTGGGATTCCAGAAATTGAAATTTCTGTCTTCAATGGGTTTTCAAAGCTTCGATTTTTGTGGATCGCTTCGATTTTTGCACAAATCTCACATCATTTCCTGAGGTCGAGGAAAATTCATATACGATCCAGAGTCAGAGGTGTTGATTCTCTTATTAAGGTCAGCTGATTTCTATTATCCACCATGACAATCTCCTATTAGTGTTTTTCCTTTTTAAATTTTTTCAAAATTTTGCAGTTCCGTATAATTGAAAATGCCACTCACTTGTTTCCTTTTTCACAGGTCAGATAGTGCGTTGAGGCTATTTGCTTTCTATCGGTGTTTGTTAAGGTAATTAGTACTCCCTCATAGGTATGACTGGATTTTTTTCACTTCCGTAAATATTGCATTTTAGACTGGCAAATTTAGCAGTAATTTTAGTACAATTTTTTTGGTGCCTTGTGTTCCAGAAGCTAGAAAAATGTGTAGTTTTCAGATAAGGAGGCTTGTCAGTTCTCTAGTAAGAATCCAATAATTTGCTTTTGCACGTCCATCTAATTTGTGGATCCTTGCATCAGAATTTGATCAATCCAAATGGAATTGCTTTTAGACGGAAGAAGAATAGCAGTACCAAGCGTATGTCATAGTGTATGGACCCGCAAACCTGAAACGATTAGATTGAGGTAAAAAAATCATTGACCCTCACATGTTAACTTCTTCTAGTTACTTTCGTTGGGAAAAAAAAAACATTTAAGGAATTTGCAATTTGTTGCTAGTTATGGTATCTGATGTTCTTTTCTGTTTTAGCGTTTGTAGAATCTACTGAATTATGTGTTGGCAGTTGTTGTATCTGAGGTACCTTTTGCACACCTTTCGCATTTTAACTTGCCTTTATTTGTTTGCTTCTGACTTAAGGACACCAACATTTGCCAGAGATTTAGAGAAGCATCTCAAGACACTTGGCAAACTTGACAAACTTCAAGATGCACTTGCTCCCAAGCCTTATTCTCCACAACACAAAACTTGTGAGTACAACTATGCCTGCAATTATTGTGAAGTGTTCGCAATTCTGATGCAGAGAAATGGCTTCTTGATGCAAAGCTTTAAACTGTTAAGATTTATCCAGCAGGCTTGTTGGATGCTGTATACTCGAAAAGCCACCAACATCAAGAACTGCAACTCCAAGACCAGGTGTGCGTTAATTCAGTCAGTGGAAATAATGATGCAAATGACACTATATCAAGCTGGACTTAGAGACTAGTCAGATCAATCATCCATTTCATCAACGGTTAATGTCACGATGGTGGCTATCAGAGGAAACAAAAGATGTGTCGGAATCTATACGAACATTGAGAAGCATGAGAGGAGCTTTGATTTTGAGTAGGGTCAATGAACTCATGTTGGTAAGTGGTAATTAAAGAAATTTGTAAGCTTAGTAGAGTTTCAGTATTTTCTGTTTGGAGTATAGTTGATAAGTTGACTCTGTTTAAGAAGCCCGATTATAGTAGCTGACTATATTAACCTTTTTTTTTTTTGGTCTGCTGTTGTTTTTGGTTTCGATTATTTTTTCAACATTGGGTTGATCTGTTGAAGAACAAGCTTGGGTTTGATTATGCTTTAACTACAAGGAAGAGCCAGACTTGGATGCAGGCGTTAAGCTTTTAATGGGTAAGAGCAAATGAATGCTTTAACCATGTTTCTCACTTATTAAAATGCACGGGTTGAAGGCATCTGGGTTGATCCTGACAATGTGATGGAAATACTTCTCTGTTTTCATATAACAGGACAAATAGAGATCTCTGATCATGCCTGAATTTTTGTTGCATTGAAATTTCTACCATTACCAAACATACATTAGCTTAAGACTCAATTTTGAGAAGGAAGTTTGTACTTGCAGCCTATAAAATCATGTCCGTGTCGTACGTTTCTTTGGGAAGTGAAAGATTCTGTGTGTTCTTTTATTTCAAGTTCACTGAAATCACATTTGTTTTCTCAGATGCTTTCCAGAAGGTAACAACATCAATTTCAAAAATGCTGGGGCAAGATGCATCATGCAGTGCGACTCAACTTGAGAATTCCTGGCCACATTACCCGTATGTCGAATGATCGCACAGTACAACCTTGAGAAGCTTGTAATGAGTACACAACTGGGTGCAAGTAGTTTCGAAATGAATTTGCCTCAAATGATTTCTTGCCGGTGATTACTATAACCTCTATTCCAAAATTCTTGGTACTGGTCATACCAGCAATGAAGGATTGCATACATTGAAGACATAGCTGAAGGCCTTGCGAGAGCTCTGTCAGCCCCTGTACCGGAAAACAGCTGGTCGTAGTCGTTTGTGAATGATATGATTAATAGATACTGCAAAAATGAATTGTGCCATACGGTTTCCGCACTCTGTGAAGATGTCTTGGTCATGTGTTTGATGCTTGTTTGATTTATGTTGTATTCAGCCATAAATCAGAGATTCAGTGTAACACCCAAAATCTAACACGTGCGGAGCACGTGAAGAAGGAGGTTACTCATAAATCATAATCTATACTCATAAGTTTTAAACTGAAATGCCTCCAATTCTCATTGAAATAGAACCACATATCCAAAAGTCTAGTACTAAAACAATCTCTCTCGAGAACATAAAAATAATAACAAAAGTCTCAAACTCCAAGTTACAAGCTCATAATAGAAATAACTAAATAGCAACACGAGTTTATTCCTTCTCTTATTCAAATCGCAAACAGAAACGGAAAATTCCTAACTCCAAAGCTAAGCGCACCTCTCAAAAGAAACTTAATCTGCAAAAAGTAATGACAAGGGGTGAGCCGTCAACTCGGTAAGTAAAACCATTCCTAACATACCATGCTTATCGATACTAAAACGTTGCAAGCCTTATTTTGTTTAAAACATATATCATAATCCATAAATTTCATAAAACGATATACCACGATAACATAACATAAATTCTTAATAATTTAGAATATCCAAAAGCATATTACTTACGAAGTAAATCATATAATGCGTATATAGAAAACAAAAAGGTTAGCTCATGTCACATAGTGTCACCTATAGTCCCGGTGACCCGGCCAGAAACATAATCAGAATATTGTGTGCACACTCAAACAGAAACCCAGTACTGGTCCAGGACAGACATATATCGTATCATACGATTAGAATCATAATCAGAATGACTACGGACAATGAGGCAAAACATAATGACTTATACGTGGCACTTTGCACTATATGTAGCACTTTGCGACGCTTTGGCCTTCAAGAGGTGGCCCCCATATAGTCCCAAGAGGTGGCCCCCGTACAATCATATATAATTGAAATCATACATGGGCACAAAACATTTGTATCGGATTCATAAAAGTTCATAATAATAATTTAAGCTTGCATAATAACATTTTAAAGATAAAATCATAAAAGGTTGTCGTGTCATAAAATCATTTACATATTAAAAAGCGTTTATAAAATACTTTGCTAAAAAGAATTTAAGTTTGAAAACATTTACATAAAACTAATTTTGTTATCAAAATCAATAATCCTTTAAGTAGTATAAAAACATTTATACTTATTATAATAATGTCAAAATACTTATACATATCCAGTAGACTAGGAATGAAGTTACTTACCTCGATAAATGAATCTGAATCAACACACCTCTAAGCTTCTAAGAGCCTCAATTACCTTCAATACCTTAAACAAATACAAGGTATGACAATTAATAACTTATGCTAAGATTCTGATTTTCTAATCCATACCCGAACAGGTCTGATTTTCCGAATTTTAACTCTTAATCTAGAACTTAGAATGATATAATATTCTATGGAACTATTCTGGATATCCATGAGTACCCCATATAAAATTTACAAGAGGATCCGATATCAAAAGCATTTTAAAAACTATTTATTTCTCAGAAAATTCGAAGCTGTTTTCACATGACCTAACCCAAACAGAACGGGTTCCATGATTTTTATAAAATACAATACTAATCCGAAAATTATGAAATTAAAACTGGGAATCCTAGACACATATATTAACATGCATGTAAACTTTCAGAAGTTTCCGAGTTCATTTGATGGTACAAATAGACTTGTGAATCCGATCACAATGCTGGAATCGTAGTTTTCCAGTGCAGTGGTTTCTATTTCGAAAATACATCTAAAATTGAAAACGAAGTGGAATTTAATGAAATAAAATTTAATCCAGAAGCCCTACATGTCTAGTTTCCAGAAATATAAATTTTATAAGAAAATTCGTTTAGAAAATATAGGTTTCAAATCGAGATACTCATGCTGTCCAGAATTATCCTGTGCTTAATGCATCAATGATTGATTAACTAAACTTATATTAAATCAAAACCCTAAACAACGCCTAAATATATTCTAAATCATGCATTAAGATCTATAATCATCTAGAATCGTGCCAATATAAACCCTAGACAAAGAGATAAAAATCCGTTAAGAATAGGGAGAATAACTTACCCGTCACGTTGATTCTCTCCTAAACCAAAGTTTGAATCCTAAGATTTGGGTAGGAGCGTAAGGAGCGGTAGAGAAAAGAATAAACGTTGTGAACTTAGGGTTATGGAAGAAGAAAAGTATGCATTTATAGGGAATCTTAAGAAACCCTATTTACTAAGGAAAAATAACCCCTTTTTAAAACTATTTCATAAATAACCTCTATTCCTTTCTTAATAAGGGTTATAGCCACCTATAAATATCAATGAAAGCCCAATTTCCTTAATGGAAATTTGTGGTGTTACATTCAGAACTTGGGTATTTCTGGTTTCCAAATAAAAAAATTGCCTTGTAATGTTAGTGTTCACTGTTTTCACAGGAGATCAGGTTCCTTGTTAAATAATCAAGAAAGAAGGCAAGTGCATCCATGTCCAAGTTCAAATGTGTCTCTTCTATTTTCTATTACCCACTCATTTATTTTGATTTCTTCATTGTAACTGAATTAGTTTTTTATTCCAAATTAGTCAAAACCTCGTAGAGTCATTAAGTTCTTTTAGCATTTAAAGACAGAACTACGAACCAAATGATTTAAGTTCTTCATTGTAATAGAATTTGCTTTCCCATCTTTTGAGATATTATGTTATTTTTCACTTTTTTGATTTGGTTAGTGGTGATTTCTTAAAGATTCAATCCATTTGCGTTTATACATTTTTCTTTTGCCTTGATTTCTGTTTCTTGGGGAGTTTATACAGATTCTTATTTTATGCTTCACATGCCACATGAAAGGTCAAAGCCTTGTGTGTCATTAGAATTTACTGGCATCATAGTAACTTTAAACCACTGTGTCGTTTTAGTAATAACAGTTTGAGATCTCCCTGAAGGATTCAAAGCATATAATTTTATATTATACTCCTTTATATGGTTCGGCTGGTCTCCATTAAGGCAATTCCTGTTTAAAGTAATCAAAATTTTGATTTCAAAGTGTCTTTCAACACTACCGGTAGTTCTTTCAGAAAACTAAATCGATTTTGAATCTTCTGTATCATCTGATTGAATTACATGAAAGCATTCTTAGCTGCAAAAGTACACTTGGGGTTATAATAGCATTCTGAAATCTCTTTGAAGGATTCAAAAGCTCTTTATTTGCTAGTCTTTGCTTGCAATAAACTCCTTTAATATAGATTGGTTGATCTTCTGTAAAGCAATTACCATAAGTTCTTTAAATAATAAAACGATTTTGAGTCTTCTGTATCATCTTGTTGAAATACGTGAAAGCACTCTTGGCTGCAAAAATGCACTTGGGGTTATATATATAGTCTTCAACAGAATTTTATTCCCCCCTTTATCCTCATGGTGGTTTTTTTAGTTGTTCTTTAAGAAAACGCTTGAAGCTTCTCTTTGAAAATAATTTTAACATAAGCATTCATCGGAAGCACTTTAGATTTCTGGCATTTAGAAAATTTTGTTCCTGTGTTCACATAATATAATATATATAGAAAGCTGAATTTATTTATTTATTTACGCGCATGTGCTAGTGCCCACTGGCATCCACTTGATTTGTATCGGTTAAATGTGTTATACAATACAATATTAGCTTCACTGTAGCATAGAGGAGAACGAGTTGGTGTTGGTCTGAACTCCGATCTTTGAATCTCATGTGACCACTGCTTTTTACTTGTTCTGTAGTCCATCGTCGGCAGCTCATACAAGGTCTTTTAGCTTTTTAAGAAGTTTTAGCTTTATGGATAAAATACTGTTAATTGTAATCTATAAATAATCAAAGGAATTAATTAAATATTTGGTAAATTTTATTTTCTAAAGTGTTATGAGTTTTAAAAACGGTTGTATGTATATAAACTTATTTACACATATATTTATAAATATGACTATATAATAATATTTATGTGTACATATAATAATTAATAACTAAAATAAATATTTTTATTTTATTATTGGTTTTTTCGTCCCAATGTAGCTGGTAATAATAATCTCTTTAGGTGTAACGATTTTATTTCCAAACTGAATAAGGAAAATTTTAGATTTTTATAATAAATGTTAAAATATATTTGGAATTACATTAAGTATAAAATAATCTTCAAAATTAGATTTTAAAAAGCTATTTTTTTCTTACTTTTAAAAATATGTCATATGATGAGATGATTTTACTAAAAGTGATTTTTTTAAAAAAATTACTAAATATCAAAATTAACTCTTAACTTTTTAAAATCATTTCTAGTCTTCTCATCCTAAGTTCTTTATTATTTTGTACAAAATCCAAGGTTTTGACTTTTATAAAACGCCCACTCAAAAATAAATTATTTTCTAATTAAGATTTGTTGTTAATGTATAACTCGAAGTAATTTTATTTCAAAAATTTTATTCAAATGGTATGGCAAGCAATGAATAATAGTTGATAGCAATTTTTTTTTTTTAACAATGTTCAAATCAATCAGTTGCATTATCTCACCATTTTTATGATGTCATGTTATTTTAAATGATTTTTTTAATTTTTATATAAAACATACGACGTGTTAACATCATTTGCATAACTTGACCTTTTTTTTTCCCTACAAATAGTAAGTCAAATTTACTCATCCTATTGCTACCCAAAGATTGCGGTGCGTTTTTCTTGGTAAGAAATCAATAATTAGGTCAAGTACTAGTACTAAGCGTGCTCAATTAATTCTAAAATACGGTGATCAAACTCATACTTTATGCAAGAGGATAAGGGCTAAACTTCAATTGGGCATTATTCATCCAAAAATCATTGACTGGGCATTCTTTGCAAGTTGGAGAATGGGACAGCTAAGATAATTAGCAAATGATATGGACCATATTGTCACAGGATGAGTATTTTGCGCAGCTAACCCGTGCGGCACTTAGACAACTTTGCCGAATGTTGCTAAGTAAGCCTAGAGCTTCTCGAACTAGAGAAGAGAGCAATGGAGCCAAATAAGAGAACTTGTATTGCACAAAGAGAATTACAATGCTTGAGTTGCTTGTTGTAGTGTTTGTTGTGGTGTTTGTTGGATTACAAATGCCTAATGCCATCCCATATTTATAGGGGAGGCTTGCCAAGCTCTAGAGATTCTAGAGTATTCTACAATGTGCCTAGAATTCTAGATATTCATATGTGCTAGAAATGTATGGAGTATTCTAGAATATTTACAAGCTCATATGTGCTAGAGTTTCCTAGAACTTTCCGGAATTGGGCCAAGCTAGCACTCTTGGCCTTGTGTTGGCTCCCTAGCCCGAAATTGTGCGTAATTGGGCTAGCGAATTGGGCGGTCCGTAACATCCTCCCCCACCTAAGCTCGCGGCGTCCTCGTCGCGATCTCGTCCTTGCTCCTTTAGGGACTTGTTCTGCGATTTGCCGTTAGACTTCTTGTGCTTCACTCTTGGGGAGGTTCCGCCACTTGCTCCGCATATGGTTGTTTCTTTCTTTCGGTTGGTGTTGCGGTGTCCCCTCTTGTGTTTCCGCAACCCTTTATGCTCGGATGGCTTTGTGCGTTGCTCGGCCACTCGTCTTGGTGGGAGCTTCGGAGGCATAGCGTCCTTACCTTTGTCATGGACGGCTCGTACTTGTTGTGGGACTTGGCTTGGAGGGCTTTCGAAATCCTCTCCCTTGTGGTGTTGCCGGATGGAGGCCAAGTGGTTTGGATTCTTCTTGAATCCTCGTCTGCATTGCATGACCGAGAGCGCCTTTTTTGCGGGTTGTGCACGCTCGACCGGTACCACGCATGCCTTACTCCCATCGAAGATGCTAAGGGAGTTCGTTGCGGGAAGTGGGAAGGCATGTACCTTGTCGAAGAATTCCATGCCAAGGATCATTGCGAAGTCATCTATCGGCACAATTGAGAAGTCGAGCTTCCCATTCCATGTCCCAAGCGTAACGTGTACGCCTCGCGTTGTTCCCGCAAATGGCTTGGCGGGTGAGTTTACAGCCTTGATGGTGCCTCCGTGTTGCGTAACCTTGAGGCCTAGACACTTAGCCTCTTCTTCAGAGATGAAGTTGTGTGTTGCTCCGGTGTCAAGGAGCGCATGAACCGTTCGGCCGTTGATGAGCACATTTACAAACATAAGCCCTTTCCTTATAGGTGCTGGTTGGCTTACGAGTGTGCTAAGGCGTTGGAGCGAACCCAAGTTATGTTGAGGTTCCTCCGCAGCCGGTTTGCGTTGGCCCTTGAGTTGTGTCATGAGGGCATTCAACGACTTTTTCTCCGGGCAGTCGCGCACCCAATGAGGGCCATTGCAAATAAAGCATGGGCTTCGAGGTTTGGGTGGCTTCTCGGACTTACTTTGCCCGCTCTGGCCGCTTGGAGGTTTTTTTTTGTTCCACTCCTTGCAATTGCGGTTGTTTTCCTCATGGATCTCTCCCCCACCTTTGTCGTAGCTAGACCTCTTGTCCTTGAGCTGGGCGGAGTATTCGGTGAGCAACTCCGCAATGGCGATGGCGTCGTCAAGTGTGTGAACATCACGCCTATCAAGCTCGGTTTTGGCCCAATCCTTGAGGCCATCTTGGAAGTAGAAGAGTGAATCCTTGTCGGACATGTCGCTTATCTCCAACATGAGGGTAGTGAACTCATTGATGTAGTCCCGCATGCTACCCGATTGCTTGAGGCGACGTAAGCACGCTCGCGCTTCCTTCTCCGCATTGCTTGGGGCGAACTGCTTTCGGAGTTCTTGCTTGAAGTCGGCCCAAGTGTCGATGGTGCAAATGCCCTTGCCCATCTCGCCATGCTTGCGACGCCACCATAGTTGTGCAGCGCCTCTAAGATAGGTGGGTGCAGTACCCACTTTCGATGCCTCGTCTCGTACACCCATGGCATCGAAGTATTGATCAAGCCCAAATAGGAAGTTTTCCACGATTGTGGCATTCCGTGTGCCATCGTATGTGTCGGGCTTTGGCACGTCAATGCGGGGCGCATCACTCGAGTTTGCGGAAGCTGGACTTGCGGAGAGTGTGCGCTTGTGCCATGCCCAATCCGAGCGGACTTCATCCACTTCCGCACGGACAGCGCGTAGTTCTTCCTGAACAAAACTACGAAGTTTTAGCAACTCATCATGAAAGGAACGGAACTCACCTCGGAGAGTATTCGCTTGCTCTTGGATGAGAGCTTTGGTTGCCACCGTGAACTCCGCATATTCCCCCTCGAGACCGTCCACTCATTCCTCCAATCCTTCGAGGCTTTCTTGAGCGGCGGACAATACATTTTCGAGAGTAGTCACACGAGGCTCCAACGCATCCACGGATGGGGCCTTGGACTTGCCACGAGTCTTGCCTTGGGCGCGTTCTCCCTCACGGCCACGGACTGGTTCCGGTGGAACATCCACACCAACAACACCCTCTTGTGCTACGTTCGAAGGGTTGGCCATTGCTTCGTGAGCTATTTTGCGTGCGTGCAAACCTTAGCTCTGATACCACTTGTCACGGGATGAGTATTTTGCGCAGCTAACCCGTGCGGCACTTAGGCAACTTTGCCGAATGTTGCTAAGTAAGCCTAGAGCTTCTCGAACTAGAGAAGAGAGCAATGGAGCCAAATAAGAGAACTTGTATTGCACAAAGAGAATTACAATGCTTGAGTTGCTTGTTGTAGTGTTTGTTGTGGTGTTTGTTGGATTACAAATGCCTAATGCCATCCCATATTTATAGGGGAGGCTTGCCAAGCTCTAGAGATTCTAGAGTATTCTACAATGTGCCTAGAATTCTAGATATTCATATGTGCTAGAAATGTATGGAGTATTCTAGAATATTTACAAGCTCATATGTGCTAGAGTTTCCTAGAACTTTCCGGAATTGGGCCAAGCTAGCACTCTTGGCCTTGTGTTGGCTCCCTAGCCCGAAATTGTGCGCAATTGGGCTAGCGAATTGGGCGGTCCGTAACAATATGCACCCATACATTTGTGACATGTGAATCTTGGCATTAACGGAAAGACAATGTGTCAAAATTTAATAGAGCCCAACTCTTCAGTGAATGATTATCAGATCCAACGAGCATCCTTTGATGGGATTATTTTAAGTCAATAATTGTGTATTGGGGCCCACTTGACTCTCTACCAAATCGGGCTCCACCATATCACCTATTAACGACCACCTGTCCTAATCATAAATAGCAAATGTAACTTGTTTTATTTTGTATTTTACCAAAAGCAAAGTCACTACGAACACAAATTAATATAAGCTTATTAAAGACATATTTGAAAAATTCAAATTGAATTATTTGACAATTACATTTCAACTAAGTTGTACTGCTAATTAACTTCCTAAACTTAAAATGTACTTTTCTCAATTAATTCGCAACAAAGAATGTTAGATGTTTTGTTCGAATAATAACATTCAACATCCTTATTCGTTATGATTATTGCATAAAAACATATTTTATCCATTTTCGTCATATATGTTCCTAAATTGTATAAGAAAATCACCAAATTTACTCTCGTAAGTTACTATATCAATGAATATGAAATTAACTAATCATTAAAGTCTTAGAATGACATCATGAGGGGGATTCAGTTATATTTATTGATAAGATTAGATATATGTCTTATCAAATATTAGTAAGAGCAATTAAACAGATTCAGCTATTAAAAATATGAAATTACTTATCTCGTCAATAACTAACGATATTTTTTATCTATGCTCGATAGGCGTCTGAGCTATATTATAAGTTGTAATATTTGTAGATTGTAACAATTATAAAAAAAAAAGCTCCCTAAGACTAATGACAAAAGGACTGTTTTGAAATAGATAGATAAAATGTGCCCTTATTTGAGAAAAGGTAAGACACTAGGGATCTAAATGTTATTATAATCCCATGCACAAAAATACCAGAAAAACTAATAACAACTAACCGAAAATCCCAGGCGTCATATTCCTTTTTACCGCGTTTGTCCTTGCATCCAAGGCAACAAAGTGGAAAACGCGTACCAACGACTCACATAACCATATAACATCTGTCCCGGATGGAGCCGGTTGTTCATGTCAGCAACCTACTTTGAAACGACACGTGGACCGCAATTTGTTCTTGTTCTCAACGTTGTTATGAAAGAAAGCATATTTTTTCCCCTTTTCTTCTTCATTTTTTAAAGAAATATTTTACTATATATTTAAAAAAAAAATCGTTGCAATCCGAAGATATTAAATTGTGGATCTTGTATTGTGTGATAAGTTCGGCATGCAATTTTGGGCCAGCTTACCGCGCGCATGGGAGCATTCACAAAGAATCTCTCGTCACTATCGAAAACTTTTAACAGTCAATACAAATGCTTCCGTTTCATCCCATAAACAAATAAAATTCACATCTGTACACATCTACTTTGCTTTGCTCGATAGAGTTCCTCTGCATTTCCCAATTGCCTAAAGAGAAGGGGAAAAGAAAAAGAGGGCCAAAAAATGCCTGAAATGGTAAGGAACAAGCAAGTGATATTGAAGGACTATGTGTCTGGTTTCCCAAAAGAAACAGGCATGTACATGACCGAAAGTTCCATAGAATTGAAGGTGCCAAAAGGTTCGAATGGGGTTCTTTTAAAGAACTTGTACTTGTCCTGTGATCCGTACATGCGACCGAGAATGACCTACATCGAAGGATCTTATAATCCTTTAAACCTGGCTTGGTTAGTGCACTCGCTCATGGCCACCCTTTTCATTTTCATGGTTTCTTGCTCTTTTGTTATAGAAAATTTGTTTTTGGTTGCAGTTTGGTTCGACTGCTAAAATCTCGTGCGATAATTGTGTAAGATATCTAGAGTTTGAACTTCTTTCACATTAGGGTTCAAGGAAGTTAACTTAAATGATTTTCAAAATTTTAAATGTGTACCAATAAATTTAATTTCATAGCTTAAATTTATATTTTGATCATACTCTAACTTTGGACAGGAAAATTTATATTTTTCCTTTTGTTCTTTGACTTGGTGTATGTTGTGTGCAGTACTTGTGCTTGAAAATGAATTGTTGACACAGAAATTTCTATGAATGCATGCAGCCCATAAGTGGATATGGGGTGGGTAAAGTTTTGGATTCAGAGAATCCAGAGTTCAACAAAGGTGACTTGGTTTGGGGAATGACTGGATGGGAAGAGTATAGTCTCTTTACGGCTCGACACTTGTTTAAAATTCAACACACAGATGTGCCTCTTTCTTACTATACTGGAATCTTCGGTAAACTTGTTGTTTGCGCAATTTACGTGAGCAAATTGTGTCTTCTTTTTCATATGTAAATGTTTTTGATATCTTGATGTGAAGGTAGAAAATTGCATGTTTTGAGCTTTTGCATATTTGATGGAAACACAGAACTGTACCTGAATCTTTCAGAACCCCCTTTTCTTTGAAGTTTGAACACTTTTCTTGAATGCATCAACTTAATTTATGGGATATGTTGCCAAATTGGCAAATCTATTCGTTATAAAACTTTCCCTTGACAGTTAATCTAAGCATATGTTAACTCTGCAAATAGAGTGTGCCTTAGTTTAGATTGATAGATTTGTCTCCTTCTGTACAGTAAATGTAACACCACAAATTTCCATTAAGGAAATTGGGCTTTCATTGATATTTATAGGTGGCTATAACCCTTATTAAGAAAGGAATAGAGGTTATTTATGAAATAGTTTTAAAAATGGGTTATTTTTCCTTAGTAAATAGGGTTTCTTAAGATTCCCTATAAATGCATATTTTTCTCCTTCCATAACCCTAAGTTCACAACGTTTATTCTTTTTCTCTACCGCTCTTTATGCTCCTACCCAAATCTTAGGATTCAAACTTTGGTTTAGGAGAGAATCAACGCGACGGGTAAGTTATTCTCCCTATTCTTAACGGATTTTTTTTTTATCTCTTTGTCTAGGGTTTATATTAGCACGATTCTAGATGGTTATAGATCTTAATGCATGATTTAGAATATATTTAGGCGTTGTTTAGGGTTTTGATTTTTTATGAGTTTAGTTAATCAATCATTGATGCATTAAGCACAGGATAACTCTGGACAGCATGAGTATCTCGATTTTAAACCTGTATTTTCTAAACGAATTTTCTTATAAAATCTATATTTCTGGAAACTAGACATGTAGGGCTTCTGGATTAAATTTTATTTCATTAAATTCCACTTCGTTTTCAATTTTATATGTATTTTCGAAATAGAAACCACTGCACTGGAAAACTACGATTCCAGCATTGCGATCGGATTCACAAGTCTATTTGTACCATCAAATGAACTCGGAAAATTCTGAAAGTTTGCATGCAGGTTTATATATGTGTCTAGGATTCCCAGTTTTAATTTCATAATTTTCTGATTAGTATTTTATTTTATAAAAATCATGGAACTCGTTCTGTTTGGTTTAGGTTATGTGAAAACAGCTTCGAATTTGCTGAGAAGTAAATAGTTTTTAAAATTTTTTTGATATCGGATCTTCTTGTAAATTTTATATGAGGTACTCATGGATGTCCAGAATAGTTCCATAGAATATTATATCATTCTGAGTTCTAGATTAAGAGTTAAAATTCTGAAAATCAGACCTGTTCGGGTATGGATTAGAAAATCAGAATCTTAGCATAAGTTATTAATTGTCATATCTTGTATTTGTTTAAGGTATTGAAGGTAATTGAGGCTCTTAGAAGCTTAGAGGTGTGTTGATTCAGATTCTTTTGTCGAGGTAAGTAACTTCATTCCTAGTCTACTGGATATGTATAAGTATTTTGACATTATTATAATAAATATAAATGTTTTTATACTACTTAAAGGATTAATTGATTTTGATAACAAAATTAGTTTTATGTAAATGTTTTCAAACTTAAATTCTTTTTAGCAAAGTATTTTATAAATGCTCTTTAATATGTAAATGATTTTATGACACGACAACCTTTTATGATTTTATCTTTAAAATGTTATGCAAGCCTAAATTATTATTATGAACTTTTATGAATCCGATACAAATGTTTTGTGCACATGTATGATTTTAATTATATATGATTGTACGGGGGCCACCTCTTGGGACTATATGGGGGCCACCTCTTGGGACTATATGGGGGCCACCTCTTGAAGGCCAAAGCGTCGCAAAGTGCCACATATAGTGCAAAGTGCCACGTATAAGTCATTATGTTTTGGCTCATTGTCCGTAGTTATTCTGATTCTAATTCTGATCGTAATAATACGATATATGTCTGTTCTGGACCAGTACTGGGTTTCTGTTTGAGTGTGCACACAATATTCTGATTATGTTTCTGGCCGGGTCACCGGGACTATAGGTGACACTATGTGACATGAGCTAACCTTTTTGTTTTCTGTATACGCATTATATGATTTACTTCGTAAGTAATATGCTTTTGGATATTCTGAATTATTAAGAATTTATGTTATGTTATCGTGATATATCGTTTTATGAAATTTATGGATTATGATATATGTTTTAAACAAAATAAGGGTTGCAATATTTTAGTATCGATAAGCATAGTATGTTAGGAATGGTTTTACTTACCGAGTTGACGGCTCACCCCTCGTCATTACTTTTTGCAGATTAAGTTTCTTTTGAGAGGTGCGCTTAGCTTTGGAGTTAGTAATTTTCCGTTTCTGTTTGCGATTTGATTAAGAGAATGAATAAACTCGTGTTGCTATTTAGTATTTCTATTATGAGCGTGTAACTTGGAGTTTGAGACTTGTGTTATTATTTTTATGTTCTTGGGAGAGGTTATTTTAGTACTAGACGTTTGGATATGTGGTTTTATTTCAATGAGAATTAGAGGCATTTCAGTTTAAAACTTATGAGTATAGATTATGATTTATGAGTAACCTCCTTCTTCACGTGCTCTGCACGTGTTAGATTTGGGGTGTTACAGTAAAAACTTTGAGCATTTTTGCCATATTCTAATCAATACACTCTAACTAGTTAGTTCTTGAGGCGTTTTCTGGTTTCGTGGAGTGAGCCAAGATGTATACGTTTGAAAATTGGCAATGTCTTTTGCTTGATGGGTTGTGAGACTTAAATTCTTTACGAATTGCTTTAGTATGCAAGCAGAGCAGAAAACAAACAATACCTTTTGTATTATGATTACTTGAATGAATAAAGATATACACATTCTTCACATTTTATACTCAACGTGAGGCATGGTAGCTTGCTCAAACGAAAACAAAAATGAATAAAACAAAAGATTACAGCTGCACTCAGCCAATCATTGAAAATGTTCTAGAACCTCCAGCCTGTAGAGTTCACGTGTAAATGTTCCCCTGCATAACAGTTTTGCCAGTTCATTGAATACACCTCAGCTTCTGCATCAGCTGGCTGCTGGATATGGCTGCTCAGGTGGCATGCCAACATGGCCTTGGGATCAACTGCTGACTTATCTTCATACTCTGAATTCTCAACACCCTCTCTCAAATTTAAGGTCTTGTCAAAGACATTAAGTTTGCTTATAAATTGATTGAACTTGTAATAAGGCAATGGCTTGGTTAATATGTCTGCAACTTGATCTTTGTTGGCTACAAAATTGATTTCCAGCTCTCCTTGAGTGACTTTGTCTCTAATGAAATGAAGATCTATCTCAAAATGCTTTGTCCTTGAGTACACTGGATTTGTGGCTATAGTTGCTGCACTCGTGCTATCACTAAGGATCATAGGAACTCTTTGCATCTCAAATTCCAGTTCACCAAACAGAGACTTTATTCAGGTGATTTCAGTAGTACACAAAGCTATGGCCTGTACTGGGACTCAGCTATATATCTTGCCGCCATTCTTTGCTTTCTTGAGCTCCAAGCTACTAGATTATCTCCCAAAAACACACAATATCCACTTACTGATCTTCTGTCATTTGGATCACTAGCCCAGTCAGCATCAATATAGGCTATCAAATCTAGGTGTTCTGACTTTTGGAATTTTAAGCACATGTTTGCAGTGCTCTTTAGGTACCTCAACACTCGTTTGCAAGCTATCCAGTGAGATTGTCTTGGGTCAGACATGTATTGGCTAAGCTTGTTAACCGAATATGCAAGCTCTGGTCTCGTTAAAACAACATACTGTAGGCTTCCTACAACACTCCTATAGAACGAGGGGTTGTCAAGTTTGGCGCCTTCACTCTTCTTTAATTTCGCTGTTGTGCTGAATGGTGACTCTATTCCCTTGCAATTCTCCATCTCTGTTTTAGCTAATAAGTCTTGAACATATTTAGCTTGAGAGAGCAGAATGGAATTCTGATTTCTTATGACCTGTATCCCAAGGAAGTAGCTCAAGTTTCCAAGATCTTTCAGTGCAAAAGCTCCACTTAGTTTTCCTATCACTTCCTCAATACCCTTGCTGTGTTTCTAGTCACAATTATGTCATCTACATACACCAGTACAATGATTATTTTAGCACTGCTTCTCTTGAAGAATAGAGAAGTATCACACTTAGAGTTTTTGAATCCCCAAGAGCACAGAGCATTCTTTAATTTGTCAAACCAGGCTCTGGGTGCTTGTCTCAGTCCATAGAGAGCTTTCTTGAGCTTGCATATGTGGTTTGGTCTTCTCTTATCCTCAAATCCCTTAGGTTGTGGCATGCACATAGTCTCTGTCAAGTCTCCATTCAAAAAAGCATTATTTATGTCAACTTGCCTCAACAGCCAATCGTTACTTACATCCAAGGTTAAAATGATTCTGATTGTTGCAGCTTTGATCACAGGACTGAACGTTTCATTAAAATCAAGTCCCGGTGTTTGCAGAAACCCCTTCACGACAAGTCTAGCTTTATATCTATTTAGGGTGCCATCTGGATTCTCCTTTACTTTGTATACCCATTTATTGTCAATGAGCTTGTAGTTCTGGTCATGTGGTATTAGGGTCCAGGTTTGGTTTTTGACTAGAGCTTTATATTCATCCTCCATTGCTCTTCTCTATTTAGGATCTTTCATTGCAACAGTAGAGTCAGGGGGTAAGGAAGTTTGAGATTGAATGGCTGTTTGATAAACCTTTTGTTTGAAAATCCCTGCTTTTGACCTTGTGATCATGAGATGTAAGGAGGCTTGAGTGTTTGGTTCTGTTATGGGAGGCAAGGTGCAGTTTTCTACTGAGGTGTTTGGTGAGAAGTCAGCTGGTGAGTGGTTGTCTGATATAGAATTGAGGTTCAAATTCTGACAAGCTTCATCTTGACTAAACCTTGGGAGCTGTTCTGAGTTTTCAGCAGGAGCTTGAGATTGACTATGAGCTGCATTTTGTTGTGTTGATTCAGGAGGAACACTGGTGGAGAAAGATACAACTTGAATTTTTTCAAGGACTGTGGGTGACTCATTTTGATCATTGAGCCCATGCTTGCAGAAATTTGAGTCATTTTAAAAAGGAAAAGAGTGCTCATTAAATTTGACACTGGCTGAAATGTAGATCCTCCTTGAATGATGCATGCAAATGTAGCCTTTGTGATTGATACTAATACCTAGTAGTGTGCATTTGGAGGTGTGAAAATCAAACTTATGCTTGTTGTAGGGTCTTAAGTATGGATAGCATTCACAACTGAAAACTTTAATTTGGGAATAATATGGTTTAGTGAGATATAACAGCTCAAATGGATTTGTATTTTCAAGGATAGGTGAGGTTAATCTGTTTATGATGTAGGTAGCATAGCTGAATGCTTCTTGCCAATATCTCAATGGCATTTTTGCTTGAGCTAGTAATGCTAGGCCAGTTTCCACAATGTGTCTGTGCTTTCTTTCCACTTTTCCATTTTGCTCATATGAATAAGAGCATGAGTGTCTCAGGGCTATTCCTTTTTTCTTGAGAAAAGGTTCGAAAGTTTTAAATTCCTCACCCATGTCTGTTTGCAAGGCCTTGATTCTTAAATTTAGCTGATTTTCTACTTGATTCTTAAAAGCAATGAATGTGTCAAGGGCCTGTGATTTTGTTGTTAAGGGAAACAACCATGTGTATCTTGTCTTGTCATCCATAAAGGATATGTAATATTTGTGTCCATGGGTAGATGAAATAGGTGCCGGTCCCCAGAGATCACTGTGTATTAGTTCTAAGGCTGTACTGGTCTTAGTTTCAGTGCTTTTAAAGTTTAGTTTTGATTGCTTTCCATACTGACAAGCATTGCAGAATGAGGGAGAAATGCTTTTATTTAAGTTGAGCTGATTACAAGATGATAGAGTATTTTTCAGAACTGACTCATTTAGATGCCCTAGCCTAAGGTGCCAAAGCTCCATTTCATTTGTTCTAAAATCCCTACTGCTTGTGTCAACTTTACTGGACTCGACAACATTGGCACCAACGCTGGTACCTAAAGACTCATTACTAACAGTTCTAAAATTAAAACATGACATGGACATTGGATTGTTAATGCAACTTATTAACTCAGGTAATGCAGATAACTCAGCAGTATATGTGACCTTGTTGCCATTCAAATGAGTTGGCATGCATAGCAACTCATATAGTCCATCTCTAGCCACTCTTTTCACCATAATTCTCCCTTGGCTCTTGTCCTTAATGAAGCAAACAGATTTTTGAAATTCAACATCAATATCATTATTTTGAAGCAATTTGGAAACACTAATGAGATTTTTAGTAATATCAGGTACACACAAAATATGATTTAATCTGACGTGTTTGTGTGGATTGTAAGTGGGCAATATAGAATAACCAATGTGAGAGATGTGAAGTTTGTTACCATTACCAACAGTGAGCTTGTCATTACCTTGATACTCTGAGTTCAGGTTCATATTTCCAATGGCATTGGTCACATGATTTGTGGCACCACTGTCAAGGTACCAAGCATTGTTGTTTTGTCCTTCTGCTGTGGCCATGTAGGCTCTTCTCCTTCTATTTGGATGTGGCACATAATTTTTCTTAAACCTATGCTAGCATTCAGCAGCTGTGTGCCCCATTTTGAAGCAGATTTGGCATAGACCCTTTGATTCAGAACCTTCACCTTCTGCAGCAGCTTTGCCTTTTCCTTTGTCTTGAACATTTTGACTTCCCTGACCAGGACCACCATTACTACCATTTCTAGTTCCACCACCAGGATTTCTGAAGACTATCCCAGGCTGTTGCTGATTGCCAAATCTTTCACCATTGCCCTAGCTCCTTCTGCCATTTCTCATATATGTGAAGTTAGCCTTAGAAGTCCATGGGCTGAGATTTTGCTGAGTCCTTGTTTCTTGGATGAGGAGCATGTTGTAGACCTCTGACAATGAAGGGGTTTCTGGCATAGAGTTAATGTTAGTAACAACAGAGTCATATTCAGAACCTACTCCAGCCAAGACACACATAATGAAATCTTCATCACTCATATTATTTCCAGCTGCTCTAAGTGTATTTAGGATAGTTTTCATTCTGGAGTAATAGTCATGGATTGTAAGAGAGCCCTTTTTAGTGGTTTGAATCTGTGTTCTCAAATATAAGATTTTAGCTCTTGTTCTTGCACCATACTGATTGGTGAGAGTTGTCCAAACTTCATGGGAAGTAGAACAATCCACCACAGTGCCTAGGACACCCTCACTGAGAGATGAGAGCAACCAGCTCAAAAGGATGTGGTTCTGTTTCTTCCAAATTTGATATTCTGGATTTTGGTGAGTAACAGTAGCTTGGTTAGGTCCAGGGCTAGTGAAATATCTGGGGGGACAGGTATAGCTTCCATTTATGAAGCCTTCAAGTTCATTTGCTCGTATGCTGGAGACCACTTGTGATCTCCAGAGCATGAAATTGTTTTGTGTCAACTTGATGGGAGTGGTGAACACATATGTGTTGCTGGTGATATGTTGGGTAGGAGAAGGGTTCATTATGGTCACATTTCTGGTGCCATTATTTTGATTTTGATTGTCGACATTTTCAGGTTGATCTTGATTCAAATCATTTGGTTGATCATCTGGATTTTCCAGTGTTTGATTCATGTTTGTTTGTGAATTTCTGCTGCTTTCCATAGCTCAAAAGTATGGCTCTGATACCAACTTAAATTCTTTACGAATCGCTTTAGTATGCAAACAGAGCAGAAAACAAACAATACCTTTTGTATTATAATTACTTGAATAATAAAGATATACACATTCTTCACATTTTATACTCAACGTGAGGCATGGTAGCTTGCTCAAACGAAAACAAAAATGAATAAAACAAAAGATTACAGCTACACTCAGCCAATCATTAAAAATGTTCTAGAACCTCCAGCCTGCAGAGTTCACGTGTAAATGTTCCCCTACATAACAATTTTGCTAGCTCATTGAATACACCTCAGCTTCTGCATCAGCTGGCTGCTGGATATGGCTGCTCAGGTGGCATGCCAACATGGCCTTGGGATCAACTGCTGACTCATCTTCATACTCTGAATTCTCAACAGTGAGTTGTGAGTGTCAATAGAAAGTCTCAAAGAGTGCAGTGCTCACTTGAGCACCCATATTACTTGGTGACCTGTTGCCTCAGCAAACAAGACCTCTCTTTTATGAACTCCAAAAAGTTAATTCTGTTAAAAAGATCGAGACAGAGGCCATACTATATTTATTATTGCTATAAAAGTGTGAAACAATATTCTTTATTTAATATTCTAAACGATTGAGCCATTTAGTTATGATACTCTGCTGTATTGGGGCTAATAATCTAAGTCGGTTCAAAGTGGTAAATTTATAAATTGATAGGTATGCCTGGTATGACCGCTTACGTTGGATTTTATGAGGTCTGCTCTCCTAAGCAAGGAGAGTGTGTCTTCATATCCGCAGCATCTGGTGCAGTTGGACAGCTTGTGGGGCAGTTTGCAAAGTTATTGGGTTGCTATGTCGTCGGAAGTGCTGGAAGCAAAGACAAGGTATGTAATCTGTGTGAAGTACTTGATTGTTTCCATGTTACTTTCAAACATTTAAATTAAAAAGGAAATTTTCATAATCATGCCTTTTCTATGATTTTCAAAACCAAGGTTGATCTACTGAAGAACAAGTTTGGGTTCGACGAGGCATTTAACTATAAAGAAGAAGCTGATTTGAATGCAGCATTGAAAAGGTTAGCATCAATAAATGCGTTAGCTTGATGCAGCTTGATGAAGTATGATACATATTTCTGACCAACATCCTGCGTTCCCTGATCTCTTACTTGAAATATCTTGGTTTGAGAATCTCATGCCAATGCTTTTAACATTTTGGCAGGTACTTTCCTGAAGGAATTGATATATATTTTGAAAACGTTGGTGGAAAAACGCTTGACGCAGTGCTACCCAACATGAAAATCCGTGGTCGAATTGCTGCATGCGGTATGATCTCACAGTACAATCTTGACAAGCCTGAAGGTGTGCACAACTTGATGTATCTTGTTTCGAAACGGCTTCGAATGGAAGGATTCATTGTTCTCGATCACTATCACCTCTATCCAAAGTTTCTGGAAATGATCATTCCTCACATCCAAGAAGGGAAGCTTGTACACGTCGAAGACATGGCTGAAGGTCTTGAGAGTGCTCTGGCAGCTCTCATCGGTCTATTCTCTGGCCAGAATGTTGGGAAACAGGTGGTTGCTATTGCTCCTGAATGAAGAACAAGTTAGTGTTGTATGTCCTTTTACCCTTTGACACAAAACTTACAATGTCAAAAGAGAATGCTGCTCAGACTGCTTTATAAAATAATCAAATGAGTGCAAGTTTCATGATATTTGCTGAATGATGCTGCTGCACAACTGCTGCCGAAAAAATCCTTAATAGATGATTAGCCAGGTTTCAAAAATAAAAATAAATGTTTGTGCAGTGTGCCGAATATGACAGCCACAAAGAAAGAGCGCACAAATTGATTGGTTTTATGTCTTCTCTAGGAGAAAGCTACAATACAAGAAATTGTATTGGTGGAGCCATGGACCAAATTTCTCATTTGAACTTTTAATTTTTTTTATTAAATTACTTATGTTATTATGGTTTATATTTTTAGAAATTCTTTAGAAATTAATACAGAACTAGTAGCTAGTTGAGAAATCTACTGAATGGTCAAGATATGATCATATTTATTGAATTAAATTGACAATTAAATTATTGTCAGGATATTTGATTCATGACAGGTGTAAGTAACTAAATGTGCTAAAAAAAAAGTTAATCAGTTGTGCGTGTTTGATATTTCATTTGTTGTAATTTTTTTAATAATTGTTGTGGGAAAAAAGTTATGGTAAAAAAATTATAATTATAAAATAAAAACTCATAATATATAATAAATAAAATTTTTAAATATTAATTTTAATAAAATAATAAATATATTATGAATTTTTAAATTAAAATAATAAATATTTATTAAATATTTTAATACTATAACTAATAGCACAACTTTTGAATTATAAGTTTATAACAGTACAATGTAAATGACAGAGGCCTTAAAAAATAAAATTACAGTCGAGTTTTAAAACTGTTAATGATATTCATAAAGGCGCTCGTCGTGTAAACAACACATGGGACCCAACCAATAAATGCTTATGATCCCCAACTTTCCTCCTCACTGTCCCTGCAAACAATTCTGATTTTCTTGTCTGAGAAAAAAACTGAGAAACAATGGCGGCCGAGCAAGAAGCTGTGAGCAATAAGCAGGTGATTCTAAGCAACTATGTGACAGGTTTTCCAAAAGAATCAGACATGAAGATAACATCTGGATCAATAAAACTGAAGGTAGCAGACGGTTTAAAAGACACGGTGCTTTTGAAGAATCTTTATATTTCTTGTGATCCTTACATGCGAGAGCGTATGAGCAAGCTTGATAGACCTTCTTTTGTTGATTCATTCCATCCTGGTGAGGTTAGTTCATCACGACCCATCTCTTGATTTTTTTTTTTCATTAGCTTCAAGTTTTGATGAGTTTCTGAGGTCATTTGTACGGTTTTGGAATGTGAATACAATTGGTGATTTTGGTGCTGTAACTGTCATTAATGATATGTAGTAATTCAATCAGAATTTGGATTTAGTGCTGATATGATCTCTGCTCATTTTTTAAAATCTTGTGTCCACATGCATTTTTATAATCTTGTACGGTTGAGATTGTATGTAGATTAATCTACGTACAGTATTCTTGTCTAATGACTAGTAACCACAACCTTATGAGACGATCGAAACCAAGCTCAGATCAATAATCCAATCGAGAGAGGATCCTAACTCAAGCTTATCGTGTGTGGGAATATTTCGGTGAAATTGTAATCATGATCATGAATCATGCAGGGAAAAGGGAAGCTGAGGTCAATTTATGCACTTGATGGAATTAAAGAACTAATATTTGATTTTGGTTTACATTATTTCTCAGTAATGGTGACTTTGTGATGTTAAATTTATGCAGCCTATAAACGGATATGGGATGGCCAAAGTTTTGGATTCTAAACATCCAAATTATGCAAAAGATGACTTAAAATTCATCATACAGATGTGCCACTTTCATACTATACCAGGATCCTCGGTAATGATTTTTGTTACACATTAAGCTTTGCTTATCCTAATATCAATACATATGCTGCTTAAATGCTTTCTGATTTTTTGCCGGCCATTGTCCATTTTGCCCGGGAGTCTATAATTGAAGGAATGCTGATTGTTGGGAATTTGATTATTCTAGGTATGCCTGGTGTAACTGCATACGCCGGTTTATACAAAGTTTGCTCTCCGAAGAAAGGAGAGCATGTCTATGTATCTGCAGCATCTGGAGCTGTTGGTCAGCTTGTTGGACAGTTTGCAAAATTAGCTCGTTGCTATGTTGTTGGAAGTACTGGAAGCAAAGAAAAGGTGCTGTTATAACATTTTCAAGTTGTACATGCTTTTTGTTCTAACCAAGCATCAAGATTTTGATCGTGATAATTAGCAAGTTCAATAATTTTTTTGAGTATTTTTT
The DNA here is from genome assembly GCA_029633175.1 of Citrus glauca. Classification (NCBI taxonomy): domain Eukaryota; kingdom Viridiplantae; phylum Streptophyta; class Magnoliopsida; order Sapindales; family Rutaceae; genus Citrus; species Citrus glauca. The sequence continues at coordinate 40,074,961 of JAQOOD010000003.1, read as the reverse complement.
CAATGTAAGGTCGATTTGTTGAAGAACAAGTTTGGATTCGATGATGCTTTTAACTACAAGGAAGAGCCAGACTTGGATGCCGCTCTCAAAAGGTCAGCTGCAACAAATGTTTCAACTATAATTTTTCACTTTAATATATATTACAGAGCTTTGGTAATTTGGTTCAAGTGCGTGAGTCGATCCCAAAATTGTAACTTCACCAGTGTTCTCTGTTTAAAAGAAGCAGGAAGTATTAGAAATCTGATTTTTCTTTTATGGATAAGCTGAGAATAAGTGACTGAATCCATTGTCTGGTTAAAAATGTTTACATGTGTTAATATGAACTATCCTTGTTTAGTAATTGGATAGTTGGATAACTTTGTGGAGCATTTGTGTATGAAGTGTCAAATAATTTTGATTGAAATAAGAACTTAGTGGATGCATTCAATGATTTTTTTTTCTTTTTTTCTCTCACCCCAAGATATTGAGAGAATGATTGTAACATTTGAGGGATAAGATCAAAGTGTCTTTGAGGACACCTCATTGATTGATGAAGAACAAATTACAGCCGTTAGATTATAGTAAAATTAAAGACATGAATAGTACACATTTTTTGTGTGAAAAACTAAGAGACATTCCTTTGCAGTTTGTACAAAATTGACTTAATGCTGAATGCAAAGTTAACTTAATAATTTGTCTTTATTCATGCATTTAATTCTTCTCTGTCAATTTAAAACCCGAATGGCTTTGCTGTCATGCATGATCACATTTCATTTAATGCTGACGTGATTGATGATGATTTCATAGAGAGCCTGCTTTGTCGCTCATGTTCACATTTAATTGTACAGTTAATAATAATAATAATAATAATAATGATAATATTTTTTAAAAAAACTTGTTTTAATGATTTTTTTTTAAATAGTGTCAAAAAATAACAAAAATTTATAAAAAAAACTGACTGTTCAATGATGTAATCACAGTTAATACTGATAATTTATTGTTAAAAAATTATTTCAAGAAAAATTTCTTCCCCCAAATTTACAATGAATTTTAAACAAATTTTCGAAATTCAAAGAATATTAAAAATTTGCCTAGATTGACTATAAAATAATAATAAAAAAATCGTCACCCTCAAAATTTCTCGTATCAGCTACACCTTAAATGCGTTTCACATTTCCACTCTCTCTATAAATAAATACACACATACAAATCCACATAAAAATGGCGGGTGAAGAAGCTGTGGGCAACAAGCAGGTGACCCTGAACAACTACGTGACAGGGTTTCCAAAAGAATCAGACATGAAGATAACAACAGGCTCAATAAACCTGAAGGTGCCAGAGGGTTCAAAAGACACAGTGCTTTTGAAGAATCTTTATCTTTCTTGTGATCCTCACATGAGAGGGCGTATGAGCAAGCTTGATAAGCCTTCGTTTGTTGCCTCCTTCAAGCTTGGCAAGGTCGGTTTCTTCAATTCCCATCTCTTGTTTTCATAATCTTTTGATGGTTTTAGAAAGAGTTTTAGGGAAACATTGTGGTTTTGATTTGTGGGCATGAATCGTTGAAGAGATTATAATGTGTAGGACTATCTATGCAATAATAAGTATAGGGCATCTTGTTAAGAGAAGATTCTCTTAATAAGATTAAAACTTTTGTCGAATCAAAACATATGTAGGGGAATTAGTTATGATATCGTGTTAGTATTGTTTCTGAGGATTTGATTGCTTGCTTGGGAAAAGGGATGTTGAGGTTACATTATTCAGTAATGGTGTTTTTTTTTTTTTTTTCGAATGTTCAAATTATGCAGCCTTTGAGCAGATATGGAGTGTCCAAAGTGTTGGATTCCACACATCCAAATTATAAGAAAGATGACTTGGTCTGGGCTTAACCAGTTGGGAGGAGTACAGTCTCATCCAATCACCACAACTTTTGATTAAAATTCTGGATACAAATGTGCCTCTGTCATACTATACTGGGATTCTTGGTAATTTGTTACTCAATTTATCAATGTCCAGTTTGCATGAGCTGAAAATCGTGTTTTATTCAATGCAATGAGATAGGGATATATAATATGGTGCTTGAACTTCTAGCATTTTGAATTTTCAATTGTACCCTATGTATTGGCATGTAACTGAAGGATTGCATTTGAGGAATTTACTATTGTTTCTGATTGTTGGGTATTTTTCTGTTGATTCTAGGTATGCCTGGTTTGACTGCATATGGTGGTTTTATGAGCTTTGCTCTCCTAAGAAAGGAGAGTATGTCTATGTATCTGCAGCATCTGGAGCTGTTGGTCAGTTTTTTGGGCAATTTGCGAAGTTGGTAGGTTGCTATGTTGTTGGAAGTGCCGGAAGCAAAGAAAAGGTGAGTTTGCACCCTTAACCCTTACGCTCTAAATAAAAACACAACACCTTCTGAAAGAATTTTGCATGTCACATTATTTGTGTTCTAACTGATCATGGATATTTGATCATTAGTCTAACTAAAACTGACTTATTACCACCTAGTTGATTGGTCTTTGAGAATTGTTAGTTGATATATGCTTGAAATCATATTTTGTTTTATTAGATGATTATATTAACCTGCTTCTTTTTCTTTGTGCTGTTTCTCGTTTGGTTACATTTTCAACATTAGGTTGATCTGTTGAAGAACAGGTTTGGGTTTGATGATGCTTTTAACTATAAGGAAGAGCCTGACTTGGATGCAGCTCTTAAGAGGTTGGCACGAAGGAATGCTTTAACCATTTTTCTCACTTCATTATTACAATGCACTGATTGAAGTTATCTGCGTTGGTCCTGAAAATGTAATGGATACTTCTCTGTTTTCATAAAACAGGACAAACAGAGATTACTAATCTCATTCGTTACATTGATATTTTCTACCTTTGCCATACAAAGGATAAACTAGGAATTCATTTGCTTAATAGATATTCATTTCAGAGGGAAATTTTCACTTGCAGCTAACAGAATCATTTTTGTGATGTATGTTTATTTGGGAAATGAAAAGATATGTTGCATTATTTTGTTCCAAGTTTGCTGAAATCATATTTGATTTCCCAGGTGCTTTCCTGAAGGTATCGACATCTATTTCGAAAATGTTGGGGGTAAGATGCTTGATGCAGTGCTACTCAACATGAGAATTCGTGGCTGCATCGCTGTATGCGGAATGATCTCACAGTACAACCTTGAGAAGCCTGAAGGTGTACATAACTTGATGCAAGTAGTTGGGAAACGAATTCGCATGGAAGGGTTTCTTGCCGGTGATTTCTACCACCAATATCCGAAATTCTTGGAACTGGTTATGCCAGCAATCAAAGAAGGAAAGTCAGTATGTGTCGAGGACATAGCTGAAGGCCTCGAGAAAGCTCCATCAGCCCTAGTTGGGATATTCACTGGGCAGAATGTTGGAAAACAACTAGTTGTAGTTGCTCGGGAATGATATGATTACTGTATGCTTTAAAAGTTGACTGTGCTATGCACTTTAAAAGCTTAGTGAAGATGCCTTTATCTTATTTTTGATACATGTTATGTCTGTTTGATCAAGTTGTACTCAGCTGTAAATCAAAGATTCAGAACATGTGTATGGTACTGGTTTCTAAATCAATGAACGCTTTGAAATGTTAGTGTTTTCACAGGAGAATGCAGTTTAATTCATCAACAAAGTCCCAACAAGGCCCTCAGAGTGGTAGCTTGTAAAGTTAATTACTATATATATTTTTTTTCTTTCCAATATATTGCTTATTTCATAGAAAGTTTACATTAAAGTCTCATGTTTCTTTGAAAGGTAAGCAAGTGTGAATGTTTCTATCTAGAGCTGGAAAATGCATTTCCGTGCAACTTACTTGATGATTGAAGTTTTCATCTCTGACCTCGATGTTTCCCAGAGCTGCATTCATTTCAGCTGATCTATTTCACTTATATCTTTCACTTCTTTTTCCCCCCTTTTTTTTTTTTGATTTTTTCAAATGGCTCAAGTGGGTCAAAATGTCCTCTCAAATGACCGACCATGAAGTAGACGGTGGGTCCGAAAGAACCAAAATCATGGACCATTATTGATTTAATTCCTTTATATTATTATTGGCTAACAAATCCTAACCGATTAAGAAGGATCTGTGAGTGGGAATATATTGCCTAACCTTGATTTTTTCAGTTGAACAAAATCGCATCGTATGCCATTTTCTTTCAACTACAGCCACTACACTTGTGCCTCCAAATAATACATATCCAAATTGCTAGAGGAAAGGTCAAAATAGAAACAAACTCAAAATTCGCTAAGCAAAATATATATATTTTAAATATTCTGATACTAACTTGTAGAGTTGTAGTTTTTTTTTTTTTCACAAATAGAGGTAATATAAATATTCTAATTCAAATATGTAAATTTTTTTTGTACTTTTTTTTTATAAATTATTTAGTATTCGGCAACACATTAATCCGATAAATCTAAATTTAAAGTGTAATCACAATTAAAACTTTTTACGTACTTAATGGGGTCGCTCTTTCCACAAATGACAAAAGAAAGTATATGAGCTTTGCAGCCTGGCAAGCCAATATTGACCATCCACCATCTGCAATTGAATATCATTTTTGTTTAATAAACATGGTGGGGTCCACTGGAACCACACTACATGGTCAGTCTTATCTCTATTCCTCAATTTTCAATATTCCATACATCCAACCAATTTCAGGTTTGTTAGCAATTATAAGTTCATTGTTGGTGACGATTCTGATTCCTTTCTTTCTCATAAAACGGAACCATGGTTGCTGTTGGAGAGATCTTACTCAACGCCTTCTTTCAGGTGTTGTTTGATAGGTTGGCTTCTGGTAATTTTCTCAGCTTTGTGCGTCAACTCCAAAGCGGGGTTGATTGGGAACTCAAAAAGTGGGAGAAAAAGCTGAAGATGATTCAGGCTGTGCTCTGCGATGCAGAGGAGAAGCAACTGATCGACGAGGCTGTGCAGATGTGGCTGGACGAACTCCAAGACTTGGCTTATGACGCTGAGGACATTCTTGATGAATTTGCTACTCAAGCTTTGGAAAGCGAGTTGATGGCGCAAAATCAGGATAGCTCTGGCCAGCTTCTCAGTTTCATCCCAGCTAGTTTGAATCCGAATGCTGTTATGTTCAATTATAGCATGGGGTCCAAGATTAAAGATATTACTAGCCGGTTGGAGCACCTCGGCCAAGAAAGAATTGAACTTGGTCTGCAACGGATTACTGGAGGGGCATCATCATCTACTGCTGCTGCACACCAGAGGCCACCCAGTTCAAGTGTCCCAACAGAGCGTGAAGTATTCGGAAGAGAAGAAGATAAGGCCAAAATTCTTGATATGGTATTGACCGATACCCCCAGTGATCATGCCAACTTTGTTGTAATACCCATTGTTGGCATGGGCGGGATAGGAAAAACAACTCTTGCTCGGGAGGTCTACAATGACAAGGCCGTTGAAGATTCCAAGTTTGATGTAAAAGCATGGGTTTGTGTCTCTGATGTCTTTGATGTTTTGGGCATCTCAAAGGCACTTCTCGAGTCAATCACCCGCAGGCCTTGTCTTCTGAACAGTTTAAATGAAGTGCAGGTTGAGTTGAAAGTAGCTGTGGATAAAAAAAGATTCTTGCTGGTCTTAGATGATGTTTGGAACGAGGACTACAGCTTGTGGGTAGACTTAAAAGCTCCATTCTTGGCAGCTGCACCAAACAGTAAGATGATCGTCACCACACGAAATTCAAATGTTGCGTCAATAATGGGACCAATTGAACATTATAATCTAAAGAGACTGTTAGATGATGATTGCTGGTCCATTTTCATACAGCATGCACTTGAATCTAGAGATCTTAACGCACATCAAATTTCAGAATCATTCCGCAAGAAAATTGTTGGCAAGTGTGGAGGCTTGCCCCTGGCAGCAAAAACACTAGGGGGCCTTCTGCGTACTACGAGGCATGATGCATGGGACGATATATTAGATAGCAAAATATGGGATTTACCTCAACAAAGTCGCGTTCTCCCTGTGTTAAGATTGAGTTACCACCATCTTCCGTCTCATTTGAAAAGATGTTTCGCTTATTGTGCAATCTTTCCAAAAGATTATGAATTCAATGAGAAGGAGCTGACTTTCTTATGGATGGCTGGAGGAATTATTCGACAGTCAAGAAAGAATGAGCAGCTGAAAGATTTGGGCGGCAAGTGCTTTCATGATCTAGTGTCAAGGTCAATTTTTCAACAAACCAGCTCGGGTAGTTCTAAATTTGTAATGCACGACCTTATCCATGATCTTGCTGAACTGGTTTCTAGAGAAACAATTTTCAGATTAGAGGAGGCCAACTTGTCATCAAGAGGATTTGAAAGGATCCGCCATTCTTCCTATACCCGTGGTCGGTATGATGGTAAAAATAAGTTTAAGGTTTTCAATGAAATTGAACATCTACGAACATTCCTACCATTACACGAAAGACGTGGCTATTACATAACTCGAACGGTTCTATCTGATTTGCTGCCAAAGTTCAGAAGGTTGAGAATGCTATCTTTACAAGGATACTGTATTGGTGAGTTACCAATGTCATTTGAAGATCTGAGACTTTTAAGGCTCCTCAACCTTGCTGACACTGACATAAGAAGTTTACCTGAGTCAACATGCACATTGTTGAACTTGGAAATTTTGATATTAAGAAATTGTTCCCGTTTGATAAAGCTTCCGCCCAAAATGAGGAATTTGATCAATTTACGCCATCTCGATATAAGAGGTGCGAAGTTGCTGAAGGAGATGCCGTCCGGAATGAAGGAGTTGAAGAATCTTCAAACGTTGTCCAATTTTATTGTGGGCAAGGGTGAAACTGCATCTGGTTTGGAAGATTTAAAATGTTTAAACTTTCTTTGTGATGAACTATGCATGAGTGGATTAGAGAATGTGAATAATCCACAGCATGCAAGAGAAGCTGCATTATGTGAGAAGCACAATCTTGAAGCATTGACTCTAGATTGGAGATCTCAATTTGACAGTTCTCGAGATGGAGTAGTAGAAGAGCATGTACTGGAAATTCTACAGCCTCATAAATGTATAAAAAAGGTGGCAATCAAGAACTATGATGGTGTAAGATTTCCACTTTGGATCGGAGATCCTTCGTTCTCCAAGATGAAGGTCCTTAAATTGGAGAACTGTCACAATTGTGTATCTTTGCCGTCGCTTGGCCTGTTGAGTTCACTTAAGCACCTTGCTGTTAAAGGGCTGAAGAAACTGAAAAGCATAGGGTCTGAGGTTTATGGGGAGGGTTTCTCAATGCCTTTTCCATCACTGGAGATTCTAAGTTTCGAGAATTTCCCAGAATGGAAGCATTGGGACACCGAGATCAAAGGAAATGTGCCTGTTGATATATTTCCTCGTCTCCAAGAACTTTCCATTGCAGAATGTCCCAAACTCTCTGGACAACTGCCTGAGCTCCTGCCTTCCTTGGAGACACTTGTTGTTAGTAAATGTGAAAAGTTGGTAGTTGCATTGTCTTGCTATCCGATGCTCTGCAGATTAGAAGTTGATGAGTGCAAAGAACTAGTCTGCCGGACTCCGATTGATGTTAAGTTGATAAAGTCCATCACTATTTCAAATAGTTCATTAGACCTGAGTGGATGCAAGGGGATGCTATACGATGGTCCAGCTGGCTCTTCACTGCCAAAGCCCATGACTACTACAAATGTTTTGGAGTTTATAAAATTATTGAAGCCTGGATTTCAGATATTCGAAACTTTGGTAATTGGCAATTCTGAACAGCTCAAGTCATGGAGGCAGCATGGGGATTTTCCTAAAAAATACATGGTCACTGACCATAGGTTTAAAAATCCAGTACCAGGGCTGAATATGCTCGCTTCCCCTGAAGAGGTAAAAATTGAAGAAAGCTGCGTAAGTCTTGTTATGTTTCCAGAGATAAATTTTTTTCCCAGAAATCTGCGCTCTCTTCTAATTAAAAACAGCACAACTTTAAAATCCTTACCCGAGGAAGTGATGGACAACAATTCACAACTCGAAAGGTTGTATATCAGAGATCGCGACTGTCTAACATTCATCGCAAGACGGAGGCTACCGGCATCTCTTAAAAGGCTCGAGATAGAAATTTGTGAGAAATTGCAACGTCTGTTCGATGATGAAGAGGATGCTTCTTCTTCTTCTCCTGCATCCTCGTTGTCCCCAGTGATGCTGCAACACCTGAGTATAGAGAACTGCCCAGAGCTCACCAGTTTATCATCGGGTGTGCAATTCCTTGAGGCGCTTGAAGACCTCGAGATACGGGATTGTCGAAAGCTGGAGTCATTACCGGATGGCCTGCACAATCTTAACTGTTTACAGAAGATTACTCTAGTGAGTTGTCCAAGTCTTGTTTCCTTCCCAGAAAGAGGGCTTCCCCACACCATTTCACAGGTTGACATTTTTTATTGTGAAATGCTTGAAGCCCTGCCCAATGACATGCACAAACTCAACTCTCTTCGAGATTTAAGCATATTGGGGTGTCGAAATCTTGTATCGTTTCCAGAAGAAGGTTTTCCTACCAGTCTAACATCACTTAGAATTGGAAATTTCAAAATATATAAGACACTCGTCCAGTGGGGGTTGCACAGGTTTACCTCTCTTAGACGCCTCTATATCATTGATTGTGATGACGAAGCAGAGTATTTTCCAGACGAGGAGATAGGAATGACGCTGCCCACCTCTCTCACTCAACTGGAACTTTCGGGATTCAAAAAATTGATATCTCTGTCTTCGACGGGTTTTCAGAGCCTCACCTCTCTTCAATCTTTGTGGATCTTCTATTGCCCAAATCTCACATCATTTCCAGAGGTGGGCCTTCCATCCTCACTTTTGGGATTATACATTTTCAAATGTCCAAAGCTTAAAAGAGCGTGCAAAAGATATCAAGGAAAAGAGTGGCCCAAAATTGCTCACATCCCTTGCGTTGAGATAGACGAAAAATTCATATACGATCCCGAATCAGAGGAGTAGATTTCTGTTATCCACTATAACGATCTCCTATTAGTTTTATTTTTTAAATAATAATTTTGCAGTTCTGTTTTCTGTATAATTATAAATCCAATTTGGTGCAAGCACAAATACCTGGTCACTTCGTCAGTGAACCTGAACTTTACTGAACTTTACACAGTTTTTTCAACTCAGTGATTTTTGGAATGCATATTGGTGTAAGGAAATCAAAAGAAATTTATGCATAGTCAAATTCTGATATTTGCTATATATTATACATTCGAAATTTTCTCCAGTTTGTTCTCAGATTACCATCATTTTTAGCCTTCACCTAAAAATATATATATATATTTGAGTGGCTTTCCGGTGGATATTTAATCGGAGGCATGACTGGATATTTTTTCACTTCTGTAGATCTTGCATTTTAAACTGGCAAATTTAACTTTAATTTTAATACGACTTTGTTGGTGCCTTCTGTTCCAGGAGCTAGAAAGATGTGTAGTTTTCAGATAAAGAGGCTTGTGAATTCTCTAGTAAGAATCCAATAATTTGCTTTTGCACGTTCATTTTATTTGTAGATCCTTGCATCTGAATTTGATCAATCCAAAAGGAATTGCTTTTGGACGGAAGAAGAATAGCAGTACCTATTCGATGACATATGTATCCAATGTTGTTTTCTGTTTTAGCATTTGTAGACTCTACTGTATTATATTTTGGCAGTTACAGTATCTGAGGTATCTTTTGCATTTAATTTGCTTTATTTGTTTTGCCTGTGACTTAAGAACACCAATATTTGCCAGAGATTTAGAGAAGCTTATCAAGATGCTTGGCTAACTTGACAAACTTCAGAATCCTTCATTCTTCACAATGCAAAACTTGTGAGTACACTTATGCCTGCAATTATTGTGAAATGCTTGCAATTTTGATGCAGCGAAATGGTTTGTTGATGCAAAGGTTTTAACTTTTAAGATTTACCCTGCAGGGTAGTTGGATGCTGTATACTCGAAAAGCCACCAACATCAAGAACTATACCTCCAAGACCGGGTTTGCATTAATTCAATCAGCTGAAATAATTATGCAAATGACACTATCAGCTGGACTTAGAGACCAGTCAGATCAATCATCCATTTTATCAACAGTTAATGTCATCATGGTGGCTATTAGAGGAAACAAAGGATGTGTCGGAATCAATATGAACAGTGAGAAGAATGAGAGGAGCTTTGATTATAAATTGGCTCAATGAACTCATGCTGGTAAGTGGTAATTAAAGAAATTTGTGCGCTTAGCAGAGTTTCAATATTTTCTGTTTGGAATATAGTTGATAAGTTGATACTCTGATTAATAAGCCTGATTATAGTAGCTGACTCTATTAACCAGGTTCTTTTCTTTTTTTTTTTTTTGGTGGTTTGCTGTTGTTTTGATTATGCCGTAACTACAAGGAAGAGCCGGACTTGGATGCAGGCGTTCAGCTTTTAAGGGTTAAGAACAAATGTATGCTTTAACCATGTTTCTCACTTATTACAATGCACGCATTGAAGGCATCTGAGCTGATCCTGAAAATGTCATGGAAATACTTCTCTGTTTACATAAAACAGGACAAATAGAGATCTCTGATCATGCCTGAGAATTCGTTGCATTGAAATTTCTACCATTGCCAAAAATAGAATAAACTAGGGATACATTAGCGTAAGACTCAATTTTGAGAAGGAAGTTTGTACTTGCAGCCTAAAAAATCATGTCTGTGTTGTATACTTGTATGTTTCTTTGGGAAATGAAAGATTCTGTGTGTTCTTTTATTTCGAGTTCGCTGAAATCACATTTGTTTTCTTAGATGCTTTCCAGAAGGTAACAGCATCAATTTCAAAAATGCTCGGGTAAGATGCATCACGCAGTGCTACTCAACATGAGAAATCCTGGCTGCATTAACTGTATGTTGAGTGATCGCACAGTACAACTTGAGAAGCTTGTAAGGAGTAGACAACTAGATGCGAATAGTTTCAATATGGATTCGCATCAAATGATTTCTTGCCACTGATTACTATAACCTCTGTCCCAAAATTCTTGGAACTGGTCATACCAGCTATGAAGTATTGTATGCGTTGAAGAGCTCAAGGCCTTGCAAAAGCTCCGTCAGCCTTTGTATTGGCAAACAGATGGTTGTAGTTGCTTCTGAATGATATGATTAATAGATTCTGTAAAAATGAATTGTGCCACACGCTTTCAGAGTTCTGTTAAGATGTCTTGGTAGTTTTTTATGCTTGTTTGACTTATATTGATTTCAGCTATAAATCAAAGGTTCAGAACACGAGTATGTTACTGATTTCCAAATAGAAAAATTGCCTTGTGATGTTAGTGTCCATTGTTTTCAAAGGAGATCAGGTTCCTTGTTAATGAATCAAGAAGGCAAACGCATCCATGTCTGAGTTCAAATGTGTCTCTTCTATTTTCTATTACTGACTCATTTATTTTGATTTCTTCATTGTGATTGAATTGGTTTTTTATTCCAAATTAGTCAAAACCTCATAGAGTTATTAAGTTCTGTTAGCATTTAAAGACAGAACTACGTAACAAATGATTAACAGGATTAAATTACAATAAAGAATTAAGTTCTTCATTGTAATTGAATTTGCTTTCTCATGTTTAGAGATATTATGTTCTGGATAGTGGTGATTTCTTGAAGAGTCAATCCATTTGTGTTTATACATTTTTCTATTGCCTTGATTTCTGTTTTCTGGGGAGTTTATACAGATTCTTATTTTATGCTTCACATGCCACATGAAAGATCAAAGCCTTTTGTCTGAATAGAATTGACTTGCATCGTAGTAACTTTAAACTACTGTGACATTTTCATAATAACAGTCTGAGATCTCCCTGAAAGATTCAAAACATTTTATTTTATATTAAACTCCTCTAAGTGGTTTGGCAGCTCTCCTTTAAATCAATTTCTGTTTTAAGTTATCAACATTTTGATTTGGAAGTGAGTTTCAACACTACCACAAGTTCTTTAAAAACTAAAACAATTTTGAGTCTCCTGTATCATCTGATTGAAATACATGAAAGCACTCTTGGCTGCAAAAATACAGTTGGGTTTATTTCTAAAGTCTTCAACAGCATTTTCCTTTTTCCCTTTATCCTCATGGTTGTTTTTTCAGTTGTTCTTTAAGAGAACACTTAAAGATTCTCTTTATAGATTTCTGAAAATAATTTCAGCTTAAGCATTTTTCAAAAGCATTTTAGATGTCTGGCGTTTAGAAAATTTTATTCTGGTGTCACATAATATACGTAGGAAGTTAAATTTATTTATTTATAAGCATGTGCCAGTGCCCAGTGGCATCCTCTTAACTTGTGATAGTCAAATGTATTATACGATACAATATCAGCTTGACTGTAGCATAGAGGAGAATAGGGTTGGTGTTGGACTGAATTCTAATCCTTGAATAAATATAACAGCTGGCTGAACCAGCTTATTTGACTCCACAACTTTATACTTGTTTTATAGTCTATGCCCACCTCCATCGTCGGCAGCTTACACAGTCTCTTTTAGCATTTTAAAAAGTTTCATGATATTCCATAGTTCGCATGGACTGCTACAATTTATAGAAAACATAATTACGGCATATTTAATTACCACGCGAGGAGTCTTCTTTTTTGCACACCAATAATTCTTTGTACTTAATTAGAAGATGAGAAATCCCTTAGCCGAACCACGAACTCACCTATTAGTGGGTTTTTGTCCACTTGCATTCAGTCGCTCAAGTGAAAATTGCGTGCAATTTTTTCCTCAAGTAAAATTGGAATAGATATTTTGTTATTGTTGGCACAAATTTTCCTTTAAGTCAAATTGGAATAGATGTTTGTGAGATGCCTAGACTTGAGATTTTGTTATGATTATATGCATTAAAGCTTTCAGTAGACCCTTGAAATCTTATGATCAATGTATTAGAAATTTAGAATTGGGGTTTATAAGAGCTAGTTTGATCATGTTATAACTTTTATAATTATCGTTGCTAACTCTGTTATAGAAATAATTAATCAGTTGTAAAAATGATTAGTTAAACATTTGGTAAATTTATTTTAAAAAGCATTATGAGTTTTAAAAGTAGACGTACGTACTTAGTAAATCTCACTTTTAAAATATTATAAGAATGCAAAAGGTTTAAATATATATAAATTTATAAAATTTATTTACACATGCATTTATAGATACATGTATATATAATAATTGATAACTAAAATAAAGATTTTTATTTTATTAATTGTTTTTTTGTTATCTAAAAAAAAGTAATAATAATATCTTTAATGACGTATTTATTAATCAATAATGAGAATGGACTGGAATCAAAATGGAGGAATGGAAATCGGAATAAATTGTTTACTTTAACTATCAAAATTAGAATCGCAATGAATTGTATTATCACTTATATATTTATTTTATCTGAAAATCAAAATGGATTGTTTTAAATTACTAAACTGACCTTATTGTTATTATTATTATCATTATTAAATAAGGTAAAAAGGAATTTTCAATTTTAACTGAAGTAAAAATATCAATTCACTTCTCATTCTCAACCCTAGGGAATGGGACTCCCATTCCACATTCTAGAATTTATGAAGTCCACTCAAATTTTCATTCCCATTCCCCCTCCTTGTTTTGGAAGTAAACAAGTTAATAATCCTATTCTCTCATTTCTACTCCCATTCTCATTCTCAAGTACTAACACACCAAGGTATTTGGTTCGGTTTTTGCCCAATAGAACTGAAATTATTCGGTTTGGTTTGATTTGGTTTAATACAAAAAGCTTAAGGGTTTATATTTTTATGAACCGAATGGTTTGTGTTCGATTCGATTCAAAAACTGAATCGAAAGCACAAACCAATCGGTTCATGTAATTTTAATTATTTTTAGAAAAAGAAAAACCAAAACTAAATCGTAGAATGTGATTCCCTAAAATCTAAATCCTTAATTCTCCTAACTAACTAAAACTAAGCATATAACAGCACAACCACAACAACCTAGCAAGCGCAGCGGTAGCCCCTCTCTCTCACGGAACCACGCTCACTCTCAAGTATAGCACGACAATAGGGCTCTCTCATGCAACAATAGGTAATTTCTTAAGGCCAGTTTGGTAATGCTGCAGCTTTTAAAATAATTGTTGTTAGCTGTACTGTAGAAATAATCAGCTGTGAAGAGAATCAATTAAGTGTTTGGTAAATTTTATTTTTAAAAGTACTGTGAATTTTGAAAGCAGTTATGGGTGTTTGGTAAATCTTATTGTTAAACTGCTGTAAAAAAATAAATGACTAAAATATACATAATGTAAGATGAAATTTACTTATACATATAAAAATGTACACGTACAATATCTCGTTGAATCAAACAATTTTTTAAAACATTGATTTTGTTAATTACAATAAAAAAATTATTAAAATATTAATTTTGTTTCCAATTTAAATAAGGATAATTTCAGGTTTAAGTAATAATTGTAAGGATATTTATGAAATTATATTAAATGATAAAATTGATTCTTAAAATCCGAATCTAAAAGTTACTCATTCCCTGTTTTTCAAAATTAGTTGTAGGGGGAGCTGATTCTAGCAAAAGTGATTTTGATTTTTTTTTACCAAACACCAAAATTAGCTTTTAAATTTTTAAAATCACTTTTAACCCTCCCAAAAGCAATCCCAAACGGAGCCTTAGTTTAGAAGGGAAAGCCAGAGAAACAGAGGAAGAATATAAGTTGATTAAAAGGGAAAACTCAATTCTTATTCCAAAAACTTGCTTCGTGCAAGTTCAATAGGGTCTCTTAAATAGACCTATACATATAATAAAAACTAGAAAACTAGAAAAGACGAAAATCACTTGAAAATAAAAAGCATGATCACTTAAATGGTAAACATACATAACCGCCATGAACTACATGCAACCTAAGTCAAATAATCAACTGAAGAAACTTGATCCCCATGCATATTGAGCACATACCATTCCCCACCCTTTAGAAACACCTTATTGGTGCGGTTAAAGTAAAGGTGAGCCTTCGAGAATCGCCAACGGTTCCAATGAGTGTCCTCAATTGCTGCTCCTATCCCTTTAACCAGTATTGAGTTGTACGAATGGCACATGATCTTCAATCATGAATAGTTGCCGCTTTTAATAACAGTGTGATACAAACTAATCAAATAATTAAAATAATTTATTTTATTTATTTAATTTTATTGTATTAGTTAATTTTGAACTAGTCAAAAGTATTTGCCTTTATTTTGTGGAACTACATGTAATTAGTGGAGCATTATGTGAGAACATGCTTAGTGTTACTAATTCTTAGGTTGTAATCCTAAATAAGCGTTTATTATATAAAGCTTGATGTTATTCAATAAAAAGGATCATGAGTTTATTATTTTGGCAACATAAAAGTTGTAATTGGGAGTTTATTGGTTTCTCGAATAACCAATACTTATTTGGAAGATTGGATTTCCTTGAATTAACCACATTTGTCATCTAATTTTTCTATTTCATTTGATTTCTATTACAGTTTATTGGGTTCGGTTCTAAATTTTGGTTTGATTTTGGTTCGGTTCTAAATTTTCGGTTCGATTCTAACTTGTTGTTTTAACACCACGATTTCTGTTCGTTGGAAGTATCTTCCTCGTCGCCCAACATTCATCCCACTTGTCATTCTCTCATGCAATCCCTCATCTTCTGTAGTGATTTGATTGCTCTGATAACTATGAGCAATAAACCACTGCCCAAGAACTTTTGCCAAGAACAATTCAAGATGAAAATAAGCCAATGATTGATTTAAAGTTCCAATGATGAAACGAAACCTTAGCTCTAGGTTAATGGAGATTTAATAGAAGATTAAAACAAATCAAGAAGCAAACACACTCAATGCAAAGACAGGATTTTAACGTGGTTCAATTATGCCCAAAGTGCATAATCTACCCCCACGGGAGAAGCCACATAAATCTCTTTATTGATGATTCAAGATGAATTTTACTGAGAAAATACAAAGATCGTTACAAGGAACAAGATGACTCTTTCTCACTTTCTAGAAACTCTCTGAAAAGCTCAATCACACACACGCAATCTGCTTCAACAACCAGCCTCTTTATACTCTCTTATGAAAACCCAGATTGCACAGCCCTTTGACACGTGTGTAACGGCTTCTAACGACTTGATTCCTCCCTCACATGCTAGCTCAAGTGTTTTACTTAAGTTTCCTGAAAACGACACAAAGCAATGCCGTTCTGCCTTAAGCTGAGGAGCCCGTGACTGCACGTGAGTTGTAAGTAATTCCAGCTGATCAAAACGCAGCCGTTTTGAGGCTCTGAGTTTTGAATTCATTACACTCCAGTCCACATCTTCCTCACCCACTAACATAAACAAAGAACAACACAATTCCAATATCAGAATTAAGATCATACTCAGACCAATTCTTAAGCCCATCAGCGATCTATCGTCTACTGCGAGCTAATCGAGAGTGCCATCTAATGCGAGGTGGCTGAGAGATCGTGAGAGTGAGATGTTGTCAGAGATAGAGAGAGTGAGAGTGAGCGTGGTTGCGTGAGTGTGGAAGAAAGGGGCTGCTGCTGTGCTGCGTTTGAGAGTAAGCATGGTTGCATGAGAGAGAGAGAGGGGCTGCTGCTATGCTGTGCTTGAGAGTGAGGGTGGTTGCATGATATCTGCTCAATATGTATGGGATGAAGTTTCTTCAGTTGGTTATTTCACTTAGTCAAAATAAATTATAGTAGTGGTTGCATGCCTGACTTTGGAGGTAAGGCTAGAGGCAAACTTCTACATTTTTAACTTGTTTCACAACATATTACGGTTATAATTGAGACTTAATCCAAAGACGGAAAGAGAGAAATTTGCTATACTGTTTAATATCCATTATTGAGAAAAACACCAAAATTAACTTTTACCTCTTTAAAATCACTTTTGAAACCTCCCAAAAGATATCTCTAATGGGTTCTCAATTTTTTAAAACATTACTTTTGGCTAAACACCCCATCGTCTAGTAGATTTTGAAAATGTCAAAATGTGAAAGACACTCATCCAGTGGGGGTTTCACAGGCTTACCTCTCTTAGAAGTCTCTGCATTCTTTGGATGTCATGAAGCAGAGTGTTTTCCAGACGAGAAGATAGGGATGACGCTGCCCAATTCTCTAACTTGTCTGTCCTTTCGAGAATTCAAAAACACATTTAAGAAATTAACAATTTGTTGTTAGTCACAGTATCTGACGTTCTTTTCTTTTATAGTTTGCAGAATCAACTGTTTTATATGTTGTCATTTGCAGTATCTGAGGTGCCTTTTTGCATTTTGCTTGACCTTTATTTGTTTTGCTAGTGACTGAAGAATACCGACATTGGTTAGAGATTTGGAGAAGCATCTGAAGAGGCTTGACAAAGTTGGAGATGCACTTGCTCCCAAGCCTTCAATCATCACAATGCAAATCCGATGAGTACTTATGCCTGCAATTATGTAAAATATTTGAAATTTTGATTCAGCGAAATGGTTTGTTGATGCAAAGCTTTAAACTGTTAAGACTTACCCAGCAGGCCTGTTGGATGTTGTATCAACTCCAAAATCCAACAAGAACTATGGCACCTAGACCCAGTTTTTACTGATTCAATCAGCTGAAATGATGAGGCAAATCCCACGTGTTCGAATGAATCCATTTCATGAACTGTTATTTTCATGATGCTTTCTATTGGAGTTGAAGAGGAAACAAGGATGTGCTGGAATCAATGAGAACAGTAGGAAGCATGACTGGAGCTCTGATTATAAATAGGCATTTTAAAAACATATGCTGGTAAGTGGTAATTAAAGAAATTTGTGAGCTTATTCAAGTTTCAGTATTTGCTGTTTGGATAAAGCTGATACCAAGTTTGGCAAATTCTATGCTTTCTTTGTTCAATCTGTGTTATGGTTAAAGTAGATGCTCTGATTAATAAGCCAGACTACGATAGCTGGCTCTACTAATCGGCTTCCTTTTTCTTATTTGCTGTTTTATATTCTTTCAATTTTTTTTCCTCATTAGGACGATCAGTTGAAGAACAAGTTTGTGTTTGACGATGTATTTAATGAAGAGCCAGACTTTGATGCAGATCTGAAAAGGTTAGCATGAATGAAAACCTTCAGAACTGACTGAAGGTTTCTGAGTTGATCCTAAAAATATAGGAGTTGTCTGTTTCATAAAGCATAAAAACAGAATAAGAGATCACTAATCATGCTTGAGAATTCATTTAAATAAAATTTCAAAAATTGCCAAACACAGCATAAACTAGGGTGCACTTGCTTAAGATTCATTTTCAGAAGGAATTTTGTACTTGCAGCTCATAAAATCATGTTTATGTTGTATGTTTGTTGATGCTGAAATCTACTCGCCTTACGCCCGACCAGATTTTTCCACCAACGCTTACGTAACCAGTAAACTGACTACTGAATTCTTCTTGCTCCGATGATTGCTCTAATCTTGGGAGTTGGAATTACCCTTCCTTCTTTCTCAAAACCTGCGCTCACAGAAATGGATCAGAGACGCCGGTGGTTTTGCTGGCGTAAACCCTCCGATGCCTAAGTTAACTCAAGGTGTTTACTGGAAAACAATGAACTAAGATTGTATGACTCAATTAAAATAGGCTCACAATGTTTTCTAAAAAATAGTCTGGTTATATTTTGGCAGAGTTTTCCATTTACTCCCAAGTTTTCCCCCCTTCTTCACTGATTTCCCCTTCTTTTATAATTGTTATCCCACGTTTCCGTTTGCCCCTCATCTCCCTTTATTTCGGGTAGTGGCCACTCTTCATGTGACTCTAACTGCCATATTGCGGGTAAACATGGGACACCGTGTCTCTCTTAACGGTTCTGGGCATAACACAACTATCGCGATTTCGTGAGATCGTGTTCCCGAACTTTAGGGAATGGGCATCTGCTTGGCACATGTCTCTGGTCGGTATCCGCTCTGGCTGATATTCGTCCCTGGTCGGCCTTTGTTCCGATGCTCTGCTCGTACCATCTAACCGAGGCGATTTATGCCGAGGTGGGAAAGGTGGCATGGCCGAGCTGGTGCTCTTATTAACTTAACACCAGTCCCCCAGTTTCTAGTCGTGCGAGTGAAACGAGTTGAGAGTAGAAACCTGATATTTGAATCTCACAGGGAATTTCTCATCTGGTCTTCCATTTACTGGGACGGACATAAGGTTTCATTTTTTTTTTTTGGGAAAATTCTGAGCTAAGCCTGGGCCTTTATGAGCAGGTCCATTGCACATCTGGGCTTGCGTTTTGTCTGGCCTCTTATGTCAGTTATTGACGTGGCAATTTCATACTCTTCACATTCGAAATTTGAAACGACGGGATATCCATCCTCGAAAAACGGTGAATGAGCTAGCACTCCCATCATTTCAAACATTTCTGTTTCCCCCTTTTCACTTCAAATCCCTAAGTTAAAGTCATTTTTGCTTTACTTTTTTGCCTTTCCATCGTCAGATAACTTCTTCGTCTTTCTCTCACATTTTCTGCATTTGAGATCTTCATTTCATCGGGTCTTTTCTCTGTCACCGCGACATCACCAGTGCCAGTGTATCTCAGGTATAGCCTTCAACCCTTTCTCTGGTTGTTGTTGATTGGGTTTTGTATTGTGGATTCTGTGTTTGCCTAGGGATGGCAATGGGCACCGCCCGCAGCGGGTTTGCCATTACCAAACCCAAACCCGCACAAAATTTAAATTACCAAACCCACCCGCAACCTGCAGCGGGTTTTAATTTTTTAAAAAAACCCACCTGCAGCGGGTTTGGACAATTACCAAACCCGCAATGGTATCCAGCGGGTTTTTTGCGGGTTTTTACATTTAAAATTATTAATATTTAATATATAAATTTATAATAATAACCTCAATTTCTACATAACATACTCAATTTTATATTTAACCAATGCAAATGAAAAATCAAAATTTCAACATCAATCCAACATATTCTCAAATTTAAGTATAAATTATACAAATTCATTTAAAAAATACAAATTAGTATTTAAAAATAACAATTACATCATCATTTAAAATAAACTCCAAGAGAAGATACTTCATTTCATTCACCACAACAAGCACCCATCCAACACGATGCCTACAATAATAATTAGTATTATTATTTTCAAATACTAATTCGGAGAAAAGAATTATATTAATGAAATAATCCATGTATTAAGTTAAAGAAAAATAATACATACAAAATTGTAATAGGTATATAACAATCCATGAATTAAGTTAAAGAAACTTAATTCTTTACCTCATCAACAATATCTTCATCTTCGGAGAATTTGCTATTTCCTACTTTATTAGAAAAATCTGCATATACAAGTAACAAGTATATCAAGAAAAAAAATATAGATGATTATAAATTTGTAAATTGTAACGTATAGTAGATATTAAACTGTATTAAGTTAAAATACATTTTCATACCATCAAATTCAGCACACAACCAATTTTGAGCACACATTAAAGCTTCCAATGTCTTTGGATGAAGTCTACTACGATGTGGAGAGACAAATCTATCACTAGTAATAAATGCCGACTCGGATGCAACGGTGGATACCGGAATGGCTAAAACATCTCTTGCAATTGCTTGCAAAGTTGGATATTTTGATCCATTTGTTTTCCACCAACAAAGTATATCAAAATTTTCAGATCTTGGAATAACAGTTTCTTCCAAATAATAGTCCAATTCTAATTTAACATGGGTTGTACCACCACTTTGATCTACAAAAGCACCAAAATTAGCCAAACGTTTCCCAAGTTTTGAATGAGCTACCACAGCTCGAGATGATGAAGCAGCTGAAGCTTGAACTGGAACTTGTGAATTTTCTTTTGACTTACACCTAGCTTGATAATCTTTCAACATATCATAACAAAAGGTTCGAACATTCTCAATCTCTTTTTGAGCACCATCTCCATACAACAAGTCAAAATAATACTCAATTAATTTTATCTTAAATCTAGGGTCCAAAATAACTGCCATAGCCATGAATCCATGAACAACACTCCAATATTTTTCAAACTTTCCAATCATTGAGTCAGCCATTGCTCGGATTTTTTCACAATTAGAATACATCCACTCATAAATTGACAATTTAATCTCACAAATGCTTGAAAAGTAAATATTAGCTGTTGGATATCTAGTCCCAGAAAACAATGTAGTCGCTTCATAAAATGATTCAAGTCTATCCCGAATATCTTTGGCAAAAACCCAATCTTCTTCGGTGGGTAAAAATTTGTACAACGATTCTCGTTGTTTCAAACGAGGAAATAATTCTTTGAAAACCAAAGCTCTATCAAGCATTAAGTATGTAGAGTTCCATCTAGTCTTACAGTCCTGAACTAAATTTCTATTACAAGAAATATTACATTTACGAGCAGTCCCATAAAATGTTTCTTGTCTTTTAGGTGTGGCTGACCAAAATAGAACACTATTACGAATTCTCTCAATACTATCACTAATCACACTCATCCCCTCCTTCACAATTAAATTCAATATATGAGCAGCACAACGCATGTGAAATAAATCCCCATTCAAAGAAAGCGAACTACTAGAAATCTTTTCTAGCAAGATATCAATCATGGCATCATTTGTGGTGCAATTATCGACAGTCAAAGTAGACAACTTACTGTCAATGTTCCACTCAAGCAAACACGACACCAAAGCTTCAGAGAGTACCTCAGCAGTATGTGGACATGGCACATATAAGAACCTAAATTTAAAAAAAATTATTAATATCATGCAATAAGTATAGAATTTAAAAATAAAATACTCAGTAATTTAGTGTAGAAACTACCTAATGATACGACTTTGCAGCTCCCAATTATCATCAATAAAATGAGATGTTACAGCCATAAATCCCTTTTGCTGGTTACTAGAAGTCCACATATCAGTAGTAATCGCAATTCTACTCCGATTTGAGTCCAACAAGCTCATTGTTTTAGCTCTCTCGTAGTCATAAATTTTCAATATGTCACTTTTTACTGTGTTACGAGAGACAAACCTAAACATTGGCTGGAGAGAACCAACAAATTTTTTAAAAGCCCAATGTTCAACCATATTCAGCGGATACTCATGAATAATTATCATATTTGCAAGCTCTTTCCTTGAAGTTTCTTGATTAAAAGAAAATGTGGATACTTTACATTTTCCACTCTCTTTCTTAGCTTGCAGCTGCTTTTGAGTTGACTCAACTGTGTGGTTCGACCGCATAAAACACAACCTCGTATGAGTGCGTAAATGGTTGGTGCCATTTTTACGCTTCGCACTTAATCTCTTATGACAGTAGTTGCAAATAGCTATGTATTCTAAATTCCCACCCACTTTCTGTCTTTTAAAGTGTTCCCAAACATCACTAGTTAATTCATTATTTTCAGTATCACCAGAAGGAATTTCTTTTTCATGTACTGAAATTGGAGTTTGGGTTGAAGCTACCTCAATGTCTGCAAGTTCTTCACATGTTATTGGAGATTGGTTTGAAGCTTTCTGAACTTCTGTTCTTGTTGTAAGCGAATTATTGTCGCTGAGATCAAAGGCTTGCTCCATTTTTTACCTTAAAAATTTCAACAAATTTTAAATCAATATACAAGAATTAGCAAGCGAATTCAGCAAAGATAAGATGAAAAATTAGCAAGTGAATTCAACAATTTACACTAGCCTGACTATTTACATTATCAACTCAAAAGCAACAAAATTAATAAATTGTTGACGTTCTGAGTTTCAATTTTTTTAACTAAATTGATGTAGTTAAATAAAATACTACATCATGCATCATCTCATTTAATTCAATAAAAGTTTTTAAGTCTAAATATCTACTTAAAATTAAAAGTTACAAAGAGATGAAAATTAAAATTAAAATTTACAAAGAGACAAAAATTAAAATTAAAAAATTATTGTTCTAAAATAATCTACATTCACACTAAACCACACAACATTAGCAATCACGGGATCAAAAGCTAGCACTTGGCACTATTACTAGTCAAGATAGAAAAATAATTGAAATTAAATTCCCGAGGCCCTTAGTCACAACTTGTTGAGAACCCTCTATTTTAGAATCGATTGGCTATTGCGTGTAGCGTGTACTTTCCAGGACTTTCCCTTAATAATTCTTGGCTTTATCCCACAAAAAAACCAATCTAAATTCGTACCTTCCACGACTGCCAAATTGGCTGCAACAGCAACAGTACCTAGGCAGCAACAACAACACAACGCGTCCTTGTTGGCAATGAAGAGAGCTGGCTACACGATCGGGTTGAAGAAGAAAAGAATGTTGAATGAAGAATTGAAGATAGAGATGACGAAGATGGTCAACCCGGGTTGCAGCTCATTTGCGGCTAAGTCAAAGACTTAAAAGGGAAAATGTCTTTATTTGCTTTAGGTTATCAGTTTATCACTTCATATTTAGAAATTAGAATGGTTGAATGGGAGATGGGCGGATGGGCGGATAGGCCACATATACTGCACACATACAAAAGTTTGGCTTTGGCCTTTGGGCTTTTGACCAATTTCCTTTATACATTTTGAATAATTGTATAATTTTTTTTATATATGTTTTAAATTAAAATTTTTTAATTAAAATTAAATTAAAAATATTTAAAAAAATAGTGCGGGTTTGACGGATATCCATGCGGGTATCCGTCGGGTTTAAAGTCATTACCAAACCCACCCGCATCCATGTGCGGGTTTCAATTTATAACATTAAACCCACCCGCAACGGATAAAATTACCCGCAGCGGGCGGGTTTGGGCGGGTTTGCGGGTTTGCAGGTATAATTGCCATCCCTATGTTTGCCTTTGTGTCCATACTCTCGGATTTTTGTGTTCCCCCTTTTTTAAACTTCAATATGTCCGACCGGAGGGGAAAAAGGATTGTAGTTGAGAGTGACGAAGAGGTAGAGGATTCATATCCCCACTTGCTTGGACCCAGTGACCCTCTACACTCCTCTCACGATGTAAGTCCCTCCAGTCATAGGGATACCCCTACCAGCCCCCGTCCCATAGCCACTTCACCTTCCCTCGAATTAGAGCTTGTAGGAAATAGGGGTGGCCCCGTGTCGGGCTCGGGTGAGAATCGAAGCTCTGGTGGGGCTGAGACCGCTGAAGAAATAGATGATGATGAGGGGAGTAGTTCCGAGCCGAGCTGACCTCCCAAGACGAGAAACCTTGGCCATAGGGTAGAGGCAGATTATTACCCTATTGACTCCTTAGCCTGTGCCACCACCCAAAACGACCTGTTCAGGCTTAGGACTCTCTACGACATTCCTAATGATATTCTTCTTATGGTTCCTGGGAAAAGCAATGTTCCTAGTCGGCCTCCGAAAAGGTATGTAACAATGCACCTGGAGAGCTTCAAATTAGGAGCTCGGCTGCCCCTCGAGCGTTATTTACATCCCTACGCAATTTGTCACCCCCGGTCGCTCATTTTTTGCTTATGTTCTTTCTCAAATTGCTACTTATTGGGTTCTTTAACCTTGTTTGGTTTTTCATAGTCGTGGGGTTTGATCAAGAATCTTGAAGAACGACCTCTGCTCCAGGTGGAAACTGCTCTGGTGAACCCATCTACCTGCCAAGACCTTCTGTCACCAACAAACTTGGTCGGTTCGGGGTTAGTGGACATAGCTGCTGGAATGGATAACAAAATCCTCAGCGTGATGACCAGAAAGTGTAGTCGTCCTTCAACCAGCTCCAACAATCCTCCTCCTCCTCCTCCTCCGAAGAAAGTTAGTACTGGTCCTTCCAAAACTCTAGTTCCTGCTCTGCCTCCTCCTCCACCTCGTAAGAGCGGTGGGGATAGAATTGCTGACAAGAGTTCTGAGGTCAGCATTCGTTCGGGGGACCGGTCCTCTCCTCTTCCGTCTCGTGATCAGGGTGACTACCTGACCCCGTATCAGAGGGATTTTGGGAAATCAGTGGGACAAAAAATGGTCTAGGATATAGAGAGTATGAGTCTCTCTGAACTGGTTGGTTCTGTCCAGAGGGTCTCCTTCAAGTTGGCTACCATAGTCTCTTATTATAAAAACATGGTCACGTGCCATGAGAGGAAGCTTCAAGTAGATAACCAGGATTTGAAAAAAAGAGTTGAGTCTGCTGACTGTTCGAAAGAGAAGTTGCTTGATCTACAGAGGCAGGTTGGGGACTTGGAAAAAAAGGTAGCCATGGTTGAATCCAACTCTACCAAGCTTGAGAGTGAGTTAGGTGATCTGAGGTCTAATCTACAGGCCACTGAGAGTGAGCGGGACACCTTAAAGACGGCCCTCGAGGGAGAGATCAAATCCCTGAATGAGCAGCTGGCTGAGATGAAAGACAAATACGCTGACGTTGACGATCGGCTGGATACAGAGTACAACTCTGGGCTGACTTTCTGCTATAAGTGCATTATGTCTGTGCTCAAGGAGGAATATCCCGAGCTCAAGATGGACAAGATGGAGGCTGGAGTGCAGAGATATATGGCCGAGGGCGACCAGGCCAACAAGGAGCAGGGTGTCCAGGACCAGGTGGAGGCTCCCTCAGAGGGGGTGCAGAAGGGGGAAGCCGAGGACCGGGCTCTCAAGGTTGGCCAGAGGTCAGTGCCTACCCCTCGTGAGGTTGCTGATCCTCTTCCTCCTCCCGTAGCTGCTGATCCTCCTCTTCTGGAGATCGTTGGTCCTTCTATTGCCGAAGTTGCTGAACTTCATAGGACTTAGATTAATTTTTGTATAGATCTTGTTTGTAATTTTGGAACACTTATAAAGCTTTGAAAGCTTTCTGTTTATCCTCTTGTCTGATTTTTGCTTATGAATTACTTTTGTAAATTAGACTTTGATAATTTAGCTACTGGTTCTATGATGGACCGAGCAGAATTAAGCATTGATTGGCCTTATTAGGATTTCGTGAAATGACCTGCTAGTCCTTTCGGCGACTAAGCAGGAATAGGCACTTACTTGCCTTAGTAGAATTTTGTAGCCTTATCTGCTGGTCTTTTTGTTGACCGAGCTGAAACAGGCACTTACTTGCCTTAGTAAAATTTTCGTGAAACCTTCTGCTGGTCTTTCATTGACCGAGCAGGAATAGGCACTTACTTGCCTTTGTGAAATTTTCGTGAAACCTTCTGCTGGTCTTTCATTGACCGAGCAGGAATAGGCACTTACTTGCCTTTAATAATAAAAAATCTAACAAGCTTGCTAGTAGGGGAATTTTCTGCCGAATTCATCTTTATTGGAATTTGAACGTATTACAGAAGTGCAGGACATAAGTATGTACAACAAGTCATCATGCATTGAGCAGAAATAACTTATCAAAGAAAGATAAAAACTTAACGGAGCCTTTCACTTACTGAAAATACTTTTTCAAGTGCTCTGCGTTCCACGATCTCTTCACATCTTGTCCATCTGGGTACGCTAGTTTTTAAGCTCCTGGTCCAGTTGCTCGTATTACTCTATACGGACCTTCCCACTTTGGGCCGAGCGCGTCATGGTTAGGATCCCTTGTGTTTTGATTCACCTTCCTCAGTACTCAATCCCCTGCTCGAAACTGCCTCACGCGGATGTTCTTATTGTAGTAACGTATGACCCTTTGCTGACATTAGGCCACTTTCTGTGTGGCCCCTTCCCTTTTCTCTTCCAACAGGTCCAAGCTTAAGCAGATCTGCTCGTCATTTTGCTCCTCATTGAAGTATTCCGTCCGATGCGTTCCCACTCCAATTTCTGCCGGGATAACTGCCTCATGACCAAAAGCTAAGGCAAATGGGGTCTCCCCTGTGGTAGTTTTGTGAGTTGTCCGGTAAGCCTACAATACTCCAGGCAGCTCGTCAACCCAGGCTCCCTTCTTCTCTCCCAGCCTGGTATTCAGGAGCTTCTTTATCACCTTGTTGGCTGCTTCCACTTGCCCATTTGCCTGGGGGTGTGTGGGGGTACAGAACTTCAATTCCACCCCCAGGTTTTGGCAAAAATCCCTGAAGTTGCTATTGTCAAACTGTCTTCCATTGTCCGTAATGATAGCATACGGGATCCCATATATGCGGATGATATTCTTCCAAATAAAATCTGTCGTCTTTCTCTCCGTGATTTGGCTAAGGACCCCCACTTCTACCCACTTGGTAAAGTAGTCTATCGCCACAATTGCATGTGTTGCCGCTCCACGGCCCTTAGGTAACGAACCAATTAGGTCGATTCCCCATTGGGCGAAAGGCCACGGGGATGTCATGGCGGTCAGCTTTTCTAGAGGTTGGAATCCGCAATATTTTTTTCTAAATATTTTTAATTAAAAAATTTTAATTTAAAACATGTATAAAGAAAATTATGCAATTATTCAAAATGTATTTTAACATCAATACAGTATAATATCTATTATATATTACAATATACAAATTTATAATCATCTATTTTTTTTTCTTGATATACTTGTTACTTGTAGATGCAGATTTTTCTAATAGAGTAGGAAATAACAAATTCTCCGATGATGAAGATATTGTTGATGAGGTAAAGAATTAAGTTTCTTTAACTTAATTCATGGATTGTTATATACCTATTATAATTTTGTATGTATTATTTTTTCTTTAACTTAATACATGGATTATTTCATTAATATAATTTTTTTCTCCGAATTAGTATTTGAAAATAATAATATTAATTATTATTGTAGGCATTGTGTTGGATGGGTGCTTGTTGCGGTGAATGAAATGAAGTATCTTCTCTAGGAGTTTGTTTTAAATGATGATATGAAATGTAATTGTTATTTTTAGATACTAATTTGTATTTTTTTAAATGAATTTGTATAACTTATACTTAAATTTGAGAATGTGTTGGATTGATGTGAAATTTTAATTTTTCATTTGCATTAGTTGAATGTAAAATTGAGTATGTTATGTAGAAATTGAGGCTCTTATTATAAATTTATTTATTAAATATTGGTGATTTTAAATGTAAAAACCCGTAAAAAATCCATTGGGTACCATTGCGGGTTTGGTAATTGTCAAAACCCGCTACGGGTGGGTTTTTTTAAAAAAATTAAAACCCGCTGCGAGTTGCAGGTGGGTTTGGTAATTTAAATTTTGTGCAGATTTGGGTTTGGTAATGGTAAACCCGCTGCGAGCAGTGCCCATTGCCATCCCTAGCTGCCTATATAGAGGCATGAACGCATCACAAATTCATACATTCCAAGACATACTTAAAGTCTTATCATATTACGATCTTGCAGTTTTGCATGTAGCCACCAGCCTAAGGGCAGTGTAAAACGATCCCAAAAACCATCAATAATAACAATGGATAGAGTTCCTAAATAAACTGATGAAATTTAAGGATGATTGGATGAAACAGCTATGATAAAATGAACTATCTCGAACCGAGCGAATAGCACTGACTCATGAATAAGTGTGGATTCCAAATATCTTCATATCTTCATAGATATTCATTTCCGTGTTAATTCGAGGACTTCTAGAAATTTAGTTAGTTATTCTATGAAATAGATATACTAATAATAATAAAACAAAAACGACGGCTGTTACACAAATTCACAAGTAAAACTGTACTACTTGGAAACTGTGAACAGTATAGATTGAAGATCATACAATTGCTATTTTCATTGAGTTTCATGCATAAAACTTTATAGATTATTAAATTAGACATCTTTATCTTTCTATCCATATGTTTATTGTTCAAATACTCGTTGTATATTAATTGTTTTGATTTTTCAAAATTGGAACACTGGTGCTGGAAAATTCTGATTTTCAGTAGCGATTCTCAATTCTATAATTTATTTCATAACTCCAAATACTTCTGAAAATTCTGGGAATTTTTATTACTGTACACTTATATGTCTGGTTTCTGTCTTTTTAATTTCGTAAATTTTGGCTTTATATAAAAATCATAGAGTTAGACTGCGCAAACCCAGAAACTGTTTTCCAGAATTTCGAGGGCTGATATTTAGGTCAGTTTGGGATAGTTTTTCATCAGTAAATGTCTTATAAATCTTTAATTCTGACTCCTTATTGTTTCCTCTAATTGTCAAAACTAGAATCACTATTTTTGGACATGTGTAACTATAGTTATGAATTTTTCAAGCAACAGTCTTCTGTTTATATCGTTATTGGACAGTTTGGATAATTTTGTGGAAAAACAAGTTTTCAGGGGATGTTTTTAAGCTCTGATTGATTATGTAAAAATTTAAATCGAATGCCAATATGATGACACTAGTGTTTTGTGATATTTGTGATATTTCCGACGTACTTATAGCTTGTTAGAAATCAGCTCTTGTATAATGGTTTAGTATAGTTTAGTGAATTGATGTGCTTAAGTAAGAGTGCATGGTTTAAGGATTTTTGGATTTTCCTATCTAGGTTAGAATTGAATAAGATATTGGTGGTACTTTTTTCTTAACAATCATAGGCCAAAAGTGAGCTCGTTTGATTTGGGTTATTGTTGATTGCTTTGTATCATGGTAAGTGAATTCATGCATAATATTTATTAAAAATACACACGTAAATATTTATGAATAGAATAACGTTGTCCAAATGGATTGGCAAGTTATGGTTTTGAAGTTATTTTAAAATGTTTTCTTAAATTTGTTTTAAAAATAACTTCAAAATACCTGTTTCTCTATAAAATGTTTTGCTTAAAAATATTTGTAAAACTTTGCCAATTCAATGTCTTTAAGCGTTTTATCGAAATATTATGGAATGATTGATATTAGAAATCTGGAAACTGTTTTTAAGGGTTTGGCTCATTATCCGTAGTTATCGTTACAAATATTACTAAATAGCTAGTTGCATTGTGTGCACCTATTGACAATTATTGTAGGGTAAAGTACCCTGATAGAACTATAAGCCGGGTCACTGAGAATATAGGTGACATATTGAACTATTGACCAGGTCACTGGGGGTATAAGTGACACTATGTGATATGAGTAAATTGAATGAAAGAAAAGTTTTATTGATAAAAGATTTCTTACACGATTATTTATTGAAAATGATTGTTATGCTATGACTTAATTGATTATGAGTTTTACCGCACACATATGATTACAAAATTATTTTTGTTTCCTGACTTGTGGTACTACATAATAATGATTATATACTTTTTCCTTATTGGTAACCTTATGCATGAGTTCGCTTACCGATTGACAGCTCACCCCTCGTCTCCAACATTTTATAGATTGATTTTAGTGATGTGAGCTTTTGGTCTAGCGAAGAGGATTTACCTGAAAAACTTTGGCATTTTCTGGATGAATTAATTGTAGCTAGTTTGATTATTGCTTAGAGCTGGATTTTATTTTGGAGGATTTTTTAGTTATTTTTTATTTTAGAGACTATGTTTTGTCAATGAACAACATTGACTTTATTTGAAAATAGTAATAAGATTAATGTTATAAGGTTTCATTTAAAATTTCTCTTGAGATTTTAGGGTGAATTTGGGGTGTTACAACTTGTCTCTTAGTTCCTTTAAGTTTATTTTTGTTAGCCTATCCAGTAAGGTTTATTATCGCCTGACATCATTTTTAATCAGTAAGGTTTATTATCGACTGACATCATTTTTAATAAGGTTTATTATCGACTGACATCATTTTTAATGAAATCATCTTAGGTTGTTAAGTTTTGCATAAGTAAATATTTAAGTAGGGTCAAAAGAGCAGGATTTTACCTAAAAAGAAAAATGTCAAAATTATTTTAACCACCCCAGTGCGAATTTCTGACCACGTCTTGTTTTGTATGATTTAACTCTATTATTAATTAGTACTAAAATATCGATGAAAAAAATGGACATGAATTTTGATCTCGTGTTGCTTTGTTTTGGTTGAGTGGCCAATTTTAACTTCATGTTAAACTTTCTCAATTATTAGTTGAATTATTTGGATTTGAAAACTTAAAACCACCATTTTAATTTGTTTATTAATGTCTATGTTGAACTTCAACATTTGTTTTCAAGAACAAAATTGATCAAACTATGATGCTCCTATTTCTATTATTATGGAATCTCTTTTTCAATCCTCAAAGTTTGAATTATATTATGCTGCCTCTGTATTTCCGCCGAAACAGAATCAGTTGGTGATCCTTCAAAACAAGAAAAACCAAAAAAAGATGTAGTGCGTGATAAGATAATGAGACAGATGGCTCATGTTGACATTAATACTCAAGTTGGAAGTTGCATGCCGCTTGCTTGTATGCGGACTGGGACCATCATCCACAAAATTGAGGTATACCCGGCTGAAGGTGGCAAGCTAGTTCGAGCTGCTGCGACGTCAGCCAAGATTTTGAAGAAGACCAACTTCAAGGTACTGCTTAGTAAGGCTAACTTCTGGAAATGAGAAACTGATTGACGCTAGATGTCGAGCCCACCATTGGTACAGTGTCTAACCCCAGCCATGGAGCTACGAAGCTTAGGAAGGCTGGTCAGAGCCGTTGGTTGGGTCGAAGGACTGTGGTTGGAGGAGTAGCCAAGAATCCAGTTGATCATCCTCATGGTGGAGGTGAGGGACGAAGCAAAAGTAGCGGTAACCATGGAAGGTGTTCACTTACGCCTTGGGGCAAGCCTTGTAATTCTGGGTATAAATCTGCATTTCCTAAGGGGAAAAAAAAGAAATTGCCCGTCTGACAGTATTTTCCTTCTGTGCTATTTAGGCTTTTTAATAAAGTTACATTGTTTGTCATATATTTGAGGTTAGTTTTAGACCAATTTTAAACTGATCCATAATGAAACTGAAGTTTAATTTTCTATTGAACTTTTCCTGGTTTTACTCTTCTGTCATTTCAATTTAGCAATGATTTAAGATGTTGAGTTCTGTGCTTGGAACATGTAAATGGGAAAGAGAGATATAATGGGGTAGAATATAGATTTTGTGTTTTGGTTTCTCATGTTTAGAGATATTCTGTTCTTTTTCATTTGTTCAATTTGGTTAGTGGTGATTTCTCAAAGAGTCGATGCACGTGTGTATATATACTTTTCTTTTGGCCTTGATTCTGTTTCTTGGGGAGTTTATGCAGTTTCTTTTTTCATGCTTCGCACGCCACATGAATATATGAAAGCCTTTTGTGTATTTAGAATTGACTTGCATCATAGTAACTTTGAATCACTGTTAACATTTGTATAATAGCAGTCTGAGATCTCCTTGGAGGATTCAGAAGCATTTTATTTGATGGTCTAGACCTGCATTCAACTCCTTTATATAGATAGGTTGGTCTTCTTCAAAGCAATTCCTATTTTAAGTAATCAAAATTTTGATTTGGAAGTGTGTTTTAACACTAACAAAAGTTCTTTAAATACTAAGAGTGCATTTGGGAGTGAGGTAATGTGACTTTTAAGTTAGAACTACTGCAAAATAAAAGTCATAACTGTGAATATAAATAAGAAAAAATGACTGTTGAGTTGCCAAAGCCCAACTGCCGCACATCACTTCTAAATGCGCAGTAAAATGATTTTGAGTCTTCTATATTATTGGAACAAAATACATGAAAGCACTTTTGGCTACAGAAGTACACGTGGGGTTCTTTACTCACGGCGGTTTTTCTGATTGTTCTTTTAAGGAAACACTTAAAGGTTATTTTTATAGATTTCTGAAAGTAATTCCAACATAAGCATTTTTCAGAAGAATTTTTCTGAAAGTAATTTTATTTACTCATCGACTTTTCAACTCCTGTGGTTGTTTATGAAATGAAAGGCAAGGGTAATCACAAGAAATCTGCAAACTTTATCAATTTTTAACTATACCAATTTGTTGTTTATGCTTTACTTTTATTTTTACAGTTTTGTTTAATGTTTAGATGATAGATATATAGACATTTTAGATTGGAGAATTTTGTCAACAAATTCATTCCTTTCTTTCACTTTTTCCCTTTTCAGAGGAAAGCAATTTTGACTAATTTTAGCCAGAATCGGACTATACTATTTTGGAGCAAGCCTACTTGAAATGAAGCTTTTTAAATTTGATCTAGTTAAAATACACTGCCGTTACCCAAAAAATTCTAGTCTTGGATTTCATAGAATGCCCTTTTAAGATATTTTCTCAGCTCTCTGTTGGTCGCAGCATCTGAGATTAGCATTCTCACATTTCACTTGTTTTGTCTTTGTTTTGAAGGTAACTTAGTTGCATAGGTGAATCGAGGTTCAAGAATGCCGAGATGGCTACAAGTTTCAAGAATCATTTAAAGAGGCGCAATGACAGCATCGAGATGGGCTTTGTGATTAACAAGATTACTAATTGAACCAAGCTTGATGGCAATTGGAAAAGGGGACAGAGGACATGTCAGAACCGTTGCGCACAGGGAGAAGTGTTAGGGGAGCTTTGAGAGTTGAGACCATCAACATCCAGGAAGGCTGCCGGTAATGTTTCATGTGTT
This sequence comes from Citrus glauca, assembly GCA_029633175.1. NCBI lineage: Eukaryota > Viridiplantae > Streptophyta > Magnoliopsida > Sapindales > Rutaceae > Citrus > Citrus glauca. The sequence continues at coordinate 40,041,694 of JAQOOD010000003.1, read as the reverse complement.
ACAAAGTTGCAAGGAAATTTCATTTATATTTTAGCACCTTGTATTTGAAAATTTTAATGTAATTTTTTTCTTTTTTCAATTTATTTTTCAGATCGTAGACTAGTAAACGGTTTAGATCGCAAGCTTTTATTATTCAGTTATTTTCTCCTTTTCAGGAAGAAGAAGTGGTCAGTTACATTCCAGAATTGGAATATGGTAATTAGGTGCAAGCATACGTTGTAACAATCATTTCTTGTTTGTTTGATTATGCTTATCTATTTAGTTGTTTATCGTTTGGTTGTGTTAAATTATTTGAATTAGCATTATTTGAGATAAAGCATAATTCTTTTATTTATTTATTTATCTATTTAAATAAATTATTAGAGAATATCATCTTTATCGTATAATGTATTTTTATAAAAGTAAGTATTTTTATAAAAATGTAAACTCTTCCTATCTCCTTATGATTAAAACCCTTAACCTAATCAAAGTATAAAAGCAAAGAGTCCTAGGATATTCTTTTATGCACCTTTGAAAGAATTTTTGAGGTAATTATCCTTCTCTAAAACATGTTCTCTAATTTTAGGTGTTTAATGATGAATGCATGCATTGTTCTTTTAATCATGAATGACTAGCTAGACATTATGAGGCATGAGTACTGTGATTCTATTACTGTTTTCCCTTTATTTTTTATTCAGATTTTCACTAAAGTTTTCATAAAATTAAACTAGGCATTTTAAGGCTTTCAATGATATATTTTGTACGAAAAGATTACCAGTAACCAATTTGTTGTGAATTTTTGAATTCAGAACAGTGGTGCTGGAAAATTCTGATTTTCAGCAGCATGTTTGACTTTGCCCATTTTTCTGTCTATCCAAATGATCCTTAAAATTATGCTGATTTTTCTATTAAATCCTCATTATGTCTACTTACTATATGTTCACTTTCATAATTTTTCATTGAGTAAAAAAAAATATTAAAAATCATTATGTTGGGCTGCTGCAGTTCTGGAAACTGCTTTCCAGAATTGCGATGGCTGACAATAAAATTACTTTAGGCTATTAAAAGGCTTTAGAATGGCCTATAAAAATTATATTCATATTCATATAATTTATGAATTCCCTATGATTTAAAGTTTATTTGACTAATTTTGATAGTTAACATTAAGTTATGAATTTTTGAAGTGCAAAACATAAACCTGAATGTTTCTGGACAAGTTTGCTGGTCTCTTAATATAAATTCATTTAAAATAGTTTTATATCTTCAAAAATTCTAGGAATTTGAAGCATTGTTTCTTGATGCATTTACTGTTTTAAAATCAAGTGGTCTAATTTTTAAGAGTTCTATTAAATATTTTACAAAATTTCCAGTTCAGCAACCTCTGTTTTTATCACTGTTGGACAGTCTGGATATGTGCATGTAAAATTCTTTTTGCAATATGTTTGACTTTTATTCATTCTTTTGAATTTTTATTTGAAATGTTATCCATGTTTATGGTTTATTTTCTTTGATTTTACAATTTCCAACATATGATTAGCTTGGTAAAAATCGGCTCAGACTAGCTTTAATGGTTTTGTGTTTATGACTAGGCTTGATTATGTTAGATTTATATCAAGATCAGAATGAGTAATAGTATTGATAAGAATGTGTCTTGTATTTTAGGACGAAATTGAGCTCGAGGCTAAGGTTACTATTCTTTATTGTTGAGGATTGAGATAAGTAGATTCATGCATGGTATATGTATTTCACTATTAAATTATTTTTAATTCGAGGTATGTATTATGTTAAATGAAAAGTATATGAAACTAATTTTTTTTAGCCTATTACAATATTTTGTTAAAATAAAATCGTTCTTTAAATTATTTATAATAAACCTTTATTTATTAAAAACTTGTTTTATAAATTGTCTTAAAAAACTTTTATTAAATTATTTTAAGTCAAATACTTTGAAATAATTATCAATTATTTAAATGATTAAAAGTTCAAGGATGATTTTAAATATTTTTGCTCATTGTCTGTAGTGATGCTATGTTATGTTTTATGTTGTGGAAGTAGGGGTGGGCATTTTACCCGACCCGACCCGATAAATTTCGGATTCGGGTCGGATCGGGTCGGGAGTAAAACCCGATCGGGTTGTGATTGGTTCGGGTCAAACCCAACCCGATCTGAATACCCGATCAGGTTCCCAAAAAAAAAAAAAATTTGCCTCTCTGGATACTTTTTTTCTTCTGCCTCTGTACAACACTCAACAATTCAGTGATTCACTCGCAATTGCAAAGCCACAAACCTAACACTAACAGTACACACACACACACACGCTGTCACAATTCACAAACCTAACACAAAGTCGCAATTGCAAAGACACAAAATCACAACCCGCAAGTCTGCAACCACCAACCAGCCACCACAAGACGGATATGTTGCTGCCAACTGCTGAAGAAATCACGATCTGTTGCCGCCAAGTGAAGTGGCAACCAACCGTGAGCCGTGAGCCGTGAGCCGCCACATCTCCGTGATCTGCTGCTGCCTGCTGCCAACTCAAGTGAAGTCGCGATCTGCTGAAATCCCATCCGTCCAGCCGTGAGCCGTCGGCACCGATCTGCTTCAAAGTCGGTTTGGGTGGAGAGGTGTTGTGCAAATTTTATTGAACTCGCAAGCGCACGAATCTGTTGTAGTATAGCTTAATGGTGCGAGTGTCGATCCCACGAGGAGGTGGATTTTAATTATATATAGAATTAATTTTGTAAGTGGTTGGATTGATGAAAATGATTTAGATTATGCTAAAACTTAAATTAAAATGGCGAGAATAAATTCTGAAATTGGAATAAAAATGGCAAGAATAAATTGAAGTGTAAATCGATTAAATGACGTACTTGGGTATCTGGATCCGTATCAACATGCATCATGGGCTAAATATTCCATATTAATACCAATTAAATCATGAGAGGGGAATCCACACCTCATGAACCACGCTCTAATAAATATGGTGCTAAGGGCTTATCGTGCCAAATAATAATAATCTTATACTAGGGTGCCGGTGAAACCAGGGCAGTACTAAACAAGATTAGTATTATTTGTCGACGAGAAGTCAAAACATCCACAAAAACTAGAGGGGAAGAGAAAGTAAATTTACCAAATTAAGCCCATGACACATGTTGAGGCTTCACCTTCAACCCAAGCTTGAAAGAAAATTAGCCACTCATAGTTGAACTAGGGGCAAAATAGGAATTTATTAAAATACGAAGAAAGTACAAGATAGAGAGAGAATTACAGAAAATGAATCCGAAAAATGGATTCAGAGGTGTCAAATTAGGGGGGGAGGCCCCCTTTTTATAGTTACATCGAGTAAATCATGGCCATCGGATTAAAAACAGTTTGGACGCTCAGGATTTCGCCACGTCATCAGCCACTATTTGTACAGTACAGTCAACAGCCACTATTTGTACAGTACAGTCAACAGCCACTATTTATACAGTACAGTCAACAGCCACTATTGGAACAGTGCCGTATCTCCTTGAACAGTATCCGTACATGTGAATAGTGCCGGACATGTGAATAGTACCGTACATGTGAACAGTACTATTTTTCCTTTTATGCTCCTCTTAAGGTTTTCGACCGTCCTGAGTTCAAAAATGATGTCCGTTTTGCCATTTGATCTCTTGTTTATTGTGAAATGACTATATTGTCCCTAAAACACATAAAATACTTTAATTAAAATAAAACACACATAATTAAATTACAAGGAACTTAAACACATAAAAGTAAGGGTTGTTAGTAATACTTGATATATAAAATAACGATTTTCTCCTTTATAAATATGCACTTTCTAACACTCAACACACCCCCCAACCAACTTATTTCTAGTCCCTAGCAAATAAAGCGAAAACAAAATTAAAAAATGATTTTTTTTTAACACTCTTCTTTATTCAATCAGATTAATGATAATGATCAAATGAAAGTATAAGCATTATCTCAAATCTAAAGAAACATCACACCCATATCAACCATCCACATGAATTAGCCCAGTAGACTTTGTCGTAGTTACCTTCAAGAATGACATGTCAAACCCCAAAATCTCACTGGAAATAGTGACACTCTCACAAAGAAATTAAACCCAATAAAAATAGTCACTCCAATGAATGGTAATTGAGAGAAAATAATAAAGAAGTGATCTCACATTCTCTCACCGAAAAGAAATATGCCCTTAGCTTAGAAATAATACAATCTCCAGTCAAATAAAAATACTAGTCAACCCATTTTATTTATTATTATTATTATTTTTTATGCACCACCACATCTTTTTAGCCCATATAACTAGCTTCTACTTCAGACTATAGTTCCCTAAAATCAAGAAGGACTTTTATTAGGACGTAACGTAGGTTAGGGACATGGCTAACAAAGATGGGAAATGGGAAAAACAAAGTGTATGTTTGAGAAAAATGCAGAGAATTCTTTTTTTTTTTTTGGAAGTTGCAAGGTGGATTTCACCTATTATTGTTTTTTTTTAAACAACAATTGTTTTTTTTTGAAGCAACAATTTTTTGTTTCTTTCTTTTTTCTTTTTTTTTTAACTAGACATAACTTCACTATACAAAATATTTATTTACATTTTTCTCAAACATAAATAGGTGATGGATCTTGTAAGACATTGGATAATACTCCAAATCGGAGTGGGTCAAGATGATAAGTTGACAAAGAAAAGTTTCTTTTTTTTTAAAGGCTTAAAGGGGCTAACTATGGATATTTCATAAAAGGGATGGCTAGAAAGGCTCAAACGGGTCAAAGATGGCCTTTCCATCATCTTTTAGGGCTTTAAATAATCTTCCATATCTACTAATTAGATGGGCCTCCAAATGTAGCAATACGCTTTTTTTTTCTCTTTTTTTTGTTTTTTGTTTTTTTTCTTTTGGTTAACTCAAAAGAAATCTAGAGATCGTGTACACAATAATAAACTGCTAAGCTGTATAAAGAATGGGCAAAAGGGTTACTCTCCAAGAAAAAAATAATAGGCTCAAAAACTCACTTGGTATTTATTATGACATGTTCATTCCTTCAAGCAACTCATATTTATCTCTGACATCAACATGTAGAGTAGCAAATATAGTGTAACATCACTTCAGACTAAAGATAATACAAATACTAAAATTTGAAATCATCATGTCATCCAATGTTAAAACAAATCACACAATTTTTTTTTTAACAACAGTCTACCCCCCAACCTATTCTAAACGTGAAAGGAGAATATGCATGCAGAAATGTAAAAATGATGCAGAAAAACTAATTAGAAAATGATAGAAAACGAAAAAAAAAAATTTTTTAAGAAGATGCGTTTCTAGAGGCACTACACTCTATATTCAGCCATCTTTGACTCAATTTTTGTTTGAAAATGTATATTTATAAAGGAGAAATCAAAAAAGAAGAAAAATAAACATCAAAACATATTAAAGAAAAAGATTTTTTTATTTTATTATTTTTTTTGTTTTTTTTTAATTTGTTTTTTTTTTAACAATGAAGATGCGTTTCTAGAGTCACTACACTCCATATTCAGCCATCTTCAAAACAAAAAGTTAGCAACAGTTAGTTTCTACAACAAAAAATTAGTAAAAACTTAACCAAAATTCCACAATTGTCTACTATTCCCTCCCCCCAACCAGAACGAAACATTGTCCTCAATGTTTTAAAGAAAAGAAGTAGAGTTAAGAAGACATCACCTGGTTGGTGTAACACAGAAGAAAATATTTACAGGCGAAGAGTTAAATCTAATTTGTACTTCTTACTGCGGCTACTGTTACCGTCATCGTTTGAACGCTCCAACACAAAGCTCCATGGGTCTGGCTCCGGTTTATAAGCTTGTAACATATCAAGTAGCTCATTAGCAGTGTGAGCACAAATAAAAAGTTTTTTCGCACTGGGAGGAATAAAGTAGTTTCTTATTGCATGGTTAAGAAATGCGAAAAAGCCATCATAAAAATTATTGACATTTAACAAACCGATGGGTTTCTGGTGAATGTGCAGTTGGGCCCAAGATGCCAGTGTGATAAGTGCCTCTAGTGTTGCAAGATCTCCTGGAAGGAAAATAAAAGCATCAGCGTGATCAAGCATTTCAGTTATTCGTTCTTTCATACCTGAGACAACTAACTCTTCTCCAGTCGTTGAGTCAGACACACTGCCCAAAGGTTTTAGGATTCTAGGGATGATGCCTAACACTTGGCTTCCTCTGACAAAAGCAGCTTCTGAGACCAATTTTGATAACCCTCGATTACCTCCTCCATACACCAGGTGTAATTTTCTCTCTGCTATGCTTCGACCAAGATCTATGGCTGCATCAACGAATTCTTTATGTTCGCCATAGGTAAATCCAAAAAGCACACAAATATTCTTGATTTGTCTACTGGGAGTAGCTGCCATTGGAATATTTCTCAAAAACAATTTGTGAGTGCTTAACAAAAAGTCATATTTAAGAATCTTGGTGACAATGGATTACAACTGTGTATGAGGTGGCATGTCAGTGTCAAATACGCGTAAAGCACATGGCTCGATAGTCAAAAAGCAAATAGTAAAAAGGAAAAAAAACAAACAATAATGAAATTATTAGAGATAATAATGCAAATGATAAAACAACAGTGAAACAAAATAAAATAACAGTAAAGTGAAAGGATATTTACAAGTAGTTGCGACTGTGGCTCACATCTTCCTCTGGTTTTACGTCCAGAAATGGCTTGAACGCCCTCTATGGGTCGAGGATAGGCTTCCCATCCAATTTTCTTATAAACTGGCAAACAGGGTCGTTTATAGTCAGATTCCCGAGACTATATTGTGCATGCTCTTTCTGGAATAATGGTCATAACTGGAGAATCGCTCCTTGCACATATCCACTGGCATGCGTTTCAAGAGACAGAAGGATATCATCCAATGACTCCTTATTCAAGCCATCCCTAATGAATTGAATCTTATCTTCTCTGTTATCAGACACCATTCCTAAAGAACATCGGTTTTTATTGCAATTCATTCTGGCACACTTATGACAAGCAACAGAAATTCTTCGAGCTCGTCGTTTTCTTGCATAATTTCCTTTTCCACAACCAGGCATGTATGCAATAAATTTTGGAGGTAACTCACCTGCCAATCGTACTTTCGCCTCGATTAACCAACGGATGTCAGCAGGTATGTTATTCCTCATGAGCAGTCGCATGTGTTCGGACCGAGCTTTGTAGATCGTAAGGAGGGCATTCTGAGGGAGTGAAGGGAATCGCTTGTGAAGCTTCACTAGAATCTCGTTTCTTTCCATACCTTCGCCTCAGAATATCAGTTATTATGGGAAACTGAAGTAACCGACTTGATTGTCACGGAGTACCGTTATCCGCCACTTCACCGGGGTAACAAACTAAAGCACACAAATAGAAAAACAAATTAAACCACACAAAGAAAATCAAAATCATTCTTTTATTGAATTTACCTCAAGCTCCAACTGGATGTCGTAAACACTTTTCTCAATATCTCTGAGTTGGCTTTCTAAACCCTCAACATAGGCTACTAACTCTGGTGGTTGTAGAGCCCAAATGCGATGTGTTTTACAAAATCGAATCTGCCTTTTGAGATGAGTTTTGACACGTTGAAGTGGTTTAAGAATGTTCAGGAGGAACGGTTTAAGTAAAAGACTCATGATTAACAATGATAAGAGAAAACTTAATGATAAAACAAACACACTTATGCAATAATGAATTCAATTAGCAAAAGAATAAAAAGAAATAAAGAAAGAAAAATCAAACCACCGAAAAGAAAAAATCAATTCAAATTTGGTGGGTCACTCAAATTTATTTCGGTGTCTTCTCCATCTGGTTGGTATTCTAGATATGGCTTTAATCTTTGACCATTAACTTTAAACGTGACACCGTTCTTTGGGTCTTTAATTTTAATTGCCCCATGTGGAAAAACAGTATGAACAATAAATGGACCAGACCAACGAGAGCGTAACTTACCTGGGAATAGGTGCAAGCGAGAGTTGCATAAAAGTACTTTCTGACCTGGAGTGAAAGATTTTCTCATAATATGCTTGTCATGGAATACTTTCATTCGTTGCTTGTAAATCTTGGCATTTTCGTACGCGTCATTGCGAATTTCTTCGAGTTCTGCCAGTTGTAATCTTCTTTCTGAGCTGGCTTGCTGCATGTCAAAATTGAATTTCTTGATGGCCCAATATACACGATGCTCGAGTTCCACAAGTAGGTGACAAGCTTTTCCAAACACTAGCCTGTAGGGTGACATCCCAATCGGCGTCTTGAAAGCCGTTCGATATGCCCATAATGCATCATCAAGTCTTAATGACCAATCTTTTCTGTCCGGCCTCACCGTCTTTTCTAGTATGTGCTTTATTTCTCAATTGGAGATTTCCACTTGGCCACTGGTTTGAGGATGATATGGGGTCGCCACTTTATGAGTGATGGAATACTTTGTCAAAAGAGCTTTGAATGCTTTATTACAAAAGTGGGCACCACCATCACTGATTATCGCTCGAGGGAATCCAAAGCGCGAAACTATGTTGCTTTTCAAAAACCCTATCACCACCTTGTGATCATTGGTTCTGCATGGAATCGCTTCTACCCATTTCGATACGTAGTCAACAGCTACCAATATGTATTGGTGGCCAAAAGAATGGGGAAAGGGTCCCATAAAGTCGATACCCCATACGTCAAAAATCTCAACCACTAAAATTGGATTTAGTGGCATCATGTTCCTTCGTGTAATGCTTCCCATTCGTTGACACCTATCACATGAAGAACAAAACGTGTAAGCATCTCGAAATATCGTTGGCCAATAAAAACCACATTGTAAAACTTTTGTCGCTGTTTTCTTAGCACTGAAATGGCCTCCACAAGTTTGTTCATGGCAGAATGAAAGGATATTCTGAATTTCATTTTCTGGGACACATCGTCTGACAATTTGATCTGCACAATACTTGAATAAATACGGGTCATCCCAAAAGAAATTCTTTATTTCTGCAAAGAATTTAGCCTTGTCTTGCTTAGTCCAATGCTCTGGAAGTTGACCTGTAACAAGATAATTAACAATATTAGCATACCAAGGTAAAATTTCTACACTCATTAATTGTTCATCTGGAAAGGACTCATTCAATATTAATGGCTCTGTAATTATGTCAAAATAGAGACGAGAGAGATGGTCCGCCACAACATTTTCTGTGCCTTTCTTATCTTTGAATTCTAAGTCAAATTCCTGCAAAAGTAACACCCAACTAATTAGTCTAGCTTTTGCATCTTTCTTTGTGAGAAGATATTTCAGAGCAGCATGATCTGTGAATACAATTATTTTACAACCAATGAGATAAGATCGAAATTTTTCCAATGCAAACACTACTGCTAGCATTTCTTTTTCAGTAGTTGAATAGTTCAACTGTGCATCATTCAATGTCATACTAGCATAATAAATAACATGGGGAATTTGATCAACTCTTTGTCCTAATACTGCTCCTACTGCATAATCAGATGCATCACACATTAGCTCGAATGGTAAATTCCAATTTGGGGACTGAATGATGGGTGATGTTGTCAACAATTGCATTAATTTCTCAAAAGCCACAAGACATGAATCATTAAAGATAAAAGGTGCATCCTTAGCAAGTAAATTGCATAAGGGTCTAGAAACTTTGCTAAAATCTTTAACGAAACGTCTATAGAAACCAGCATGCCTAAGGAAAGATCTTACTTCTCTGACTGTTTTGGGTGGAGGAAGATTGGAAATGAGATCCACCTTGGCTTTGTCAACCTCAATACCTTTGCTCGAAATGATGTGACCGAGAACAATACCTTGTGTCACCATAAAATGGCACTTCTCCCAATTTAAGACTAAGTTCTTCTCGATACATCTCTGCAAAACTTGTGTTAGATGACGTAAACATTGATCGAACGAATCTCCAAAGACAGAAAAATCATCCATAAAGACCTCAAGAAATCGTTCAACCATATCAGAAAAAATGCTCAACATACATCGTTGAAATGTAGCAGATGCATTACATAATCCAAATGGCATTCTCCTATATGCAAAAGTACCAAAAGGGCAAGTGAAAGTGGTTTTCTCTTGATCTTTTGGTGCTATGGGAATCTGATTATATCCTGAATAGCAATCTAGAAAGCAATAAAATTCATGACCTGCTAATCTATCAAGCATTTGATCGATAAATGGTAAAGGAAAATGATCTTTACGTGTGACAGAATTCAACTTCCTATAATCAATGCAAACACGCCATCCTGTAGTTACTCTACTTGGTATCAATTCATTATCGGCATTGGTAACTACAGTGACTCCTGACTTTTTGGGGACAACTTGTACAGGACTGACCCATGAACTATCAGAAATGGGGTAAATGATACCTGCATCTAATAGCTTAAGGACTTCTGTTCTAACCACTTCTTTCATATTAGGATTTAACCGACGTTGCATTTCCCTAGTAGATTTAGCATTTTCATCAAGGTGAATGTAATGCATGCAATCTACTGGATTTATACCTTTTATGTCTGCTATGGTCCATCCTAATGCTCCTTTGTGCTCTTTTAAAACATCCAACAACTTACCTTTTTGTTCGTCATTGAGGGATGATGAGATGATTACCGGCAGAGTACTTTCTTCCCCCAAGAATGCATATTCCAGAGTGTTGGGCAATGGTTTGAGCTCGAGTTTCGGTGGCGATTCTGATGATGCGATGAGTTTCTTTTCTGATGGTGCTAGTTGTTCAACTCTTGGCTTCCATTTATTAATGTCCATAGATGGTGCTGAGTCAAGTAGGGCGTTGACCTCATCAACTGATCTGTCAATATCAAAATCCAAACCAAAGTGAGTTAAACATGTTTGCAAAAGATCATCACTAAGGTTTGAAACAAATGTATCATCAACTAGTGCTTCAATTAAATCCACATCAATAATTCCATCATCTGTATTGTGAGGTTGTTTGGCAATGTTGAAGATATTCAGCTCCATAGTCATGTTGCCGAAGGACAACTGCATATTTCCAGTCCTGCATTGAATGTGAGCATCCGCAGTTACCAAGAAAGGTCGGCCTAGAATAATGGGGATGTGCTTCCTTGAATCCTGTATTGGTTGAGTGTCAATTACAATGAAATCAACAGGAAAATAAAACTTGTCTACCTGGATAAGCACGTCCTCCACAATACCTCGAGGTATTTTCGTGGACCGATCTGCAAGCTGTAACACCACTGGAGTTAGGTGTAATTCTCCCAGTCCAAGTTTCACAAAAACAGAATAAGGCAACAAATTTACACTAGCTCCTAAATCCAACAAAGCATTCTCAATTGTGTGGTTCCCTATGCTACATGAGATAGTGGGGGAGCCTGGATCTTTGCATTTCAAAGGAATTTTATGTTGGAGTATAGAACTAACGTTTTCTGTTAAAAATGCCTTCTTATGAACATGCATGTTTCTCTTTTTAGTACATAAGTCTTTAAGAAACTTGGCATACGATGGAACTTGTTTAATGGCATCAAGTAAAGGGATGTTGACACTTACCTGTTTGAAGATTTCGAGAATCTCACCTGTAGATTTTTCCTTTAGCTAACCTCTGAGGAAATGGAGCTTTGGGAACATATTCTCGTGGGTTGGTGTCTTCTTTCTCCTCTGGTGATGATTCCTCAACATTAACAGGTACAATTTGATTTTCTTTTGGCATCTCCACTTTATTGTCGACCTCTTTTCCTTTCCGTAAGGTCATGACGGCTTTGACCTCTCCATGCTGTTGTGGTGAACTAGTACTTGCTTCATGTACTCCTTTAGGGTTAGGCACTGGTTGACTTGGAAATTTACCTTTCTCGACAGTCATTGCCAAAGTCTGAACTGAAGAAGCAAGCTGTCCCACCATCTTCTCAAGGCTTGAAATTGATTGAGCTTGTGAGTTGAAGCCCGCTCTCAACTCATTGCGTAGTCCATCAATGGTGCGGTTTTGTTGCTCAATCGTGGAGTGAGTAACATTCCTGAAATTTTGGAATGCATCCTCCCATGGTCTGGGTTGAGAGTAGCTCTGGTTCTGATTATATGGTCTGAATGGCGGCTGAGAGGCTTGAGGATTTTGAGGGATGGGTTGTATTGGTGGAGCTGGAGCTGCTGGTCCATTCTGTTGGAATCCTTGAGACCATGAAAAATTGGGGTGGTCTTTCCATCCCGGATTATATGTGTTGGAGTATGGGTTGTAATTTGATGGTTTTCTCATTACACCTATCGCATTGACTTGATCTGAATATGAGTCAAGGTCATGTGGCTCTGTTGATTTAGCAGTCGATAATGATGCTATTTGTCGAGCAAGACCTTCAACTATCTCCTTGACTTCTTTGATTCCTGACGTTGATTCGCCAATTTGAACCTCATTTACTCCCTTAATCCTTCTGGTGTTCCTGAGTGATCGACTCCGTTGTTGGGAATTATCTGCTTGTCGTTGGAAGAATTCCCAAATCTCTGATGCACTTTTGGACATTAGCTCTCCTCCACTTGTCGCCATTAGCCATTCTTGCATATTTGGCAATAATCCCTCCAAAAAGTATTGGCATTGGTGCCATTTCTCGTACCCATGATGTGGACACTTCAAGAGTAGCCCATTGAATCGCTCCCACGTTTCGAAAAATTGCTCGTCATCTCTCTGGGTAAACTCCGAGATTTCCCTGCGAATAGCATTTGTTTTATGCACTGGGAAATATTTATTTAAAAATTTTGTAACCATTTGTTCCCATGATGAAATGCTATTAGCAGGCAAAGTATTTAACCATGAACGAGCCCTATCCTTTAAAGAAAATGGGAATAATCTGAGTTTTACATCATCATCTGAAAAATTTTCATATTTAAATGTTTGACAAATTGCGTGAAAATCATTCAAATGATTGTATGGGTCCTCATTTTCTAGGCCATAGAATGTGGGGAGACAATTTAGCACACTAGGTTTTAGTTCAAAACTCCTAACAGCTACATTTGGGTATCGTATGCATGATGTGCTCAAATTAGCTAAAGGACTGAAGTAGTCCTTAAATGGCCTCTCCTGTGGTTGCAAATCCATTTTATTTTTAATATGCTTGTGTGTGCGGAGTGTTTTCTCTAGTTCAAGTTCTATAGGTTCAAGATAAGGTAATAATGACCTACGACCATGCATGCAAGACAAATAAAATAAAAATGAAGATTGGAACAAAACAAATAAAAATAAAGAAGAAGGAGAAATTACGATACTAACCTTATTGCGCTATTACAACCTTACTATAAAAACACACAAAATGATACGTGAAAGTAAATTAAAAATAAATTAATAAGATAAAAATTACAAAGAAGAAATAAAAAAATAACTTGAAAATTAAATTACAAAATTTAAAGAAGAGAAAAAGAAAAGAAATACTAACCTCTAAATGTAGATTCACTCTTTTTTTCTTTTTTTTTTATATAAGAAAAAATTAAATGGAAATATTCACAAAAATTAATTCTATGAATTAAAATTACTTACCTCCCCGGCAACGGCGCCAAAAACTTGTTGTGCAAATTTTATTGAACTCGCAAGCGCACGAATCTGTTGTAGTATAGCTTAATGGTGCGAGTGTCGATCCCACGAGGAGGTGGATTTTAATTATATATAGAATTAATTTTGTAAGTGGTTGGATTGATGAAAATGATTTAGATTATGCTAAAACTTAAATTAAAATGGCGAGAATAAATTCTGAAATTGGAATAAAAATGGCAAGAATAAATTGAAGTGTAAATCGATTAAATGACGTACCTGGGTATCTGGATCCGTATCAACATGCATCATGGGCTAAATATTCCATATTAATACCAATTAAATCATGAGAGGGGAATCCACACCTCATGAACCACGCTCTAATAAATATGGTGCTAAGGGCTTATCGTGCCAAATAATAATAATCTTATACTAGGGTGCCGGTGAAACCAGGGCAGTACTAAACAAGATTAGTATTATTTGTCGACGAGAAGTCAAAACATCCACAAAAACTAAAGGGGAAGAGAAAGTAAATTTACCAAATTAAGCCCATGACACATGTTGAGACTTCACCTTCAACCCAAGCTTGAAAGAAAATTAGCCACTCATAGTTGAACTAGGGGCAAAATAGGAATTTATTAAAATACGAAGAAAGTACAAGATAGAGAGAGAATTACATAAAATGAATCCCAAAAATGGATTCAGAGGTGTCAAATTAGGGGGGGAGGCCCCCTTTTTATAGTTACATCGAGTAAATCATGGCCATCGGATTAAAAACAGTTTGGACGCTCAGGATTTCGCCACGTCATCAGCCACTATTTGTACAGTACAGTCAACAGCCACTATTTGTACAGTACAGTCAACAGCCACTATTGAAACAGTGCCGTATCTACTTGAACAGTACCCGTACATGTGAATAGTGCCGGACATGTGAATAGTACCGTACATGTGAACAGTGCTATTTTTCCTTTTATGCTCCTTTTAAGGTTTTCGACCGTCCTGAGTTCAAAAATGATGTCCGTTTTGCCATTTGATCGCTCGTTTATTGTGAAATAACTATATTGTCCCTAAAACACATAAAATACTTTAATTAAAATAAAACACACATAATTAAATTACAAGGAACTTAAACACATAAAAGTAAGGGTTGTTAGTAATACTTGATATATAAAATAATGATTTTCTCCTTTATAAATATGTACTTTCTAACACTCAACAAGAGGATTAAAGCGAGGGACCTTTCTTTGAATCTGACCCCCATAAATGCAATCTGCAGTATAACTCTTGGACGGATCCTGCGAATCTCCTTCATGATGTTGAAACCCGTGCTAGATTTGTTGCACATGGCATGGATCCCACTAATCTCAAGATATTTGAAATGTATTAAGATAATTGACTAATTGTGATGCATGATTTGTTGGGGAGGGCCACTATAATTAATTAAATGGCAAAAGATGTTTTTCCATTTGGTCTGACCGATTGAAAATTTGGTCTGGCACGAAGACAGACTGACAGACTATGGCGCATGCGGAAAAAGGCGGAAGTGAAATCCAACCCGACCCGAACTGACCCGAATTATATTTGGGTCGGTTCGGGTCGGGTCATATATTCGGGTTGTATTCGGGTTGGTTCTTGTTTAATCCAATTAACCCGAAACCCAATCGGGTTGACCCGAACCCGACTCGAACCCGATTTTGCCCACCCCTGTGTGGAAGGCTAGTTGGATTATGTGTACATATGATGTTAATGTTAATGATGCTCGTGGGGTACAGTACTCTAAATGATGTCATACGGACGAGTCACCAAGTTTATAAGTGATACTATGTGGAATGAGCTAAGTATGTTTTATGTATTTAAAAAGCTAGTTATGTTTTACATGTTCCAAATGCTATTATTATGTTTAAAGGATTTAAATGACTTTATGATGTTTTGATTTATTTTTGATAAATGATTATTTACAAAAGTAATTTCCCTTATTATTATTATGCATATCTAATAAATTCAAACAATTATAATTTAATGGTTTTTAGTATTGTGCATGAATTTATTTACCGAGTTGACGGTTCATCCCTTGTTATCATATTTTTGTAGATAGAGTTAGATGATGTGAGCTCATGGTCTTAGGAGGAAGAATGGGAGCTCGTTTATTTTTGGGGATTAATGTTACATTAATAATTTATGAATAATTTAGCTTCCTTTGGTATGATAATTATTTGAGAATTTGTTATTTCATTACTTATTATCTTTTGGAGGAGTAGAACATTTACTGTTGGATATTAATTTGATAATTTTAGATACGAGAGTGATGAAATACAGTTTCACTTCAATTTCATTTTAGTATCTTATTAGTGGAATTGGGGTGTTACATACGTGCCCGGTCAATGAACTTGAACTTTAAATAGTTTTTTCAACTCATTGATTTTTGGAACTCATATTGGTGCAAGGAAATCGAAAGAAATTTATGATTAGTCAAATTCTGATATTTGCTATATATTAGACATTCTAAAGTTTCTTGAGTTTGTTTTCAGATGAATATATGATCAATTCATTTTGTTTTTGAAGTGTAGGAAAATAGGCTGGGATATTAATGCATAGGCAAAAACTTTTTGAGTGTCTTTCCAGCGGATAATTATCGGAAATATGACTGGATTTTTTGACTTCCGTAAATCTTGCATTTTAACCTGGCAAATTTAACGAAAGTTCAACACAACTTTGTTAGTGCCTTGTGTTCCAGAAGCTAGAAAGATGTGTAGATTCCATATAAGGGGGCTTGTAATTACTCCAGTAAGAATCCAATTATTTGCCTTTGCACCTTCATTTTATTTGTGGATCCTTGCATGTTTCTGAATTTGATCAATCCAAAAGGAATTGCTCTGAAGAATAGCAGTAACTAGCCTATGTCTTAGAGCATGGACCTGCAAACCTGAGCTGACAAAGCTGAAACTATTAGTTTGAGGTGACAAATCCATGATCGTCACCTGTTAACTTCTGCTAGTTGCTTTCGTGAAACACTTTTAAGAAATAAGCAATTTGTTGTTAGTCGCCGTAGCTGATGTGCTTTTCTTTTATAGTTTGTAGAATCAACTCTATTATATGTTGTCAGTTGCAGTATCTGAGGTGTCTCTTGCAATTTACTTGACCTTTATTTGTTTGCTAGTGACTTGAGAATACCAACATTGGGTAGAGATTTGGAGAAGCATCCGAAGTGGCTTAACAAACTTGGAGATGCACTTGCTTCCAAGCTTCATTCATCACAATGCGAATCCGGTGAGTACTTATCCTTCAATTATGTAGAGTGTTTGAAATTTTGATGCAGCGAAATGGTTTGTTGATGCAAAACTTTATACTGTTAAGGACTTACCCTGCAGGCTTTTTGGATGTTGTATGAACTCCAAAATCCAACGAGAACTACAGCACCAAAACCCAGTTTTCACTGATTCAATCAGCTGAAATCGTGTGGGAAATAACAGTATAGCACCATCAAGCTGGACTTAGAGAATAATCAGATCAGTCATCCATTTCATGACTGTTAATTTCATGATGGAGGCTTAGTGGAGCTGAAGAGGAAACAAGGATGTGCAGGGATCAACAAACAACAGTGAGAAGCGCGATTGGAGCTCTGATTACAAACAGACAATTTAAAAATATGCGCTGGTAAGTGGAAATTAAAGAAATTTGTGAGCTCATTCAAGTTTCGGTATTTTCTTTTTGGATAACGTTGATACCACATTTGGCAAATCTGTGTTTTCTGCGTTTAATCTGTGTTCTGGTTAAAGTAGATGCTCTGATTAATACTTGTTTGTTTTCATAAAACAGGACAAAAAGAGATCACCAATCTTGATTGAGAATTCATTTAAGTAAAATTCCAAAAATTGCCAAACACAGTATAAACTAGGATGCACTTGCTTAAGATTCATTTTCAGACGGAAGTTTGTACCTCCAGCTCATAAAATCATGTTTATGTTGTATCTTTATTCAGCAAATGAAAGATTCCAAGTTTTCTGAAACCATATTATTTCTTTCCCAGGCGCTTTCCTGAAGGTATCGACATCTATTTCGAAAATGTTGGGGATAAGTTGCTTGATGCAGTGCTACAAAACTATGAAGGATTTCTTGTCGGTGATTACTACCACCTCGATAAAAAGATCATGGAACTGGTCATGCCGGCAATAAAAGAAGGAAAGGTGGTACACGTGGAAGACATAGATGAAGGCCTCTGTATACGGCGAAGACATAGATGAAGGCCTGGAGTCCAACAGCCCTTGCCGGGCTATTCATTGGTCGGAATGTCACGAAACAACTGATTGTAGTTGCTTGGGAATTTAAAAACCACCATATGCTGTAGAAATGCACAGAGCCATGTACTTTCAAAGCTTTGTGAAGATGTCTTGGCCATGTGTTAGAACAGATTATGTTTGTTCGATTAAATTGTACGCAGTTATAAATCAAAGATTCAGAACATTGCATGTAGAAGTTCAAATTTTAAATTTTTGGAAGTAGAGGTGTAGAGTTTTTCTCTTTTGGAAAAAAAAACCTAAATTGTGGAGACTATTTTTATTTAATTTTACGATTTAATTTTATTTCTTTCACCACATAATTTTAAAATACTTATTTAGTAAATTATTAACATCCAGTAAAGATTTTTTTGTTAAACATTCTACTTACAAAGTTATATTAATTATAGATTTACTCAAAGAAAGTATATTTAATAAGTTATAGCAAAAAAAAGTGCTTATCTGTCTTACAGAGGACTATTGACAAGAGTGGTGCGACTCCCACCCCTTCAAAGTCCACTTGACACCACGCTTTCTCGATTTAAAATTTTATATAGTTGAAAATTGTGTTTTCTTTTACTTGACACCCCTCCAAATTCTAAAACTTAGTTTCGATGAACCGTCTTCGTTAAATCTCCTTGCTTTCCTCTATTCTTGTTACTTGAGAAGAAGAACCAGAGTCTAGAAGAACGAAAGAAAATTCAGCGAGATAGAAATTTAGAAATTTCGTCCGATCTTTTTTTTCTTAAATTTTTTGGTATTTCTTCCTTCTTTCTTTGGATTCGTTCAATGGATTCTTGACCATTCTTCCTTCTTTCTATTTTCTACCATGATTCAGAATTTTTCCTAAAAAAAAAATCAAGATGCATGGCCAAATGAAATGACCCCCTTTAGAGCTTCGGTTACTGTTGATGAATAAAGTAATAGTGCGATAAAACAAAATAATAATTTATTGACAACTAAAAGTTAATAGTGGGTGGGGTGGACCTGGGTTTTGTTTAAAAAAATTGGTTAATAAAATTTTCAAATTTCTAGCTCAGAGAAAATTGATGAATAAAGTTCTGCAAGTTAATTTCTAATATGCCATGAAAATATTATCAAGTTAAATTGTAACATCGTTAATCACTTAATCCTCAGTCTAATATGCCATATATTTGTTACTCTTGACTTTAATCGAAAGTGCCAGTGATTTATTATTATTTTCACTAATTAGATAGGTATGTTAAGGCTGTTTAATTCATCGACAATGTACCAACGAGACTCAGATTGGAAGATTGTAAATGTAATTAACAATAATCTTTTATCCATTTTGAAGTTCATTCTATTGTTTACTCAGAAGAAACGGTCTCTTATATTTTATAGATATAATGTTTGCTAATCCTAATTTAAGCTAAGGTATATACATTTCCTAATTATATCTAATTTAAGCTTATTCAAATGCAATCAAATAATGTTCAATAATAAAAATCCCAAATGCTATATATTGTAAGAATTTTAATCATAATGACAAGGTGATCATTTGAATTATTATTATTAAATTATATGTATGGTGGAGTCCACACGGTTTTGACTACAAATCAAAGAATTAAGAGACAATATTAATTTATTTAAGTTAATATTATTTGTTCTGTTTAGTACGTCTTTCACTCTTTAGACCAACAAGCATCCCGGCATTGCACGCATTAATTAATAAAGAATTGTGTATGTCACATTATTAGTAAATGTTAGTTGATATATGCTTGAAATCATATTCTGTTTTATATGCCGGATCATATTATAAGATGGTTATATTAGCCTGCTTCTTTTTCTTTGTGCTGTTTCTCGTTTGATTACATTTTCAACAACAGGTCGGTCTGTTGAAGAACAAGTTTGTAGTTGCTTGGATGCAGCTCTCAATAGGTGAATGAATGCTTTCACCATTTTTCTCACTTCATTATTACAGTGCGCTTTGAAGTTATCTGTGTTGGTCCTGTAAATGTAACGGGACAAATAGAGATCACTGATCTCATTTGTTCCATTGCTATTTTCTACCATTGCCATACACAGTATAAACTAGGAATGCATCTGCTCAATTGATATTCATTTCAGAAGGAAATTTTCACTTGCAGCTAACAGAACCATGTTTGTGATGTATGTTTATTTGGGAAATGAAAGATTTGCTGCATTATTTTATTCCAAGTTTGCTGACATCATATTTGTTTCCCCAGGTGCTTTTCTGAAGATATCGACATCTATTTCGAAAATGTCGGGGGGTAAGGTGCTTAATACAGTGCTACTCAACATGAGCATTCATGGCCGCATTGCTGCATGCGGAATGATCTCACAGACTCACGATATCTGATGTTCTTTTCTGTTTTAGCATTTGTAGAATTTGCCATATTATATGTTGGCAGTTAGGGTACTAAGGTACCTTTTGCGAGTTACACTATCAAGGTATCTTTTGCGGTTAACTTGCCTTTATTTGTTTTGCTTTTGACTTCAGAACAGCAACCTTTTGACCTTTGTTGTTAAGGTTAACCCGGCAGGCTTGTTCGATGCTGTATCAACTCCAAAATCTAACAAGATCTACTGCACCAAGACCCGGTTTCAATCAGCTCAAATGATGAGGTAAATAACTCCATCAAGCTCAGCTTAGAGACTCATTAGATAAGTAATCAATTTTCTCAGCTGTTAATCTCTTGATGGTGGCTAGTAGAGAAGCAGAGGAAACAAAGGATGTGCCGGAATCAATTAGAACAGTGAGAAGCGTGAGGGGAGTTATGATTATATTTAGGCTTTTTGATGATGCTTTGAACAAAAAGGAAGAGCCAGACTTGATGAAGCTCTTGAAAGGTTAGCGAAAATGAACGCTTTAACCATGTTTCCAACTTCATTATCACAATATCTTACATTGCATAACTTCAAGTAAAGTTGCTCTTAAAAGGTTAGCAAAAAGCCAAAAATGATTGAAGTTATCTGAGTTGATCCTGAAAATGTAATGGAAATACTCCTCCGTCTTCGTAAAACAGGACAGACAGAGATGACTGGTCACGCATGGGAACAAATAGCATTAAAGTTTCAAACATTGCCAAACAAACGAGGATGCATTTGCTTAAGATTCATTTTCAAAAGCAAGTTGTATGTTTATGTTGCAGCCTATAAAACCATGTTTATGTTGAATGTTTATTCAGGAAATGAAAGATTCGCCGTGTTATTTTATTCCAAGAATTAGCTGAAACCATACCTGCTTTCCCAGATGCTTTCCTGAAGGTATCGACATCTATTTAAAAAATTCTGGGGGTAATTTGCTTGATGCAGGGCCACTCAACATGAGAATTCACGGCCGCTGCTGTATGCTGAAAGATCTCACAGTACAACCGTGAGAAGCCTGAAGATGTACTCAACTTGATACAACTGGTCGTAGTTGCTAGGGAAGGATATAAGGTGTATTCAACTTGATATGCTGTAAAAGTGCACTATGCCATGTACTTTCAAAGCTTGTTGAAGATGTCCTGGCCATGTGTTTGATTAGATTGTACTCAGATATAAATCAAAGATTCAGAACATGTGTATGTTACTGTTTTTCAGAATCCAGAACAATAAATACCTTGAAATGCTTTTGGTCAATGATTTTGCAGAAGACCAGCTTCCTTGTTAATGAATCAAGATGGCTGAATCCTTCTCTAAGCCAAATCTGTTTTCACTTTTAGGTTAGAAATTGTCGTTAAAGAAGTGTTTGATAAAATATGCTCTGGGAACACTATTCATCATATGGTTACTCCAAGTTTATGAAATCAATGGTATTCCATCATATTCATAAACACTCTGCTTTAATGTCTATTCTAACAGAGAAATCATATACAGAGAATAGGTTACGTTAGAACTTTTGCCAGAAAAAAGGGATAAGAATTCATCGTTCACTTATATCTTAAGTAAGTGTAAAATTTTATCATTAAAATCCCATCATGAAAAACTCATGGGAGAAAAACTATAAAAATAAAAAGAAAAAAGAGGGTGGCGTGCATGTAAATTATGTCGATTCTATCTATATGATAAATACACTCTCTTTTACAATGGCACGGATGCTTCATTGAGTAATCATGATTGTTGCTGGTAGTGCTTTGTTGAATCAATCTACTAGATATTCAGCTTTCTTTCTTTCTTACTTTTTTTTTTTTAAATAGCTTGTGGTTGTGAAAATAATTTGAATTAAACTATGCTTAACTGCCTATTTGTTACGACTTCTCTACTAGCCAAAAGATTTTTTTTTAATCATTTATTTGTACCTCGAGTAGAGTTTTTGCCTTTTTGGAGATTAAATAGGTGATATTTTGTCTTTATTAAGAAGAAAACTCAAAAGGTAGGGCTATTTGAAGTTTAAACCCACGAAATTACTCATTAAAAATTCATTTATGAAACCAACAAAGTGTGGACTCCACTGACTATGGAGTCTCCTTAAGTGGCTTAATTGGATTTGCTCCCCATTTCGAGTTGCAGAGAAGTCGCTTTTGTTGGGAGAACATGTGCCTCTCGGTTCAAGTGGGGACTTCTAGTCTAGGTTGTGGTACGGGCTTAAAGGTACCTCCCACAGTTGGGCCTCCCCAGAATACCTTGTGGTAAAAAAAAAAAACAAATTCATTTGTGAAAATAATTTTAATTATTAAAATACCCCTAAATTAAATTACAATTATGAACACCAAAATATAGTAAACAATTTTTTTTCTCTTTGAAATTGTCCTTACATTCGATATTAAATTTTTTTCTTAAACTCTAAATTGATTTTTTTTCATTTTTAATTAATTTTGAAACACATATAAAGTGCTTCATATTGATTTTATGCTAACAAACTATTACAGCAGATTTGGAAAATGATTAACTCGTTCTTATTTACATAGTGAAAATGCAAATAGCTCATTTAAACGTTAAGGAATTGGAGAGTTGCTGCTGGAGATGAAAGATGTGAATTAAACATCAGAAAAAAAATTTTGTTTACTATCTTGCCGGACCAAGCACCGAAAAGCATGGTAAAGAAAAATTAAATAATTCTAACTTAGAAGACGAAAAAAAATGAAATACAATTAGAATAAGAGATAGAAGATAAAGCACGTGGAATGGAGGCAGAAAGCAAGTAATGATAACTCTTTCGACAAAACTAATATTTTTTTCTTACGCCGGAAAAACCACCGACGTCTCTGATTTGTTTATGTAAACGTAGTTTTGAAAAGAAGAGGAAGAGTGATTTGAGTTTGAGGAGCTCGGGCAATTGCTAAAGTTAGTGGAGTGCAGCCCCTTCGTCATTGTCAGCATAATCATTGGTGATACAATCTGGTTAGGCAAAGGACGACCAAATTTATGTATCAACACCAAGTATTGATGAGATTGAAATATTTGAGATTGAAGTAGAAAAAATTAAATGAGACTCAAAATCAATCGAGAGGAATAAATGAGAAACCTAATACTAATAAAATACATTCACAAATCCTAATGTTAATTAAAATTGCGGATAAAAAACACAATATGAATGAATTACTGGCGTAACTATTTCATTAAGAAATTAATTAAATTGTGTATTAATATTTTGCACATTTTTTTTCCATATATAACTTTCAGTAATTTAGTTTTCCACTTATCATTTTTACTCCAAACAAATATTGAGAATATTATTTATGTTTGGTGTAAAATATTTGAACAATATACAAATTTTCAGTTTAATAAATCTAAACATTTGTTAAGTTATAAATGAATTTAATGGGTTTAACTAGTACAAATACTATTATTTTATAAATTGAGTTTAGTAATAGTATATTGGGGATTTAGGTTGAGTAAATTTTAAAATTTTAAAATTAAAGGGTGGGTTTGTTTAGTAAATGAGTTAAGGGAATAGTTTGTTGGATTTTAAATAGCCTCACCCAAACTCAAATGTAAAATTTTTGAAAGAAGAGCCTATTACATTTAAAACAAAAAGAATTAAAATGTCAAGAATACCTTTATTTAATTTTATAATCATATTTTATTTCTACCCTAATATAATATTAAAAAAACTTAACTAATAAATTTTATAATTTTTTATAAAAATTATCATTAACATTCAAACAGCTAAAGATTGAAAAAAAACAAAAAGGAACTGTCCTTACAAAAGTTATATCAATAATAAATTTAGTCCAAAGAATAAAGTTATTGCAAACAAGTACTCGTATTTATCTCTACTTTAACAATAATCTTCGAATCCGTTTTACAATGGACTTTAACAAATGGGCTTATGAGTCCCCTTTGGAAAAGCCTGAAAGCGATGGCCCAATCTCTAAACTTCATTTTCTTTAGCCAGAGAGCCTAAAACAAGACCAGCCCATAGATATATAACTACCGGAAAAAATTAAAAAGAAAAAAAGAGTAAAATTGTGGAAGAGCTTTTAGCATTACAATTTTAGGATCACGTGTGTAAATGGAACTCCAAGATTGATCAAGAATTAACAAGACAAGATGAAGGGATGATCTTGTGGCAAAGAATGAAGAAATTGAATCAAGACAGTACTCTAGTGCTTTAGTGCTTTACAGTTAAAGGGATAGTGTGAACTCTTTACAAAGCATTCGCAAAGAAATTGAAAAGAATGTTCAAAACTTAGCCAAATTGATAAACTTGTAATTATTCCACAAAGGGAACAATTTTGAACGCTCGGAAATTCCATGCTCATGCTTTTCTTTGCACTATTTTGCAATAAAATTATAAATACTAATATAAAATTATTACCCAGTGAAGGCTTTAGAGACAAGTGCCCCCATGAGATCAAGCAAATATGCCCCCACAAAGATCACATAATTATTTCTTGTTCTTTTTCTTTTTGACAATTTTATCTGTGGTTTGAACTTTTACGCTTTATTGTCATTTCTCATCGAGGACTCCGCTGCACCCATTACAACTTACCTCTATATTGTCTTTGGCTAACTAAACCGTTAGATTTGATGGAAGCAGGTTCAACGCTGGATTTTAATTATTTCATCAAATTTCGTTTAGCTCCTTAAACTCCATTTTATTTGCAATTTGTGTATAAAATATCCAAAGCTTCATCAAGCTCCTAATGGACCATCATGGCTAGGGGTGCATTAGAGCCGAATTGAAATATGTTAGTTTAGTTTAGTTTGGTCAGTTTAAATCGAATGGTTTAGAAAATATAAACTGATCAATTTTAATTTTGAATTGAACGAAAATTAATTGGTTCGTTGTTAGTATTTTTGCATAAACATAAATGATTAGTGATTACAATTGAATTGGACTAAAAAAAATCAAACTAAGGTGAAAAATATAAAACCTTAAACAATATAAAAGAAAAAATATTAATTTTTTTAACTGAAATAAACCGAATTATTTTGACTCAGTTTGGTTCATAATTTTTTAAACCAAACTGATTTATTCCTACCCCTTAATCATGGCCCTCTATCTTTAGTCATTCACCCTTGAGTTTGATACCAATTGTTGGGTTTCAAATGATTATACACTCAAACGGAACCCTCATAACATAAAACTAATAGAAACAATAAGAACACGATGTTAAAATCTTAAATCAATCGCAAAAAAGCACCCAAAACAGATCGATTAGGAACAGTTAACAGTAAAAGATTTTTTCAAAGTCATAATGTGACCTACTTCCATCCAAGAATCATACTAATTGCTTTACTAGTTGTCAAATACAAGATCACAAGATTGTTTATCACTCCATAGAGAAAAACTTTTTAGAAGAAATACTCCCTAATTTTTCTCTTGATAGTTATGAATCAACACCCCTAGAAAGGCTATTGATTTACTATTACTTATTTCCTATGATCGGTTGCTACAACTTAATCCTTGCCAAGCTCCAACATAGTCCAAACATTTTTCATGGTACATACATAGTGCACCTTCAGAAACTTTACAGCTCTTCTTAAAACCTCAGGCCTATATAGTGCAATTTTGCATCTATATGCTTAGTCCTCTCAGTTCTCGTGATGTTTTTGATTTATTTCTCGGATGAGTAACACTTTTAGCTAACATAATACAATGTAATGGACTTCTGAGCATGACTTAATTTTGAGATCATTACTTTTAGTTAAATGATCTCCTCCAGAGCTTCTACCTATGTAGTGTTTTTAGACCTCTATAGTTGATAAAGCATGTTCAAGGTGAAGGCTTGTTTTCCAATCTATAGTCCAATTATAGATTGGAAATGGTCAGGCTTAATGCACCTTGAAAAGTTTCACAACTTATATTGAAACCTTAAGCCTTATAGAATGCTACAAATTTTAAATCCATATACTTAGTGCTCTTATGATTTGTTTGATTTTTGCTTAGATGAAGAGCATTTTAGCTATAGAATACATTGTAACTAATTCAAAGCGCCTTAGCTACGAGATCATTCATTCTAGCCAAATGCCCCCTTTATAGATTCTGCTATTGTTGCGTATTAAGCCTCTATATCAAAGCAATTACATGTCGAAGGCTTGCTTTGCAGTTAATAACGCGATTATATAGATTAAAGGTGTAAATCCATAAAACTACCACACTTCAATCTTTAGACTCCATAGATCAAATCGTAACTTAGTGTGCCTTCAATCTCAGTTAACATCTTACCGCTTTCCAAGTCTTGCCATGTGCTTGCTGCAAACACTGACAATTTGAGAAATTTCAGGCATCGTAAGCACATTAAGCAGCCGACGACACTCTTCGTCATTTCTTCATTGTCAATTTCCTTCTTGGAACATTGCTCCATTGAGAGTCTGCTAGAATTCTCCAATTGTTATTATTTTTGTTTTTTGTTTTAAAAGAGAACCCTGCAATAAGAGTATAAGACTAAGCAACGGTCCTTTTTTTTTTCCCATTCTTGAACCTAAAGTATTTGAGTATGCAATAAAAAATGTTTATTGATAACTAAAAGTTAATGATGGGCGGCTTTAGGTTTTGTTCACAAAATTGACAACACATTAAGAATTTTCAAATTCATAGGTAAGAAACTTTTCATTTATTTATAGATTTTCCGGTTTAAACTTTAAAGGAAACTTAAAAAAAAAATGTATCATTAGATTTGTAATTAAAAAAATTTAATATTGTATGATCTGTTCGATATGCATAATTTAAATAAACATTAATATAGATGTTATATATCCTAAAACTTAATTGACTTAATTCTTACGGTGCAAGGAAGAGGTTTCCAAGTTTAAATCTAAAGTCTTGTATTTAATTTGGGGTCGGGAAATAACAAAGGAAAAAAAAAGAATGACAGTCTGAGTGGAGCCAACACGGTTTTGAAAAAAGTGCAAAAAAGGGTTTTAAAAAAAACGCGGTTTGTAAAGGAAATAAAAGCTTTTCATTGAATTACGACCACTACACTCCAATACTCTATTATCGTTTGTTTGCTTGCTTGTGGAAACAAAAGTCTCATGTTTCTTTGAAAGGTAAGCAAGTGTGAATGTTTCTATCTAGAGCTGAAAAATGCATTTCCGTGCAACTTACTTGATGAATGAAGTTTTCATCTCTGACCTTGATGTTTCCCTGAGCTGCATTCATTGCAGCTGATAGTATTTCATTTTGTTTTCGAAGGAGTGACACAAAATCTCCTTTATTAAGGTGAGAATTTAGAGTGGCTTTAACTGTTAACAAATAGCCTAATGTAAGACTTAATCAACTTCCTGCCCTGTTGTATGCTTATGAATTTTGATAGAGTTATGAGTTTGCAGAAGCTACTGTATTATATGTTGCTAGAGGCTGCAAAAATGAGGCAGATCAAACACACATTTAAATTTCAGTGACGAGAACTTGACAATGACAAAAGAAAGTTTATGAGCTTTGCAGGCGGGCACGCCAATATTGACTGCATGGCACCATCCACCATTTGCAAGTGAATATCATTATTGTTTAATCAACATGGTGGAGTCCACTGGGACCACACCACATGGTCAGTCTTATCTCTATTCCTCAATTTTCAGTATTCCATACATCAAAACAATTTCAGTTTTGTTATCAGTTATAATTTCATTGTTGGTGACGATTATGATTCCTTTCTTTCTGACAAAACGGAACCATGGTTGCTGTTGGAGAGATCTTACTCAACGCCTTCTTTCAGGTGTTGTTTGACAGGTTGGCTTCCCGTGATTTGCTCAGCTTTGTCCGGCAACTTGGAGGCGGGGTCGATTCCGAGCTCAAGAAGTGGGAAAGAAAGCTGAAGATTATTCAGGCGGTGCTCAACGATGCAGAGGAGAAGCAACTGACTGACGAGGCTGTGAAGATGTGGCTCGACGATCTCCAAGACTTGGCTTATGACGCTGAGGACATTCTTGATGAGTTTGCTACTCAAGCCTTGGAAAGCAAGTTGATGGAGCAAAATCAGGATAGCTCTGGCCAGGTTCTCAGTTTCATCCCTGCTAGTTTGAATCCGAATGCTATTATGTTCAATTATAGCATGGGGTCTAAGATTAAAGATATTACTAGCCGGCTGGAGCAACTCTGCCAAGAAAGAATTGAACATGGACTGCAACGGATTACTAGAGGGGCATCATCAACTGCTGCTGCTATACAACAGAGGCCGCCCAGTTCGAGTGTCCCAACAGAACGTGAAGTATTTGGAAGAGAAGAAGATAAGGCCAAAATTCTTGATATGGTATTGGCCGATACCCCAAGTGATCATGCCGACTTTGTTGTAATACCCATTGTTGGCATGGGCGGGATCGGAAAAACAACTCTCGCTCGGGAGGTTTACAATGACAAGGCCGTTGGAGATTCCAAGTTTGATGTAAAAGCATGGGTTTGTGTATCTGATGTCTTTGACGTTTTGGGCATCTCAAAGGCGCTTCTCGAGTCAATCACCCGCAGGCCATGTCTTCTAAACAGTTTAAACGAAGTGCAGGTTGAATTGAAAGTAGCTGTGGATAAAAAAAGATTCTTGCTGGTCTTAGATGATGTTTGGAACGAGGACTACAGCTTGTGGGTAGACTTAAAAGCTCCGTTCCTGGCTGCTGCACCAAACAGTAAGATGATCGTCACCACACGCAATTCAGATGTTGCATCAACAATGGGGCCAGTTGAACATTACAATCTCAAGAGTCTATCAGATGATGATTGCTGGTCCATTTTCATAAAGCATGCATTTGAATCTAGAGATCTTAACGCACATCAAATTTCAGAATCATTCCGCAAGAAAGTTGTTGGCAAGTGTGGAGGCTTGCCTCTGGCAGCAAAAACACTCGGAGGCCTTCTGCGCACGACGAGGCATGATGCGTGGGATGATATGTTGGAGAGCAAAATATGGGATTTACCTCAACAAAGTGGGGTTCTCCCCGTATTAAGATTGAGTTACCATCATCTTCCTTCTCATTTGAAAAGATGTTTTACTTACTGTGCAATCTTTCCAAAAGATTATGAATTCAATCAGAAGGAGCTGACTTTCTTATGGATGGCTGGAGGAATTATTCGACAGTCACGAAACAGTGAGCAGCTGGAAGATTTGGGCAGCAAGTGCTTTCAAGATCTAGTGTCAAGGTCTATTTTTCAACAAACCAGCTCTGGTAGTGCTAAATTTGTAATGCACGACCTTATCCATGATCTTGCTGAATTGGTTTCTAGAGAAACCATTTTCAGGTTAGAGGAGTCCACCAACTTGTCATCAAGAAGATTTGAAAGGGTTCGCCATTCTTCCTATGCTTGTGGTGAATTTGATGGTAAAAATATGTTCGAGGTTTTCAATGAAATTGAACATCTACGAACATTCTTGCCATTACACTTACGCATAAGAGGTGGCTCTAATACTAGTTACATAACTCGTACGGTTCTATCTGATTTGCTGCCGAAGTTCAAAATGTTGAGAATGCTATCTTTACAAGGATACCGTATCGGTGAGTTACCAATTCCATTTGAAGATTTGAGACTTCTAAGGTTCCTCAACCTTGCGGACACTGACATAAGAAGTTTACCTGAGTCAACATGCAAATTGCTGAACTTGGAGATTTTGATATTAAGAAATTGTTCCTGTTTGATAAAGCTTCCGCAGAAAATGGGGAATTTGATCAATTTACGTCACCTCGATATAAGAGGTGCGAAGTTGCTGAAGGAGATGCCATTTGGAATGAAAGAGTTGAAGAAGCTTCAAACATTGTCCAATTTTATTGTAGGCAAGGGTGAATCTGCATCTGGTTTGGAAGATTTAAAAAGTTTAGACCTTCTTTGTGATGAACTCTGCATTGCTGGATTAGAGAATGTGAATAGTCCACACAATGCAAGAGAAGCCGCATTATGTGAGAAGCACAATCTTGAAGCATTGACTCTAGAATGGGGGTCTCGATCTGACAGTCCTCGGGATGCAGTACCAGAAGAGAAGGTACTTGACACTCTACAACCTCATGAACGTATAAAAGAGCTGGCAATCAAGCACTATGGCGGTGCAAGATTTCCACCTTGGATCGGACAGCATTGGTTTTCCGAGATGAAGGTCCTTCAATTGGAGAACTGTGACAGTTGTGTGGCTCTGCCATCGCTTGGCCTGATGAGTTCACTTAAGCACCTTGCTGTTAAAGGGCTGAAGAAACTAAAAAGCATAGAGTCTGAGGTTTATGGGGAGGGTTTCTCAATGCCTTTTCCATCATTGGAGATTCTATGTTTTGAGAGTTTGCCAGAATGGCAGCATTGGAACACCAATATCAAAGGAAATGAGCCTGTTGAAATATTTCCTCGTCTCCAAGAACTTTCCATTGCAGAATGTCCCCAACTCTCTGGAGAACTGCCTGAGCTCCTGCCTTCCTTGGAGACACTTGTTGTTAGTAAATGTGAAAAGTTGGTAGTTCCATTGTCAAGTTATCCGATGCTCTGCAGATTAGAAGTTGATGAGTGCAAGGAGCTAGTGTGCGGGACTCTAATTGATTTTGAGTTGATAAAGTCTGTGATTATTTCAAATAGTTCCTTAGACATGAATGGATGCAAGGGGATGCTATATGATGGTCCAGCTGGCATTTCACTGCCAAAGCCCATGACTACTACAAATGTTTTGGAGTTTGGAAAATTATTGAAGCCTGGATTTCAGATATTAGAAACTTTGGTAATTGGCAATTCTGAACAGCTCAAGTCACGGAGTACTTTTATTGAACCAGGGCTACATTTGCTCGCTCGCAATGAGGAGGTATCAATTGAAGAAAGTTGCGTCCGTCTTGTTCCGGTTCCAGAGATCAATTTCTTTCCCAGAAATCTGCGCTCTCTTCGAATTTACAACAGCACTGCTTTCAAATCCTTACCCGAGGAAATGATGGAAAACAATTCACAACTCGAAAGGTTGTGTATCAGAGATTGCAACTCTCTAACATTCATCGCAAGACGGAGGCTACCAGCATCCCTTCAAAGGCTTGAGATAGAAAATTGTGAGAAATTGCAACGTCTGTTCGATGATGAAGAGGATGCTTCTTCTTCTTCTCCTTCATCCTCCTCTCCCCCAGTGATGCTGCAACACCTGATAATAGGGAACTGCCCAGAGCTCACCAGTTTATCATCGGGTGTCCAATTCCTTGAGGCGCTTGAATACCTCAAGATAGAGCATTGTCCAAAGCTGGAGTCATTACCGGATGGCCTGCCCAATCTTAAATGTTTACGGCGCATTTATATACGGAAATGTCCAAGTCTTGTTTCCTTCCCAGGAAGAGGGCTTCCCAACGCCATTTCAAGGGTCTACGTTTGCAGATGTGAGAAGCTCGAAGCCCTGCCCAATGACATGCACAAACTCAACTCTCTTCGAGGTATAGGCATACAGATGTGTCCAAATCTTGTATCGTTTCCAGAAGAAGGTTTTCCTACCAATCTAACAGCACTTGTAATTGGAAATTTCAAATTGTATAAGACACTCCTCCAGTGGGGGTTGCACAGGCTTACCTCTCTTAAACGCCTCCTGATTATTGGATGTGATGATGAAGCAGAGTGTTTTCCAGACGAGGAGATAGGAATGATGCTGCCCACCTCTCTCCCTGATCTGCACCTTTCGGGATTCAAAAAATTGATATCTCTCTCTTCGACGGGTTTTCAGAGCCTCACGTCTCTTGAAACTTTGATGATCTCGAACTGCCCGAATCTCACATCATTTCCAGAGGTGGGCCTTCCATCCTCACTTTTGAAATTACTCATTAATCATTGTCCAAAGCTTAAAAAAGCGTGCAAAAGAGATCAAGGAAAAGAGTGGCCCAAAATTGCTCACATCCCTTGCGTTGAGATGGACGAAAAATTCATATACGATCCAGAAGCAGAGTAGTAGATTCTACTATTAAGGTCAGTTGATTTTTTATTATTATTTTTTAAATAATAATTTTACAGTCACTCACGTGATTCCGTTTTCACAAGTTAGATTGTATGTTGAGGCTATTTGCCTTTTAATCGCAGATTAAATTATAATATTAAATTATAATATTTTGGGGCAAGCATACTTGAAATTTCTGTCTTCAATATTTTGATGCTTTTTTTTATTTTGATCTAGTAAAAATACATAGCCTTCACCGGCAGGATTCTAGTCTTGGCTTTCACCTCTCTAATTCATCTGTCCCCATTGGGATTTCAGAAATTGAAATTTCTGTCTTCAATGGGTTTTCAAAGCCTCGCCTCTCTTCGGTTTTTATGGATCGGGAATTGGACAAATCTCACATCATTTCCAGGGGCGGGCCTTCCATCATCGCTTTTTGGGACTACAAATTTACAGTTGTCAGAAGCTTAAAAAAGTGTGCAAAGGAGATCAAGGAGAAGAGTCAGAGGTGCAGATTTTTAGTCCGAAGTTTTTTTATTCACTTCAATCAAAATTTTAGATTGCAGATTTTTGTCAATTATTTCATTTTTTTTAAAATTTTAAAGCAGAATTGGAGTATAACATTTTGGAGCGCGCATACTCTGATACATGAAATTAACTGTCTTTAATCGTTGGATTTTGAAATTAATGATGGTAAGATGTGTACTTATTCTTTCTTCCGACAACCTTGCCTTCTTTCTTCTGTAGCATATCTAATGAATATTTCTCTGTTTAGTTAAGGATGACTGCTTGGAGTGGAGTATTTGGTAACATTTCTGCCTCAGATGAAACCTTGAAGAAATGCCTGCAGTTCCTGAGACCAAATACCCGTCTGATTCAAAACAGTACCTGTCCCAGAAAATAACAAGGCAAAGCCATGTTCTGAAGCAGAAATGATGCATTTCAAGAAACATTTAAATAGGCATAATGACAACATCAAGATGGACTTTGTGATTAACAAGATTGCTAATTGAACCAAGCTTGATGGCAATTAGAAGAGGGGACAGAATAATAGCAGTGCCTATGCGTGGACCTGCAACCTGTGCTGACAAAATTGAAACTGTAAGTGTGAGGTAAAAAGCTCCATGACCCTCACAGTTTTAACTTCACTTGTTGCTTTCTCGCTAAACACATTTAAGAAATTTGCAATTTTTTGCTAGTTACGGTATGTGATTTTCTTCTATTTTTGCTTTTGTAGAATCTACTGTATTACATGTTGGCAGTTGCAGTGTCCGAGGTACTGTTTGCATTTAACTTGCCTTTATTTGTTTTGCTTGTGACTTAAGAACACATCATTTCCCAGAGATTTGGAGAAGCATCTCAAGATGCTTAACAAACTTGACAAACTTCAAGATGCACTTGCTCCCAAGCCTTGATTCTTCACAATGGAAGACCTGTGAGTACACTTATGCCCGCAATTATTGTGAAGTGTTTGATATTTTGATGCAGCAAAATGGTTTGTGGATGCGAAGCTTTAAAACTGTTAAGAATTACCCTGCAGGCTGTTGGATGTTGTATACTTCAAAAGCCACCACCACCAAGAACTACAACAGCACGACTAGGTTTGCGTTACTTCAATCAGCTGAATTAATGATGCAAATGACACTATCAAGCTGGACTTAGAGACTAGTCAGGTCAATCATCCATTCCATCAACAGTTAATGTCATAATGGTGGCTATCAGAGGAAACAAAAGATCTGTCGGAATCAATTCAAACAGTGAGAAGCATGAGAGGAGCTTTGATTATAAGTAGGCTCAATGAGCTCATGCTGGTAAGTGGTAATTAAGAAATTTGTGAGCTTAGTAGAGTTTCAATTTTTTTCTGTTTGGGATATAGTTGATAAGTTGATACTCTGATTAAGAAGCCTGATTATAGTAGCCGACGGTGCTAACAGCATTCTTTTATTTTTTATTTTTTTGGTTTGCTGTCTTTTTTTCTTTTGATTATTTGTTCAACATTAGATTGATCTGTTGAAGACTACGAGGAAGATCCAGGCTTGGATGCAGGCGTGCAGCTCTTAATAGGTGAGAACAAATGAATGCTTTAACCATGTTTGTCACTTATGACAATGCACGGATCGAAGGCATCTGAGTTGATCCTGAAAATGTGATGGAAATACGTCTCTGTTTTCATAAAACAGAACAAATGGAGATCTCTGATCATGCCTGAGAATTCGTTGCATTGAAATTTCTACCAATGCCAAACATAGAATCATGCATCTGTTGTATGTTTCTTTGGGAGGAAGTTTGTACTTGCAGCCTATAAAATCATGCATCCGTTGTATGTTTCTTTGGGAAATGAAAGATTCTGTGTGTTCATTTATTTCAAGTTTGCTGAAATCACATTTGTTTTCTCAGATGCTTTACAGAAGGTACTAACCTCATTTTCAAAAATGCTGGGGTAAGATACATCATGCAATGCTTCTGAACATAAGAATTCCCAGCCGCATTACCCATATGTGGAATGATCTCAGAGTACAACCTTGAGAAGGTTGTAAGGAGTACACAACCAGATGCGAGTAGTTTGAAAATGAATTCGCATGGAATGATTTCTTGCCAGTGATTACCATCACTTCTATCCCAAAATTCTTGGAACTGGTCATAGCAGCAATGAAGGATTGTATATGTGTTGACATAGCTGATGACCTTGCAAAAGCACCATCAGCCCTTGTATCGGAAAACAGCTGGTGGTAGGACCTCCTGAATGATATGACTAATAGATACTGTAAAAATGAATTGTGCCATGTACTTTCAGAGCTCTGCTAAGATGTCTTGGTCATGTGTTTGATGCTTGTTTGATTTATGTTGTATTACAGCTTACGTTGTTAAGTTTTGCGTAAAATAAGATACTCAAAAGAGCAAGAGTTTACTTTTAAAAAATTGCAAAATTAGTCTAGCCACCCCAATGCAAACGCCTGACCACGTATTGCTTTGTATGATTTTACTCAATAAAGTACTAAAATATTGATGAAAAAAGTGGACATTGTTTTGGTTGTGTTGCCAATTTTAACTCCATATTAAACTTTCTCAATTATTAGTTGAATTATTTGGATTTGAGATTTCAAGTTCTTAAAACCACTACTTTATTTTTGTTATTAATTACTGTGAATTTCAACATTGGTTTTCAAGAACAAAATTGATCAAACTATATACCTTCATATCTGACATGTAGGCAACATGTCATGATAGACACAGTGAAATCGACAGAAGAAACCAAAACCTTAGAAACAGAGACACAGAGAGATCAGCAGAAATGGCTTGGTGCAGAATATGCTCAGCTTCATCGACACTCTGCAGTAGGCCTCTCCGTCCTTCCATTATTAACAACAATACTACTCTTGTTTCCATAGTTATGGAATCTCTCTTTTAATCCTCAAGGTTTGAATTATATTATATTGCCTCTCTGTTTCCGCAGAAACTGAGACAGTTGGTGATCCTTCAAAACAAGAATAACCAAAAAAAGATACACTGCGCGGTAAGACAATGAGACAGATGGCTCACGTTGCTGCATGCCACTTGCTTGTATGCGTATTGGAACCATCATCAACAACATTGAGGTAAACCCAGAGCAAGGTGGCAAGCTAGATCGAGCTGCAGGGACGTCAACCAAGATTTTGAGAAGAACCCACTTCAAGGTATTGCTTAGTTAGGCTACGTTGTGGAAATGAGAAAGTGATTGACACTAGATGTGGAGCCACCGTTGGCACAGTGTCTAACCCCAGCCGTGGAGCTAAAAAGCTTAGTAAGGCAGGTCAGAGAAGTCAGTTGGGTCGAAGAGCTGTGGTTAGAGGAGTAGCCATGATTCCAGTTGATCACCCTCATGTTGAATGAAGCAAAAGTAGCGTTAACAATGGAAGGTGTTCGCTTACACCTTGGGGCAAGCCTTGTAAGTCTGGGAATTAAACTGCATCTCCTAAGAAGAAAGAGAAATCAGCTGTCTGATAATATTGTCCTTTTCTGCTATTTGGCCTTTTTAACATTGTTACACTGTTTTTACATCTTTGAGGTTAGTTTTAGATCAATTTTTAACTGATCCATAATGAAACTGAAGTTTAATTTACGATTGAACTTTCACTGGTTTTACTCTTCTGTCACTTCAATTTAGCATTGATTTAAGATGCTGAATTCTGTGCTTGGAGCTTGTAAATTGGAAAGAGAGATATTATGGGATAGAATGTAGATTTTGTGTTTTGCTTTCTCGAGCTATAGTTGGTGACTTCTTAAAAGAGTCAATCCATGTCTTTATATATTTTTCTTTTGTCTTGATTCTGTTTCTTCATACAGATTCTTATTTTATGCTTCACATACCACATGAAAGATGAAAGCCTTTTCTGTGATTAGAATTCAATTTCATCATAGCAACTTTAAACCACTGTGACATTTTTATAATAGCAGTCTGAGATCTCCTTGAAGGATACAAAAGCATTTTATTTGATAGTATTGGCTTCCATTATAAACTCCTTTATATAGATTGGTTGGTCTCTGTTAAAAGCAATGCCTGTTTCAAGTAATCAAAATTTTAATTTGGAAGTGTGTTTTAACACTACCAAAACTTCCTTGAGTATCAAAACGATATTGAGTCTTTTGTATCATCTGACTGAAATATATGAAAGCACACTTGGCTACAAAAATACATTTGGAGTTATTTCTGAAGTCTTCAACAACACCTTTTTCCCCTTTTTCCCCATGGTGGTTTTTTTTAATTCTCTTTATAGGTTTATGAAAGTAATTCCAACATAAGCATTTTTTTCAGAAGCACTTTAGATGTGTGGCATTTAGAAAATCTCATTCGAGCGTTCACACGGTATATAGCATAGAGAGTTGGATTCATTTTATTTACGTGCATGTGCTAGTGCCCACTGGCATCCACTTTACTTGTATTGGTCAAAAGTTTTATGCAATACAATATTAGCTTGACTGTAGCGTAGAGGAGAACGGGCTGGTGTTGGTCTGAATTCTGATCTTTGAATAAATATAACCCCTCATGTGACTCCACCACTTTTTACTTGTTCTGTAGTCTGTACCTACCTCCTTTGTCGGCACGGCCCATACAAGGTCTTTTAACTTTTTAAAAAGTTTCATGATATTGCTTAGTTCACATGGATTTCTACAGTTTGTAGAAAACCTAATTAGGGCACATTTAATTAATATGCAGAAGATTCTTTTCTCTTGCTCACCAATAATTCTTTGTACTTATTTGAAAGATGTGTTTCAAAAAAACAAAAAATTATGTGAAAGATGAGAAATCCCTTAGCCGAACGACAAACTCATCTATCAGTCCTATCAAAAAAAAAAAAATCATGTTTTAGTAGTTCTTTTTTTTTCACTTGTATTCAGTCGCACAAGTGAAGATTGAGGGCAATTTTTCCCTTCAGTAAAATTGGAATAGATGTTTTTATTGACACAAATTTTCGAGCTATGTTTGGGAAACTCTTAGGCTTAAGACTTTGTTACGATGATATGTATCTAAGCTTTCAACAGACCGTTGAGGTCTTATTATCAAAATACTAGAAATTTACAATTCGATTTTGGTAAGGACCAATTTAATAAAGTTGTAATTTTTAAAATAATTACCGTTAACTGTGTTGTAAAAATAATCAGTTATGAAGAAAATTAATTAAACATTTGATAAACTTTATTTTTACAAGTGCTTTGAGTTTTAATAATAGTCATATGTGTTCAGAAAATCTCACTTCCAAAATAGTATAAGAATGGAAAAATCTTAAAAAAGACAAATGTATAAAATTTATTTACACATGCATTTATAAATATGTGTATATAATAACGTTTTATGTGCACATATAATAATTGATAACTAAAATAAATATTTTTATTTATTAATTATTTTTTTGTCTCAATGTAATTGGTAATACTTTTTTTAATCTTCTCATCCTAAGTTTTTTTATTGTTTTCTACAAAATTCAAGGCTTGGACTTTTATAAAATGTCCACTCAAAAATAAATTGTTTTCTAACTAAGATTTGTTGCTAATGTATAACTCAAAGTAATACTAGCTATTTGTAATTTTGTTTAAAAATTTTTATTCAAATGATATGGTAACTAATGTACATTAGTTGATCGCAATTTTTTTTTCTCACAATGTTCAAATCAATCAATTGCATCATCTCAACATTTTTATGATGTCCTGTTATTTTAAACGAATTTTTTATTTTTATATGAAACATACTATGTTTAACATCATTTGCATAACTTGACCTTTTTTTTTTCCTACAAATATTAAGTCAAATTTACTCACCCTATATTTCTACCTAAAATCTACCTAAACCTCATGCATCACTGTAAAGCAAATCCAAAGACTGCGGTACGTCTTTCTTGGTAAGAAATCAATAATTAGGTCAAGTACTACTACTAAGCGGGCTCAATTAATTCTAAAATACGGCGATCAAACTCATACTTCACGCAACAGGATAAGGGCTAAACCTCAATTAGGCATTCTTCATCCAAAATTCGTTGACTGGGCATTCTTTGCAAGTGGTGGCATGGGACAGCTAAGATTAGCAAATGATATGGACCATACGCACCCATTTGTTTGTGACATGTGAATCTTGGCATTAAATGTGTCAAAATTTAATAGAGCCCAACTCTTCATTGAATGATTATCAGATCCAATGAGCATCCTTTGATTGGATTATTTTAAGTCAATTATTGGTGGATTGGGACCCCACTTGACTCTACCAAATCGGGCTCCACCATATCACCTATTAACGGCCACCTGTCCTCATCATAAATAGCAGATGTCACTTGTTTTATTTTGTATTTTACCAAAAGCAAAGTCACTACGAACCCAAATGAAAGTGACCCCAATTTTGGGGGTCAATGAGCGTTGGATTATTATGGACACAAGAGACAAGCGCAATGTTTGTCGCTTATCACTGGATAAGATTTAAGTTATCAACCCAATATTAATAAATTCTGCTTGAAAAGTAAAGTTTGAAGCTTCATTTTGCGAATATTCAATGGTTAACATTTAATTAATTGACCTGATATTAATCCAATTAAATCTTTTATGTAATCCAAATAAAAAATATATTGATAAACCTAAATTAATCTAATTGGACATATTATTTCAACTTGAAAGGTTGAATCTATCATTTTTCAATTAATTTTGAATCAAGCTATGTAAAATATAAACTTATTAAAGACATATTTTTATCATGTTAAAATATCGAAATACTTCTTACTCATTTCGTAATAACATTAACAAACCTTTTGGTAAATTTGATTGTCCAATCAATTCAGTTGGTTTTTTGTTATTGAAACTCCAACAAAATTCATCACAATGATTAAAAACCCATTAAAAAAATGAAGGTAACTATTTCAAAAATTCTAATTGAATTATTTAACAACTACATTTCAACTAAATTGTGTTGCTAATTAACTTCCTCAACTTAAACTATATTTTTCTCAATTAATTCATAACAAAGAATGTTAGATATTTTATTCGAATAATAACATTCAACATCCTTATTCTTTATTATTATTGTATAAAAACATATTTTATCCATTTACGTTACATATGTTCCTAAATTGTATAAGAAAATCGCTAAATTTACTCTTGTAAGTTACCATATCAATGAACATGAAATTCACTAATCAAATGACATCATGAGAGGGATTTAGTTACATTTATTAATAGGATTAGATATATGTCTTCTCAAATATCAGTAGGATCAATTTATTGATAGAATTAGAATTGTCTTTTCTAATTTGACAGGTACTTTTCTAAAGGCATTGACATATACTTTGAAAACGTTGGTGGGAAAATGCTCGATACGGTGCTACTCAACATGAAAATCGGTGGTCGAATTGTTGTGTGTGGGATGATCTCGTAGTACAACCTTGACGAACCCAAATGTGTACACAACTTGATGCGTCTTATTTCGAAACGGGTTCAGATGGAAGGATTCCTTGTATCGGATTACAATAAACTCTATCCGAAATTTCTAGAAATGATCATTCCCCGCATCAGGGGAGAAAGATTGTATACATTGAAGACACGGCTGAAGGTCTTGAGAGTGCTCTGGCAGCTCTCATCGGTTTGTTCTCTAGCCGAAATCTTGGGAAACAGGTGGCTGCAGTTGCTTCTGAGTGAATGAAGGATTTGTTTGTTTACATCACGCTTCTACTCGTCCATTTATTTAATAAAATGGTTACGCTCAGTGAGTGTAATTTTTATGATATTTGCTAAATTAAATGTGGAATGTGGTTGCTAGTTTGATAACGTTAAAAGTGTTGAAAAATTTTATGTTAGGCTTGGAGTGCGTCTGTATATCATTTTTAGGTACGAGCATTCTTTCTCTCTACACATTCTTAAACTGTATGATTTAAGAAAGAGTTAAAAAAAAAAAAAATTTAACCACATGATTTAAAAGTATATCCGCATATTAGTTTTTAGGTCCAAGATATTAAAATACGGGAAAAGTCTAGGAAAACTTTAAAATCACAGAATTTTAAAAACTTAAAATTTAAAGCGCTTAAATTGTACAATTTATGTGTTTTTTTTACAATTAATAAAATTCTGAATTGGAACATTTCTCCTTTAGGAAAAAAAAATAATAACTTCTTTTGGAGACCGTGGGGCTCAGATGCAGATTGAACCCCGAGCTATACACTAGATCTGGTGGGCTGGGTTTGAACCCAAAACAAGCCCCATTCATTACGCGGTTCGACGGGTTGGTCCATTTGACGCTTCTAAATTAACAATTTAATCAGAATAAACTGAAAAAATAAAATAAAACCCATGTATCTAAATTATTGTATTGAGCTGTAGGTGCAGAGAATAAGTATATATGACAACAAAAATAACACGGTGTTCGTTCATTTTGTCCCTTCTAAAATCAAGACTTATGATAGAGTCATAGTGTTAACAGTACATCGGTGTATAATTATTTGTAATGAAATTAATTGATATGGGTTTTATGTTGTCTTTGTCAATAATGAATTAAATTTTTTGTTTTCATTTAAATGTTACTGATCGATGAAACATTTGACTGCGTTCGAGTTATCTTTTAATTTTGTGAGATCCAAATTGTTTTTATTTCAAAAACATAATTTTTCATATTATTAAAAAGGTGTTGTTTGGGCCTAGAGAAATTAGATTAATGAAATACCTTAAGGGTGTGTTTAACATATTGTATTGTATTATGTTGTATTGTATTATTTTAATACGAGTGTATTGTCTAATATTGTATTATATTAGCATTGTATTATAACAATGTTGTATAATATTTGGTGTTATACTGTATTATATTAATTTTAATTATATTTTATTTAGTGTTGGACTATACTTTACTAATTTTTTTGTAATTAATTTAAATTACATTGTTAGCAAATAATATTTATTAGTGCTTAGAAAAATACTAAATATAGAATTCTA
Source organism: Citrus glauca (assembly GCA_029633175.1). Classification (NCBI taxonomy): domain Eukaryota; kingdom Viridiplantae; phylum Streptophyta; class Magnoliopsida; order Sapindales; family Rutaceae; genus Citrus; species Citrus glauca. The sequence continues at coordinate 40,000,304 of JAQOOD010000003.1, read as the reverse complement.
AAATTTTAGAAATTTAACAAATTTTTTTACTATAAATGTTAAAAAATATCATAATTCTTCATAAAGATTGAAGCTTACAGCGTTAAAATTTTGGAAGCAAAGCATTTATTTTTCAGTATCTTCTAAATATATAATTTGTGAAATAAAGATATAAGCAAATAATTTAATCAAATAGTCTTTAAATTATATAACAACATAAATAAATAGTTAAAATGTGCAAGATTAGTTCAACACTCATCTTTGGATAATATAATAAAAGTTTATACATACCACAAGATAATCACAAAATAATAAAGTGATAAAATTATTATAACATATTCACTACCAAAATAAATTATATTAAATAATTCAAGTAAGAGTTCTATAGTTTATGTAATAATATTATTTATGTTATTATTATTAATTTTAAATTAATATTATCCAAATTTATTCATACTTAAATAAGTATTATTAGTTATATTAAATTATTCTTACAAATTAATTATTGTAATATAATTAAATAATGTAAAATTATATTATATTTTTATATACTATTTAAGTATTTATTATTAATTATATTCAATTATAAATTTAGTAATAAATTATAGTGCAAAAATAAAAATAAAAATTAATATTGTATAATATTATATTAAATAGCTGATGACCTCGAGAATGCCGTGGCATCTCTTGTCGAACACTTTGTGAGAAAATGATGCTACAAAAATCTCAAACGCAAATACATTTCAAAACTGATAATTCAATGCATAAAAATTCAAATCCAATAGCGAAACAAGTTCACAAATTTAATTAATTTATCATCAACCTTTTAAGAAAAATGCTATTTTCACACAAATGGGTATACAACATTACTCGTTATAAATTTGACAGCTACTACAAATAAATAACATTTCTGATAATCTGATCCCAATTTCTGGATTTTAAATTCCAAAAATACTATTTATATTCGCGGCACATTCAAAAATCCAACATGGGCTTGGAGATTCGATTCATCTTATAGATTAATTTTACAAACTAATTTTTAGTGAAAAATTAACCTTAATGGGTCCTCCTCTCTAGGCCTAATTCTTAATTTGATACTACTTAAGTGGCTTCTAACGTTACCGTGTCTTTATTTTGTTTACAGTTGTTTTACTCATTTGTCATTTAGTGCAAATAACAGCACTCAATTTTGGGCCAGCTTACCGCGCGCATGGGAGCTTTCACAAAGTATCTCTCGTCACTATCGAAAACTTTTAAACAGTCAATACAAATGCTTCCGTGTTTCATCCCATAAACAAATAAAATTCACATCTGTACACATCTACTTTTCTTTGCTAGATACAGTTCCTCTGCATTTCCCAATTGCCTAAAGAGAAGGGGAAAAGAAAAAGAGGGCCAAAAAATGCCTGAAATGGTAAGGAACAAGCAAGTGATATTGAAGCACTATGTGTTTGGGGATATTTCGACGGGACCAGCGCAGAATGGGACCAGTGCCGACGAGCAGAGCCAAGACGAGCAGCGCCTGGAAGCAGCACGTGTTTCGGCAAAGACCAGCAGAGGAGAGCAGAACCTGCAGCGGGGAGCAGGAGCAGGAGCAGGACCTCTCTGCTCCTGCGCAAGCACACTATCCGTGAGGCTAATCTGCTGGTGAAGGCAAGATGCCATTTCCTGCTAGAGCTCGCATCGAGGAGACCCAGTCAACAGCAGTTGGAATGACGTGTTCACCAACCCGAGACACAAGGCACGAAAGCCACGAAAGCCACGCAACCGCCCACAACTGCAGTAGTGGGGAAATAATGGGTGCGAATAGAGGGGCAGTTCGAATCCTCAAGAGGCCTATAAAAAGGCAGTCGGCGAAGGTAAAAGAGTTAGATTTTTTGTTATTCTAAGGGAGAAAAAGGAAAAGCTTTATAACTGAAATTTAAGCAAAAAGGCCAAGAGATTTACGGCCGACCTTTCCCAAACCTTCATATTTGACTTGAGCGTCGGAGGGTTTACGCCGGGAAAACAACCGGCGCACTCTGACCTGTTTTTGTGAACGCAGGGAAACCGAGTAAAGCAGTCAAACGAGGAGAACTTCTGGTCGTAGAATAGTTGAGAGAGCAGAGGTCCTGGTCGCATAACGAGCAACCAAAATCTTGCATCAACATTTTGGCGCCGTCTGTGGGCACTTGAACGAAAAGCTTCTGTTGACAGTAAGGAGAGGGATAAAGCAAGTGGAGAAACAATGGAGATCGGTGGGAGTAGTGCACAAGGGGGTGATGCGATGTTGAATGATTCCGTGACGCTGAGAGAGATAGCCAGCGAAGCGAGGGAGAAAGCCGTGTTTGACCGGATGGAAAGGCAGATGGAGGCCCTAACATCCATCCTTCATGAGTTGCGTAGTGAGCAAAGGGAGAATCAGGAAGAAAGGATGAGAGCTGATAGAGTGGCACCAGGCTATGATGCTATGAGGAGGAATGAACCTACCAGGAGATTTGGTGGTGAGGGAGGTAATTGCTCTACATGGGGAGATGTTCATAGAAGGGAAGAACAATCCCCAACAAGACCGAGTTTTGATGAGAATGCCAGAATGGTAAATGCAGAGGAGACAGAGCTCCGGCAACATTTACATAATGTCGAGCAGGAGCGGGATGAGATTGCAGCTCGGGATCCTGGTCGAGCGGTGCAGTTGGAGGAAAAAGTGCGCAGGCTAGCGCAGGTGATCGATGACATGCAGGGAAAGAGCAGGGTTCCTGGTTGGAGAATAATGTTGGACGGGGAATCACCAGTGGCAGCGGAGATCATGAGGGCAGTCATTCCGAGAGATTTTCGCCTCCCAGACCTTAGATACTCGGGGCGAACTGATCCGTTGGTGTACATCGAGCGTTTCAACGACATAACGGGAGTGCAGGGACTATCTCCAGCCCAAAGGTGCAGGGTGTTCCCGTTATCCTTGGAGGGACGTGCACGCGAGTGGTACAGGAAGCTTCCTCGCGAGAGCATCAGAACTTTCGAGCAGATGTGTCAGGAGTTTGCAGAGCAATTCCAGGGAGCAATGACACTAGAAGATGACATGATGGAGTTGAAGAGTATGAAGTAGGGGGAGCAAGAAACCCTGCGGGACTTCATCAAAAGGTATCATCGGGTTGTCCTCGATTTGGGCACCTTCAACCACCCTCAGGCGTTAAGGGGACTAAAAGTGGGGGTGAAAATAGGAAGGCTGTGGTATAACTTGAGAAGTCCACTCATTCAGACATATGCGGCCGTATACGAGCAGGCAAAGCGGGATATGGAGATCGAGGAGGAAAAGGCCGCACGAATCAGGATAGACCAGCTAGAGGGACTGGGGAAGAAAGAGAAGAGGGCATCACCAGGAAGTGGGCCGATGAGAAGGAAGGATCACCAGACACCAGGTAGTAACGCAGCAGGTCGGGTAGCTGCCTACCAGCCTCATCAGAGGCCACCACAGTACCAGCGCAGCAGAGCACCACCTCCTCGGTCACCAGTTAGGGAACCTTGGAGACGACATGACTCAGCATATGGTAGTCGTCATCCCCAGTCCTACGGTAATAAAGGGAGCAGACCAGAAGCGCTGCCACCACCACCAACTCAGAGTGGTGCAAATAGGGAAAATGCAGTGCATATGATCGACCAGAATCAGGATTATGGTCGATACACTTCTCTGAAGGTGCCCCTGGACGAAGTATACGAAGCCATAAGGAACCGTGGATTATTATACCCTCATGCCCCAATAACCAAGCTGGCCAGCAGGAGAGATAGGGGACGCTACTGTAAGTTCTATAAGACTCATGGACACACCACTGCTGAATGCAGAGATCTCAAGACCCAGGTCGAGATTTTGGTGAGAAATCGCTACCTGGATGAATTCATAGATGGGGGTTTCCCGAGGGAGGCCTCGACATGTGAGGGGGAGCAAGGTGGTAGAAGTTTGAGGCACGAGTAGCCTCATGTAAGGGTGATAGCTGGGGGACCGACATTGGCCGAAGATTCCAACAGGGTAAGGAAGAACTATGCTAGATACGCCATGACTAGCAAGGAAGTATTCTTCAACACCCAGGCAGCTAAACGGGCGAGAGTCAGGCAGGTCCCGATCATGTGGACTGATGAGGATGAAGAAGGGATTTTATACCCCCACAAGGATGCCCTGGTCATCAAAGCCACTGTTGCGAGCAAGAGGTTTGATCGGATATTGGTGGACACAGGGAGTTCAGTGGATGTGCTATTCAAGTCGACTCTGGAGGAGATGAGATTAGCAGATCTAAAGCTAGAATACACCAATACTTCCCTAAAGGGGTTTAGAGGAGGAAAGCTGGTCCCTCTAGGCATGGTCGAGCTGCCGGTCACGATTGGTAACTCCCCCACAGAGATGACAACGATGCTGGACTTTGTGGTGGTGGATGAGGAAGGTCCTTACCAGATGATCTTAGGCCGGCTGTTTCTGAGGATGAGTAAAGCGGTGTTGTCCAACCATTACCTGGCTCTGAAGTACCGGGTAAATGGGCTTGTGGGAGTAGTGCGAGAAGACTAGAGAATCGCACGGAGCTGTTACTCCTCAGCGGCAAGGGAAGCCATGCAGATAACGTCCCTTGATAGCCGAATGGAGAGCAAGAAAGGCAGACAAGAGCCTGTCAAGGAATTGAAGACAGTTACTCTAGGACCAGAGAATCCGGGCAAAACGATCAGAATTGGGTCGAGGTTAAAGGGGGAGTAGAAGAAGGAGTTGGTGCAGTGCCTACGGGCTCATGCAGATGTCTTTGCATGGACACATGAAGACATGCCAGGGATTGATCCAGAAGTTGCATGCCACAAACTGGCAATAAAGAAAGGGGCGCGGGCAGTAAGGTAGAAGAGGAGATGCTTTAATCAGGAGAGATATGATGCCATAAATGGCGAGGTTGAGAAGCTCCTAAAAGCAGGTTTCATCCGAGAAGTTAACTATCCCGAGTGGATATCTAACGTAGTGTTGGTAAAGAAGGCAAACGGCAAGTGGAGGATGTGTGTGGATTTCACAGACCTGAACAAGGTATGCCCGAAAGATAGCTTTCCTTTGCCGAAAATTGACTAGCTGGTAGACTCAACAGCTGGACATAGCCTACTCAGCTTCATGGACGCTTTCTCGAGATACAACCAAATTCCCATGTGCGAGCAGGATGAGGAAAGCACGGCATTTATCACCAATCAGGGTCTGTTCTGCTACAGAGTAATGCCGTTTGGATTGAAAAATGCGGGTGCTACATACCAGAGGCTGGTAAACAAGATTTTCAAGCCACTAATCGGGAAAATAATGGAGGTGTACGTGGACGACATGATTACCAAGTCCAAAATCCCACAAGAACATGTCAAGCACCTCGAGGAGACATTTTCACTCCTGAGGAAATACAAGATGAAGCTCAATCCGGAGAAGTGTGCTTTCAGGGTCGAGTCAGGAAAATTCTTGGGGTTCATGGTCAGTCACAGAGGGATCGAGGCGAATCCCGAAAAAATTCAAACGATCGTCCAGATGAAGTCTCCTCGTAACCTCAAGGAGATGCAGAGCCTTACGGAGAGGCTAGCGGCCCTGAGCCGATTCATAGCCAAGGCGACAGATAAATGTCAGCCATTTTTTCAAGTTATAAGGAGGGGAAAGAAGACAGAGTGGACCCCAGAGTGTGAAGAGGCTTTCCAGAACCTGAAGCTATACTTGCAGCGAGCACCCTTACTGTCCACACCAAGAGATGGGGACAAGTTGTTGTTGTACTTAGCAGTATCCGACCGTGCTACAAGCGTTGTTCTTGTAAGAGAGGAGGATGGGATTCAGTACCCAATATATTACACTAGTAAGGCCCTGCTCGACGCAGAGACCCGATATCCACGATTGGAAAAGTGGGCACTCGCGCTTGTGGTCGCTGCTCGGAAGCTAAGGCCATATTTTCAAGCCTTCCCTATCTCGGTGATAACAAACCAGCAGTTGCGTCAAACTCTGCATAAGCCAGATTCCTCTGGTCGGCTCGTGAAGTGGGCTATAGAGCTGAGTGAGTTTGACATTGATTACAAACCCCGAGCGGCGATTAAGGCGCAGGCGATGGCTGATTTCGTAGCAGAGTTTGCAGAGCCTGAAATATGTTCGGAACAGCTGGAAAAGGCTATAGATGGCAGCGAAGCCCAAGCATGGCAGATGCCTATTGATGGTTTGTCGGGGGAGCAGGGATCAGGAGCCGGAATCGTCCTAGAATGACCAGAGGGGGAGGAGATTTCTCATGCTGTGAAGTTAGATTTTGCAGCCACAAACAATCAGGCAGAGTATGAAGCCTTGATAGTGGGGTTGGAATTGGCTAAGGCCGTAAAAGCAGATAGAGTGAAGATCAAAACTGATTCACAGCTGGTCGCGAATCATGTCAATGAAAAATTCCAGTCGAGAGAGGAGAAGATGGAGCGGTACTTGAAGGTAGTGAGACGGATGATGGGGAAATTTGAAGCAGTTGAGGTGGTGCAAATCCCTAGGGAGCAAAACAGTCGAGCATATATTTTGGCTCGGATGGCAGCGATAGCAGACCCAAAAATGCCAAAGTTGATCCCTCTGGAGATTAAGTCCAGCCCGAGCATCGAGCAGAATCTGGAAGTGTTGAGGCTAGAGCAGAAAGGCTCGTGGATGGATCCATTGACTACATATCTTAGAGATGTGATATTACCACCAGACAAGCTGCGAGCTCGGAAGATCAGAGCTCAGGCCTCAAGGTATACATTGATTGATGGGGTGCTATATCGACGAGGATATACACTCCATTTCCTTCGGTGTTTGGATGAGGACGACGCGGATTATGTGATGAGAGAAGTGCATGAGGGGATTTGCGGGAACCATTCTGGTGGGAGATCCCTGGCCCATAAAGTTCTAAGGCAGGGGTATTTCTTGCCAACAATGCATCGGGATGCACAAGAGAAGACCAGGAGCTGTGCAAGTTGTCAAAGTTTTGCAAGCTTCTCCAACCAGCCACCAGAGAAGCTCACTTCAATGGCATCCCCTTGGTCGTTCGCCCAGTGGGGACTAGATCTGATCGGCCCGTTGCCAAAGGGACGAGGAGCAGCAACGCATGCAATAGTCGCGATTGACTATTTTACGAAGTGGATAGAGGTAGAAGCCCTTAGCAGCATCACGGAGAAAAAGACAACTGATTTTGTGTGGAGAAATCTGGTCTGTCAATATGGAATCCCTTATGCCCTGGTAACGGATAATGGCATACAGTTCGATAATCACAGCTTCAGGGGTTTCTGCCAGAACCTCGAGATAGAGTTGAAGTATTGTTCGCCTGCTCACCCACAGTCCAATGGGCAAGTAGAATCAGCCAACAAGACAATCAATAGGCTCATTAAAACCAGGCTTGGAGCAAAGAAGGGAGCTTGGGTTGATGAACTGCCAGGGGTGCTATGGGCGTACAGAACTACCCATAAGACAGCAACCGGGGAAACTCCATTCGCTCTGGCCTTCGGACATGAGGCAGTTGTACTAGCAGAGATAGGAACCACCACTCATCGGACAGAACACTTTGACGAGCAAGAGAATAACGACCAGATGTGCTTGAATCTGGATCTGCTAGCTGAGAAGAGGGAGCAGGCATCGAGGCGGACAGAAATTTACCAACAGAGAGTCGCCCAGTATTACAACCAGAAGGTGAATGTGCGGCAGTTTAAGGTCGGAGATTGGTTGCTGAGAAGAGTGAACCAGAACACGAAAGACTCAGCTCAGGGAGTACTTGGACCAAACTGGGAAGGGCCGTATAGGGTCAAGCAGCTAGTGGGGCCCGGAGCTTACAAGTTGATTCGAGCGGACGGGCACGAGGTGAAGCGCCCATGGAACGCAGCGCACCTCAGGAAATATTTCCAGTAAATTTTCTGTTCGTGCTCGTTGTTTTTATTGTTATTTAGTTATTTTGTAAAAGCAATTTCATGTAAATTGAGTGTAATGAAACATGAATGAACGAGGAAATTCAGTCTATTGTACTGTTCAAAATTTATCTAAGGCGTGTAAAGGCTCGCTAAGTCTCAAAGCCTGTTTTATGGCGAGACCGAAGGCAAGCATGCCAGGATCTGCTCGACTAAGTGAAGGCGAGCAGATTCCTAAGCTCCGAAATTATCTAAGGCGTGTAAAGGCTCGCTAAGTCTCAAAGCCTGTTTTATGGCGAGACCGAAGCCAAGCATGCCAGGATCTGCTCGACCAAGTGAAGGCGAGCAGAGTCCTAAGCTCCAAAATTATCTAAGACATGCAAAGGCTCAAGTCTCAAAGCCTGTCCTATGGCGAGACCAGAAGCCAAGCATGCCAGGACCTGCTCGGCCAAGCGATGGAGAGCAGAGTTCTAAACGTCCAAAATTACTCTAAGGCATGCAAAGGCTCAAGTCTCAAAGCCTGTCCTATGGCGAGACCAGAAGCCAAGCATGCCAGGATCTGCTCGACCGAACGAAGGCGAGCAGAACCCAAAACGTCGAAAAAATTTTCTAAGGCTTGCAAAAAACGAATCACAATATTCACGAGAGCAGCCGCAATGTTTAAAAATTTCCTAAGTTATGGAAAAGTTCACAACCAACAACTCCAACACAGGAAAGTAAGCAATGATATAATTTATTAAGCTTATGATAATTTGCAAAGTTTCTACACATAGTACTTAAAAAGCAAATCATAACAGAAGTTGAAAGTTAAGTAGAGGGCGGGTCAGTAAGCTGAGCAGTCCCCTCGGTGGGCTGTGCCGCGTCAGGCGCAGGAGGGGTATCACCAGTTGCACCTAGAGGGGTACTCGCCTCACCAACCACAGCAGGGTCAGCACGAGGAGGGTAGTTTTCCTCAACCACGATTGGTTCCACCTCCTCGGCATTCTCTTTCGCCTCCTCCTCATCCATGTACTGAGCAACAACAGCGGCAAAGTTGTCCATTTTGAGATCTGGGTGCTGCTTCTCAAGGACAGCCATGATGCTGCGGTAGGAGTGTCGAAGCCCCTGGTTGTATCGGAGTTCAGCTTCATTCTCCATGCTCTCAATCTGGATCTGGTGGGACTCGCAGAGAGATTCGAGCTGAGCCTCATACATATCCTTCTACCTTTACAGTTCTTCCTGCACCTTGGTCAGCTCATCCTCCAGGGTTATGGCTTTAGCCTTAGCAAGAGATTCTTTCTCTTGCAGCTTCAGATTCTTCAGATTCAAGTCTCCCGCCTTCTTCTAGGCCTTTTCGGCTCAGGTGACCGCCACCTTATTGTCCTCCTTCATCTGTCGGTCATAGCAGGCAGCCTTAGCCTTGTAATAGGTGGCCATGCAGCTGAGGTGGATGGCGCTGAACTGCATGGCGCCCACCAGGTTGGGTAGGGCCAAGCCGGAAAACTCCTCCAAATCCTTCTTGCTTATAAGTTTGGAGAGGTCGTTCATATAGGCGACCAGGTGGGCTGGAATGCGGGGTGTAGGCTTATCGGGAGCAGAGGAAGAAGCAGGATCAGCGGCTGCTCCACTAGTCTCCCCGAATGTGACAGGAGGAGGCGGTAAGGTCTTCAGGGGAAAAGCCTACTCCACAATTTTTGCTCGCTTCGCAGCAGGAGCGTCCTTATCCTTGTTCTTCTTGGAAACCTGAGGACGAGTACGTTTCCTGGTCAAAGCTACAATCACGGCATCCTCCATCTTATGGTCGGTAGTTACTAAACCAGATACGACCAGGTTCTCGAGAGTTAGCAGCTCTCGGTGGGAGCAAGAATTGGCTAATACAGATTCCACTAGCTTGAGCGGCTTGGGTTTAAGCGAGAAATGAACACCCCAAGAACCTGCAGGGCGAGCAGACATTTGATTAGAATCAAAGCAACAAAACTAAGAGCTACTATGGAGTCAAGACATCTAAAGCGAGCAGGCAACCTGGGACCACGAATCGGGAGGGGACGCGATAGTCCTTCCCATCAATCTGTGCAATTTGACCCCAGGGACCCCCAGCAAAAAAGAACTTCTTCTTCCAAGTCCCACCACCCCCTGTTGGAAGATCAGTTCTGGGTTTCTTGCTCTTAGTGCTGGATTGGAAGTAGTACCAGCCAGCATCTTTGGGGCTACTCTTTAGTTAATATAGGTGCATCACATCGTCGATTGTGGGTTCACTTTGACAATACCTATCCCACAGAACGAACAGACCAGAAAGTACTCTCCACCCATTGGGATTCAACTGACCAGGGAATAAGTTTAACCCGCTAAATATCCGAGCAAAGTATGGTTGTAGGGGACACCTCAACCCATATTTAAAGCTCTCCAGGAACAAGGTGACGAAACCCTTGGGAGGCCGACTAGGGGTATCTTTCTTGCCCGGGATCCTAAGAGGTATATCGTTGGGAATCACATACTGATCCCGAAGGGCAGCAAGCTTGTTTACTGTGGTCGTGCAAGTGACTAAGTCAATGGAATAATAGTGTGACAAAGCTCTACCCCCTGCTATACTCCTTATTTCTGGTCGTGATGTTTCTGGTAAAGGCTTCCCACCCGAATCACCTCTCGGTTCATCACTTAGGGTATCTGACGAGCCGAATGTTCCCACTTCACCGCTATTTCGGCTCGAGGAGGTCGTTTCCGGGGACATTCTCCTAGCCTTAGTACCAATATCAGATCTATCGGGCTCTAAGGGGATCCTAGGGTCAAAAGCAGCGTCGGCGAGCAGACTAGGTAAGAAGTCTAACTCGTCGTCGTCGTCGTCGTCGTCGTCTATCTCGATGATTTTCTCTTTACCCTTCGACATTTTCTAAATCAATAACTCTAGCACCACCACCGACTAATACCCGAATGAAGTAAAAAGAAAAAGAGGTGTCTACAACTATTGAAGAACGAGGAAATAGAGGCAGTACCTGAAGAATCGGCCGTCGAAGAGGAAGTCCCAGTCGGAGAGAGTGGTTTGATCGGAGGAAATCAAGGGTGGAGGTATATTTGCCGAAAATCGTTCGCCGGGAAAACTGAGAAAACGGTGAATGCTTTGAGTGAAAAATTTGTTAAGTGTCCAAATGAGGAAGGATGTTTGGACTCCCAGCATTTAAACGGCACCAGATCCCGAGGGTTAGTGACTCTTGGTTTGAAATTCAAACGGAGGGTCAGATCGCAGCCACGTCACCCCATCCGCAATTAAATGCGACACGACTCTTGGCAGCTTTTTCCCGCCCAACGCAAGTCAGAACTGTTGAGTTTCTACTATCGGTTCACTTCGTTATCCAACACCAGAAACTGGGGGACCGGTGTTTGGGGATATTTTGACGGGACTAGCACAGAATGGGACCAGCGCCAACGAGCAGGGCCAAGACGAGCAGCGCCTGGAAGCAGCACGTGTTTCCGCAAAGAACTGCAGAGGAGAGCAGAACCTGCAGCGGGGAGCAGGAGCAGGACCTCTCTGCTCCTGCGCAAGCACACTATCCGCGAGGCTAATCTGCTGGTGAAGGCAAGATGCCATTTCCTGCTAGAGCTCGCATCGAGGAGACCCAGTCAACGGCAGTTGGAATGACGTGTTCACCAACCCAAGACACAAGGCACGAAAGCCACGAAAGCCACGCAACCGCCCATAACTACAGTAGTGGGGAAATAATGGGCGCGAATAGAGGGGCAGTTCGAATCCTCAAGAGGCCTATAAAAAGGCAGCCGGCGAAGGTAAAAGGGTTAGATTTTTTGTTATTCTAAAGGAGAAAAAGGAAAAGCTTTATAACTGAAATTTAAGCAAAAAGGCCAAGAGATTTACAGCCGACCTTTCCTAAACCTTCATATTTGACTTGAGCGTCGGAGGGTTTACGCCGGGAAAACAACCGGCGCACTCTGACCTGTTTTTGTGAACGCAGGGAAACCGAGTAAAGCAGTCAAACGAGGAGAACTTCTAGTCGTAGAATAGTTGAGAGAGCAGAGGTCCTGGTCCCATAACGAGCAACCAAAATCTTGCATCAACACTATGTGTCTGGTTTCCCAAAAGAAACAGACATGTACATGACAGAAAGTTCCATAGAATTGAAGGTGCCAAAAGGTTCGAATGGGGTTCTTTTAAAGAACTTGTACTTGTCCTGGATCCGTACATGCGACCAAGAATGACCTACATCCAAGGATCTTACGTTGAATCCTTTAAACCTGGCTTGGTTAGTGCACTCGCTCATGGCCACGCTTTTCATTTCCATGGCTTCTTGCTCTTTTGTTATAGAAAATTTATTTTTGGTTGCAGTTTAATTCGACTGCTAAAATCTCGTGCGATAATTGTATAAGATATCTAGAGTTTGAACTTCTTTCACATTAGGGTTCAAGGATGTTAACTTAAATGATTTTCAAAATTTTAAATGTGTACCAATGAATTTAATTTCATAGCTTAAACTTATATTTTGATCATACTCTTAACTTTGGACAGGAAAAATTATATTTTTCCTTTTGTTCTTTGACTTGGTGTATGTTGTGTGCAGTACTTGTGCTTGAAAATGAATTGCTGACACAGAAATTTCTATGAATGCATGCAGCCCATAAGTGGATATGGGATGGCTAAAGTTTTGGATTCAGAGAATCCAGAGTTCAACAAAGGTGGCTTGGTTTGGGGAATGACTGGATGGGAAGAGTATAGTCTCATTACGGCTCCACACTTGTTTAAAATTCAACACACAGATGTGCCTCTTTCTTACTATACTGGAATCCTCGGTAAACTTTTTGTTTGCGCAATATATGTGAGCAAATTGCGTCTTCTTTTTCATCTGTAAACGTTTTTGATATCTTGATGTGAAGGTAGAAAATTGCATGTTTTGAGTTTTTGCATATTTGATGGAAACACAGAACTGTACCTGAATCTTTCAGAACCCCCTTTTCTTTGAAGTTTGAACAATTTTCTTGAATGTATCAACTTAATTTATGGGATATGTTGCCAAATTGGCAAATCTATTCGTTATAAAACTTTCCTTTGACAGTTTAATCTAAGCAGATGTTAATTCTGCAAACAGTGTGCGCCTTAGATTAGTTTCATAGATTTGTCTCCTTCTGTACAGTAAAAACTTTGAGCATTTTCGCCATAGTCTGATCAATACACTCCAACTAGTTAGTTCTTGAGGCGTTTTATGGTTTCGCGGAGTGAGGCAAGATGTATACATTTGCAAATTGGCAATGTCTTTTGCTTGATGGGTTGAGAGTTGTGAGTGTCAATAGGAAAGTCCCAAAGTGTGCAGTGCTCACTTGAGCACCCATATTACTTGGTGACCTGTTGCCTCGGCAAACAAGACCTCTGTTTTGTGAACTCCAAAAAGTTATTCTGTTATATAGATCGAGACAGAGGCCATACTATATTTATTATTGCTATAAAAGTGTGAAACAATATTCTTTATTTAATATTCTAAACGATTGAGCCATTTAGTTATGATACTCTGCTGTATTGGGGCTAATAATCTAAGTCGGTTCAAAGTGGTAAATTTATAAATTGATAGGTATGCCTGGTATGACCGCTTACGTTGGATTTTATGAGGTCTGCTCTCCTAAGCAAGGAGAGTGTGTCTTCATATCCGCAGTATCCGGTGCAGTTGGACAGCTTGTGGGGCAGTTTGCAAAGTTATTGGGTTGCTATGTCGTCGGAAGTGCTGGAAGCAAAGACAAAGTATGTAATCTGTGTGAAGTACTTGATTGTTTCCATTTTACTTTCAAACATTTAAATTAAAAAGGAAATTTTCATAATCTTGCCTTTTCTATGATTTTCAAAACCAAGGTTGATCTACTGAAGAACAAGTTTGGGTTCGACGAGGCATTTAACTATAAAGAAGAAGCTGATTTGAATGCAGCATTAAAAAGGTTAGCATCAATAAATGCCTTGAAGAAATGATTAAATTTGGATCAATCATAATGTTGACTGAGATTTAGTTAGTTAACAAGAAAATCTCTCTACAAACGTTGACAATTTATTCGATTTAAACCTTTGCAAATCTCTCGTTCTCGATCAGCCTCTCGACAGTTCACTTAATAACGATGTAAACAGCAGCAGCAACATGAGTTTAATCGTTAGTGGTCTGGTACTATTATAATTCAACATGTTTGGTTAATTATTCAATTTTTTCATGATATTTGCTGAATAAAATATTGGAAATTAAGCAGCTAGCCTAGCTCCTTCTTGTAGTTGCAGTTTGAATGATGCTGCTGCACAACTGCTGCCGAAAAAATCCTTAATAGATGATTAGCAAGGTTTCAAAAATAAAAATAAATGTTTGTGCAAGGTGCCGAATATGACAGCCACAAAGAAAGAGCATACAAATTGATTGGTTTTATGTCTTCTCTAGGAGAAGGCTACAATACAAGAAATTGTATTGATGGAGCCATGGACCAAATTTCTTATTTAAACTTTTAATTTTTTTATATTAAATTACTTATGTTATTATGGTTTATATTTTTAGAAATTCTTTAGAAATTAATACAGAACTAGTAGCAAGTTGAGAAATCTACTGAATGGTCAAGATATGATCATGTTTATTGAATTAAATTGACAATCATCATTTTGATAAATTATTGTTGGGATATTTGATTCATCACAGTTGCAAGTAACTAAATGTGCTAAAGAAAAAAGTAAATGAGTTGTGCGTGTTTGATATTCATTTGTTGTATTTCTTTTGTGGGAAAAAAGTTATGGTAAAAAAATTATAATTATTAAATAAAAATTAAATATATATTATAAATAAAATTTTTAAATAATAATTTTAATAAAATAATAAATATATTATGAATTTTTATCGTTAATTTTTAAGTTAAAATAATAAATATTTATTAAATATTTTAATACCACAACTAATACCATAACTTTTGAATTATAACAGTACAATGTAAATGCCAGAGGTCTTAAAAAATAAAATTACAGTGAAGTTTTAAAACTGTTAATGATATTCATAAAGGTACTCGTCGTGTAAACAACACATGGGACCCAACCAATAAATGTTTATGATCCTCAACTTTCCTCCTCACTGTCCCTGCAAACAATTCTGATTTTCTTGTCTGAGAAAAAAACTGAGAAACAATGGCGGCCGAACAAGAAGCTGTAAGCAATAAGCAGGTGATTCCAAGCAACTAAGTGACAGGTTTTCCAAAAGAATCAGACATGAAGATAACATGTGGATCAATAAAACTGGAGGTAGCAGACGGTTTAAAAGACACGGTGCTTTTGAAGAATCTTTATATTTCTTGTGATCCTTACATGCGAGAGTGTATGAGCAAGCTTGATAGCCTTCTTTTGTTGATTCATTCCATCCTGGTGAGGTTAGTTCATCACGACCCATCTCTTGAATTTTTTTTTTTTCATTTGTGATTTTGGGGCTGTAACTCTCATTAATGATATGTAGTAATTCAATCAGAATTCGGATTTAGTGCTGATATGATCTCTGCTCATTTTTTAAAATCTTGTGTCCACATGCATTTTTATAATCTTGTACGATTGAGATTGTATGTAGATTAATCTACGTACAGTATTCTTGTCTAATGACTACCACCCACAACCTTATGAGACGATCGAAACCAAGCTCGGATCAATAATCCAATCGAGAGAGGATCATAACTCAAGCTTATCGTGTGTGGGAATATTTTGGTTAAATTGAAATTATGCAGCCTACAAATGGATATGGGGTGGCCAAAGTTTTGGATTCTACACATCCAAATTATGCAAAAGATGACTTGGTTTGGGGCTTTACCGGGTGGGAGAAGTACAGTCCCGTTACAGCTCCGCAGCTTTTGATTAAAATTCATCATACAGATGTGCCACTTTCATACTATACCGGGATCCTCGGAAATGATTTTTGTTACACATTAAGCTTTGCTTATAGTAATATCAATACTTATGCTGCTTAAATGCTTTCTGATTTTTTGCTGGCCATTGTCCATTTTGCCTGGGAGTCTATAATTGAAGGAATTTACTGAAGGAATGCTGATTGTTGGGAATTTGATTATTCTAGGTATGCCTGATGTAACTGCATACGCTGGTTTATACGAAGTTTGCTCTCCGAAGAAAGGAGAGTATGTCTATGTATCTGCAGCATCTGGAGCTGTTGGTCAGCTTGTTGGACAGTTTTGCAAAATTAGCTGGTTGCTATGTTGTTGGAAGTGCTGGAAGCAAAGAAAAGGTGCTGTAATGACATTTTCGAGTTGTACATGTTTTTTGTTCTAACCAAGCATCAAAATTTTGATCGTGATAATTAGCAAGTTCAATAATTTTTTTGAGTATTTTTTCAATGTAAGGTTGATTTGTTGAAGAACAAGTTTGGATTCGATGATGCTTTTAACTACAAGGAAGAGCCAGACTTGGATGCCGCTCTCAAAAGGTCAGCTGCAACGAATGTTTCAACTATAATTTTTCACTTTAATATATATTACAGAGTTTTGGTAATTTGTTGAAGTGCATGAGTCGATCCCAAAATTTTAACTGCACCAGTGTTCTCTGTTTTAAAGAAAGAGGAAGTATTAGAAATCTGATTTTTCTTTTATGGATAAGCTGAGAATAAGTGACTGAATCCATTGTCTGGTTAAAAATGTTTACATGTGTTAATATGAACTATCCTTGTTTAGTGATTGGATGGTTGGATGGATAACGTTGTGGAGCATTTGTGTATGAAGTGTCAAATAATTTTGATTGAAATAAGAAATTAGTGGATGCATTCAATGATTTTTTTTTTTCTTTTTTTCTCTCTCCCCAAGATATTGAGAGAATGATTGTAACATTTGAGGGATAAGATCAAAGTGTCTTTGAGGACACCTCATTGATTGATGAAGAACAAATTACAGCCGTTAGATTATGGTAAAATTAAAGACATGAAGAGTACACATTTTTTGTGTGAAAAACTAAGAAGAGAGATTCCTTTGTAGTTTGTACAAAATTGACTTAATGCTTAATGCAAAGTTAACTTAATAATTTGTCTTTATTCATTCATTTAATTCTTCTCTCTCAATTGTCAATTTTAAATATGAAAAAGTGGGGCACGGAGGGTTCTCAATTGTCAATTGTCAATTTCAGACATGCTCAATAAAGCTGAAGGTGCCAGAGGGTTCAAAAGACACAGTGCTTTTGAAGAATCTTTATCTTTCTTGTGATCCTTACATGAGAGGGCGTATGAGCAAGCTTGATAAGCCTTTGTTTGTTGCCTCCTTCAAGCTTGGCGAGGTCGGTTTCTTCAATTCCCATCTCTTGTTTTCATAATCTTTTGTGGTTTTAGAAAGAGTTTTAGGGAAACATTGTGGTTTTGGTTTGTGGGCATGAATCGTTGAAGAGATTATAATGTGTAGGACTATCTATGCAATAATAAGTATAGGGCATCTTGTTAAGAGAAGATTCTCTTAATAAGATTAAAACTTTTGTCGAATCAAAACATATGTAGGGGAATTAGTTATGATATCATGTTAGCATTGTTTCTGAGGATTTGATTGCTTGCTTTGGGAAAGGGATGTTGAGGTTACATTATTCAGTAATGGTGTTTTTTTCTTTTCAAATGTTCAAATTATGCTGCCTTTGAGCGGATATGGAGTGTCCAAAGTGTTGGATTCCACACATCCAAATTATAAGAAAGATGACTTGGTCTGGGCTTAACCAGTTGGGAGGAGTACAGTCTCATCCAATCACCACAACTTCTGATTAAAATTCTGGATACAAATGTGCCTCTGTCATACTATACTGGGATTCTTGGTAAGTTGTTACTAAATTTATCAATGTCCAGTTTGCATGAGCTGAGAATCGTGTTTTATTCAATGCAATGAGATAGGGATATATAATATGCTGCTTGAACTTCTAGCATTTTGAATTTTCAACAATTGTACCCTATGTATGGGCATGTAACTGAAGGATTTCATTTGAGGAATTTATCATTGTTTCTGATTGTTGGGTACCTTTCTGTTGATTCTAGGTATGCCTGGTTTGACTGCATATGGTGGTTTATATGAGCTTTGCTCTCCTAAGAAAGGAGAGTATGTCTATGTATCTGCAGCATCTGGAGCTGTTGGTCAGCTTGTTGGGCAATTTGCGAAGTTGGTTGGTTGCTATGTTGTTGGAAGTGCCGGAAGCAAAGAAAAGGTGAGTTTGCACCCTTAACCCTTGAGCTCTAAATAAAAACACAACACCTTCTGAGAGAATTGTGCATGTCACATTATTTGTGTTCTAACTAATCATGGATATTTGATCATTATTCTGACTGAAACTGACTTATTACCACCTAATTGATTGGTCTTTGAGAAATGTTAGTTGATATATGCTTGAAATCATATTTTGTTTTATTAGATGATTATATTAACCTGCTTCTTTTTCTTTGTGCTGTTTCTCGTTTGATTATATTTTCAACATTAGGTCGATCTGTTGAAGAACAAGTTTGGGTTTGATGATGCTTTTAACTATAAGGAAGAGCCAGACTTGGATGCAGCTCTTAAGAGGTTAGCATGAATGAATGCTTTAACCATTTTTCTCACTTCATTATTACAATGCGCTGATTGAAGTAATCTGTGTTGGTCCTGAAAATGTAATGTATACTTCTCTGTTTTCATAAAACAGGCAAACAGAGATCACTGATCTCATTCGTTACATTGATATTTTCTACCATTGCCATACATAGTATAAACTAGGAATACAGTTGCTTAATTGATATTCATTTCAGAGGGAAATTTTCACTTGCAGCTAACAGAATCATGTTTGTGATGTATGTTTATTTGGGAAATGAAAAGATTCGTTGCATTATTTTATTCCAAGTTTGCTGAAATCATATTTGTTTTCCCAGGTGCTTTCCTGAAGGCATCGACATCTATTTCGAAAATGTTGGGGGTAAGATGCTTGATGCAGTGCTACTCAACATGAGAATTCATGGCCGCATTGCTGTATGCGGAATGATCTCACAGTACAACCTTGAGAAGCCTGAAGGTGTACACAACTTGATGCAAGTAGTTGGAAAACGAATTCGCATGGAAGGATTTCTTGCTGGTGATTTCTACCACCGATATCCGAAATTCTTGGAATTGGTTATGCCGGCAATCAAAGAAGGAAAGTTAGTATATGTCGAGGACATAGCTGAAGGCCTTGAGAAAGCTCCATCAGCCCTAGTTGGGATATTCACTGGGCAGAATGTTGGAAAACAACTGGTTGTAGTTGCTCGAGAATGATATGATTACTATATGCTGTAAAAGTGGACTGTGCCATGCACTTTAAAAGCTTAGTGAAGATGCCTTTGTCTTATTTTTGATACATGTTATGTTTGTTTGATCAAGTTATACTCAGCTATAAATCAAAGATTCAGAACATGTGTATGGTACTGGTTTCTAAATCAATGAACGTTTTGAAATGTTATGTGTTTTCACAGGAGAATGCAGTTTAATTCATCAACAATGTCCCAACAAGACCATCAGAGTGGTAGCTTGTAAAGTTAATTACCATATTTTTTTTTTCTTTCCAATATATTGCTTATTTCATAGAAAGTTTACATTAAAGTCTCATGTTTCTTTGAAAGGTAAGCAGGTGTGAATGTTCCTATCTAGAGCTGGAAAATGCATTTCCGTGCAACTTACTTGTGAATGAAGTTTTCATCTCTGACCTTGATGTTTCCCAGAGCTGCATTCATTTCAGCTGATCTATTTCATTTCGTTTGCAAAGGAGTGACACAAAACCTCCTTTGTTAAGGGGGGAATTTAGAGTGGCTTCAACGGTTAACAAATAGCCTAATGTAAGACTTAATCAACTTCCTGCCCGGTTGCTTACCACTTATCACTTTAACGTATGAAACCTAATCATGATTCAATGAAGATATAGTGTCCGCAAGCCATATGTTGTATTTCAACATCTCAAAGGCACTTCTCGAGTCAATCACCTCCGCAGCTAGTGATCTCAAGACTTTAAATGAAGTGCAGGTTCAACTGAAAAAAGCAGTGGACGGAAAAAGATTCTTGCTGGTCTTAGATGATGTTTGGAACGAGGACTACAGCTTGTGGGTAGACTTAAAAAGCTCCATTCTTGGCTGCTGCACCAAACAGTAAGATGATCATCACCACACGGCATTCAGATGTTGCATCAACAATGGGACCTATTGAACATTATAATCTCAAGAGTCTGTTAGATGATGATTGCTGGTCCATATTCATACAGCATGCATTTGAAGGTAGAGATCTTAACGCATATCAAATTTCAGAATCATTCAGCAAGAAAGTTGCTGGCAAGTGTGGGGGCTTGCCTCTGGCAGCAAAAACGCTCGGGGGCCTTCTGCACACAAGGCATGATGCGTGGGACGATATATTGGATAGCAAAATATGGGATTTACATCAACAAAGCAGCATTCTCCCTGTGTTAAGATTGAGTTCCCATCATCTTCCGTCTCATTCGAAAAGATGTTTTGCTTTTTGTGCCATCTTTCCAAAAGATTATGAATTCACTGAGAAGGGGCTGACTTTCTTATGGATGGCTGGAGGTATTATTCGACAGTCAAGAAACATTGAGCAGCTGGAAGATTTGGGCAGCAAGTGCTTTCATGATCTAGTGTCAAGGTCTATTTTTCAACAAACCAGCTCTGGTAGTTCTAAATTTGTAATGCACGACCTTATCCTGATTTTGCTGAATTGGTTTCTAGAGAGACCATTTTAAGGTTAAGAGGAATCCACCAACTTGTCGTCAAGGAGATTTGAAAGAGTTCACCATTCTTCCTATGCCCGTGGTTGGCTTGATGGTAAAAATAAGTTTGAGGTTTTCTATGAAATTGAACATCTGCGAACATTCTTGCCATTCTGCATAAGAGGTGGCCCTAATACTAGTTACGTAACTAGTGTACTTCTATATGATTTGTTGCCGAAGTTTAAAAAGTTGAGGATGCTGTCTTTAGAAGGATACCAGATTGGTGAGTTACCAATTCCATTTGAAGATTTGAGACCTTTAAGGTTCCTCAACCTTGCCGACACTGACATAAGAAGTTTACCCGAGTCAACATGCAAATTGCTGAACTTGGAAATTTTGATATTACGAAATTGTTCCCGTTTGATAAAGCTTCCGCCCAAAATGAGGAATTTGATCAATTTACGCCATCTCGATATAAAAGGTGCAAAGCTACTGAAGGAGATGCCATTGGGAATGAAAGCGTTGAGGAGTCTTCAAGCATTGTCCAATTTTATTGTAGGCAAGGGTGAATCTGCATCTGGTTTGGAAGATTTAAAAAGTTTAAACTTTCTTTGTGATGAACTCTGCATTGCTGGATTAGAGAATGTGAATAGTCCACAGAATGCAAGAGAAGCCGCATTATGCGAGAAGCACAATCTTGAAGCATTGACTCTGGAATGGGGGTCTCAATCTAACAGTCCTCGGGATGCAGTACTAGAGGAGAATGTACTTGACACTCTACAGCCTCATAAACGTATAAAAGAGCTGGCAATCAGGCACTATGGTGGTGCAAGATTTCCACTTTGGATCGGACATCCTTCGTTCTCCGAGATGAAGGTCCTTAAATTGGAGAACTGTGACAAGTGTGTATCTCTGCCATCGCTTGGCCTGATGAATTCACTTAAGCACCTTGCTGTTAAAGGGCTGAAGAAACTAAAAAGCATAGAGTCTGCGGTCTTTCCATCATTGGAGATTCTAAGTTTTGAGAATTTGCCAGAATGGGAGCATTGGGACACCAATATCAATGGAAATGTGCACGTTGAAATATTTCCTCATCTCCAAGAACTTTCCATTGCAGAATGTCCCAAACTCTCTGGAGAACTGCCTGAGCTCCTGCCCTCCTTGGAGACACTTGTCGTTAGTAAATGTGAACAGTTGGCAGTTCCATTGTCTTGCTATCCGATGCTCTGCAGATTAGAAGTTGATGAGTGCAAAGAACTCGTGTGCGGGAGTCCAATTAATTTTAAGTTGGTAAAGTCTTTGACCATTTCAAATAGTTCATTAGACATGAATGGATGCAATGGGATGCTATACGATGGTCCAGCTGGCTCTTCACTGTCTAAACGCATGACTATTACAAATGTTTTGGAGTTTGG
The DNA here is from genome assembly GCA_029633175.1 of Citrus glauca. Lineage (NCBI taxonomy): Eukaryota > Viridiplantae > Streptophyta > Magnoliopsida > Sapindales > Rutaceae > Citrus > Citrus glauca. The sequence goes on along the minus strand of JAQOOD010000003.1, from coordinate 39,978,395 downwards.
AAAATTATTGAAGCCTGGATTTCAGATATTAGAATATTTGGTAATTGGCAATTCTGAACAGCTCAAGTCATGGAGGCGGGCCAGGAGACCTAGACGTTCTAATGAACCAGAGCACGGGCTAAAAATACTCGCTTCCCCTGAAGAGGTAACAATTGAAGAAAGTTGCGTAAATCTTGTTTTGTTTGCAGAGATCAATTTCTTTCCCAGAAATCTGCGCTCTCTTCTAATTTTCAATAACATACCTTTAAAATCCTTACCCGAGGAAATGATGGACAACAATTCACAACTCGAAAGCTTGTGCATTAGAAATTGCGATTCTCTAACATTCATCACAAGACACAAGCTACCTTCATCTCTAAAAAGTATAGTAATTAAGAATTGTGAGAAATTGCAACGTCCGTTCGATGATGAAGAGTATGCTTCTTCTTCTTCTTCTTCTTCTCCTTCATCCTCGTCTTCCCCAGTGATGCTGCAATGCCTGACTATAGAGAACTGCCCAGAGCTCACCAGTTTATCATCGGGAATCCAATTCCTTGAGGCGCTTGAAGTACTCGAGCTAAGGGATTGTCGAAAGCTGGAGTCATTACCGGATGGCCTGCAAAATCTTAACTGTTTACAGAGCATTCATATAGATGGATGTCCAAGTCTTGTTTCCTTCCCAGAAAGAGGGCTTCCCAACACCATTTCGAGAGTTTACATTCGTGGTTGTGAGAAGCTTGAAGCCCTGCCCAATGACATGCACAAACTCAACTCTCTCGAAACTTTAAACATACGGAAATGTCCAAATCTTGTATCGCTTCCAGAGGAAGGTTTTCCTACCAGTCTAGTATCACTTACAATTGGATATGTCAAAATGTATAAGACACTCGTCCAGTGGGGGTTGCATAGGCTTACCTCTCTTACACACCTCGAGATTATTGGATGTGATGATGAAGCAGAGTGTTTTCCAGACGAGGGGACAGGAATGACGCTGCCCACCTCTCTCACTCATCTGCAACTTGCGGAATTCAAAAAATTGATATCTCTCTCTTCGACGGGTTTTCAGAGCCTCAACTCTCTTCAATCTTTGTGGATATTGGGTTGCCCAAATCTCACATCGTTCCCAGAGGTGGGCCTTCCATCCTCACTTTTGGAATTACACATTGTCAAGTGTCCAAAGCTTAAAGAAGTTTGCAAAAGAGACCAAGGAGAAGAGTGGCCCAAAATTGCTCACATCCCTTGTTTTGAGATAGACTGGAAATTCATATACGATCCAGAATCAGAGGAGTAGATTCTCCTATTAAGGTCAGTTGATTTTTTATTATCCGTTATAACAAGCTCCTCCTAGTTTTTTTTTTTAATAATAATTTAGCAGTTCTGTATAATTATAAATCCTCCGCCCTTAATTGAAAATGTCACTCATTTGATTCCATTTTCACAAGTCAGATCGTATGTTGAGGTTATTTGTATTTTATCGGTGTTTATTAAGGTAATTAGTGCGTTATAGGTTGATTACTCACAGATTAAGTTATAAAATTTATCTTAAAATTTAATGCCATAGACAGACAGATGATTTTTTAATCCAAAGTTTTTTTGATTCACTTCAATTAGCATTTTCTTTTCCCCAGACCAGGCACGCGGAGAGTTTCAATCAAGAATTGGAGCATGTGAATGGGATTTTAGTGAAAACATAATGGATGCAGGAACTGTGATCTCAAAATCAACAGAATTTTATTTACTCATTGACTTTTCAACTCCTGTGGTTATTTATGGGTGAAAGATAAGGGCAATTACAAAAAATTTGCAAACTCTGTCAATTTCTTTTAATTGTACCAATTTGTCGTTTATGCTTTTGCTTTTATTTTTTCAGTTTTGTTTATTGCTTAGATGGTAGCATACTTGAAATGATACATAGCCTTCACCGGCAGAATTCTAGTCTTGGCTTTCACCTCTCTAACTCATCTCATCTGTCCCTATTGGGATTCCAGAAATTGAAATTTCTGTCATAAATGGGTTTCAAAGCCTCACCTCTCTCCGATTTTTGTGCATCGGGAATTGCACAAATCTCACATCATTTCCAGAGATGGGCCTTCCATCCTCCCTTTTTGGAATTACAAATTTACAGTTGTCAGAAGCTTGAAAAAGTGTTGAGGTAATTAGCTTTCTATCGGTGTTTGTTAAGGTAATTAGTGCTGCCGCATAGGTTGATTACTCACAGATGAAATTATAACTTTTATCTTAAAATTTAATAGCATAGACAAATAGACGATTTTTAGTCCAATGTTTTTTTTTTTTCACTTCAATCAAAATTTTAGATTGCAGATTTTTGTCAATTATTTCATTCCAATTTTTTCATTTTTTATTTTAAACCAGAATTGGAGTATAACATTTTGGATGCGCATACTCTGACACATGAAATTAACTGTCTTTAGTCGCTGGATTTTGAAATTAATGATGGTAAGATGTGTACTTATTCTTTCTTCCGACAACCTTGCCTTCTTTCTTCTGTAGCATATCTAATGAATATTTCTCTGTTTAGTTAAGGATGAATGCTTGGAGTGGAGTATTTGGTAACATTTCTGCCGTAGATGAAACCTTGAAGAAATGCCTGCACTTCCTGAGACCAAATACAGGTCTGATTCACAACAACACCTGTCCCAGAAAATATGATACAAGCCAAAGCCATGTTCTGAAGCAGAAATACTGCATTTCAATTTTTATCTGGTAAAAATACACAGCCCTCGCCTACAAAATTCTTGTCTTGGCTTTCACGGATATTTTTATCATGTAACCATGTGAGGAAGCATGTGCTGGAGCCTGAATTCAGTTAGTTAAAGTTTGTTAACCACGTGTCAACAAACTGTATAATCTGGAAAATAAGCTAGCTATTGAAACAGGGTATAAAGGCTGGTTTTCAGGGACTATCGAGAACTGATTCTAGAGTCTTGTAGAAAGAGGTTTGTGAGAGAGAAAGTGTCATCTTGTTCTCTGTAAAATCCGATAGAGGGCTCTGTAACAGTCTCCATTGTTGAATCAATAAAACTCATCTAGAAGCTTCTCTCGTGGACGTATTCTGAGCAATCAATGCACAGCTGAACCACGTAATATCTTGGTTTCTGTGGGTTCTTGTTTTGGTTCTTGATAAATTCTTCTTGTTGTATTGAGGTGTGATTTGATCTGTCTAAACTTGTATCTGTGCAACTTGAATTGATTTGATGATAAGAATCTTGGGCAGTGATCAGATTCGTTTAGTTTAAAGAACAAGCTGATTACTACCGTACCTATGCATGGACCTGCAACCTGTGCTGACAAAACTGAAACTGTGAGTTTGAGGTAAAAAGGTCCTGGACCCTCACAGTTTAACTTTGACTTGTTGCTTTCTGGATAAACGCATTTTAGAAATTTGCAATTTGTTGTTAATTACAGTATGTGATTTTCTTCTTTGTTTTCGCTTTTGTAGAATCTACCGTATTACATATTGGCAGTTGTATCTGAGGTATCTTTTTTGCATTTAACTTGCCTTTATCTGTTTTGCCTGTTACTTAACAACACATCATTTCCCAAACATTTGGAGAAGCATCTCAAGATGCTTAACAAACTTGACAAACGTCAAGATGCTCCCAAGCCTTGATTCTTTACAATGGAAGACCTGTAAGTACACTTATGCCCGCAATTATTGTGAAGTGATTGCAACTTTGATGCAGCGAAACGGTTTGCTGATGCAAACTTTAAAACTGTTAAGAATTACCCTGCAGGCTTGTTGGATGTTGTATACTCCAAAAGCCACCAACACCAAGAACTATAACGGCAAGACTAGGTTTGCATTAATTCAATTAGCTGAAATAATGATGCAAATGGCACTATCCAGCTGGACTTAGAGACTAGTCAGGTCAATCATCCATTTCATCAAAAGTTAATGTCAGGATGGTGGCTGGCAGAGGAAACAAAGGATATGTTGGAATCAATAAGAACAGTGAGAAGCATGAGAGGAGCTTTGATTATAAGTAGGCTCAATGAACTAGTGTTGGTAAGTGGTAATTAGAGCAATTTGTGAGCTTAGTAGAGTTTCAATATTTTCTGTTTGGGATATAGTTGATAAGTTGATACTCTGATTAAGAAGGCTGATTATAGTAGCTGACTATATTAACCGGGTTCTCTTTTTTGGTTTGCTGTTGTTTTTTCTTTCAATATCTTTTTCAACATTAGGTTTAGCTGTTGAAGAACAAGCTTGGGTTTGATTATCAGGTAAAGAACAAATGAATGCTTTAACCATGTTTCTCACTTATCACAATGCACGGATTGAAGGCGTCTGAGTTGATCCTGAAAATTTGATGGAAATACTTATCTGTTTTCATAAAACAGGACAACCAGAAATATCTGATCATGCCTGAGAATTCGTCGCATTGAAATTTTCTACCATTGCCATTTGCCAAACATAGAATAAACCAGGGATACATTAGCTTAAGACTCAATTTTGAGAAGGAAGTTTGTACTTGCAGACTATAAAATCATGTCCACCTTGTATGTTTCTGTAGGGAATGAAAGATTCTGTGTGTTCTTTTACTTCGGGTTTGCTGAAATCACATTTGTTTTCTCAGATGCTTTCCGGAAGGTAAGAACGTCAATTTCAAAAATGTTGGGGTAAGATGCATCATGCAGTGCTGCTCAACATGAGAATTCCTGGCCGCATTACCCGTATGTGGAATGATCTCACACTACAACCTTGAGAAGGTTACAACACTTACATACTCTTATTGTGCTGAATTTGTTAATTACCGTTATTGCAATTATGTTTTGTTGAGCTGTCAAGTTTGTTAGAGAGAATATTATTTGTCAGAAAGAATATTGTGCTGGCAAGTGTGTGCTGTGAAATGTTTGTCTGTAGCTCTTTGAGAAGAGTATTAAAGAAAATGAATGAACAAGGAAAAGGGAGTTCCCTGAATCCAAAGTTGAATTCCCCTGTTTCTCTATTTTTCTACCCTTAACTCTTCTATTGCTGGAGGCCTCCACCCTCTAAAGTGGAAACTAATTTTTCCAGAACTTGCTGCTGCAATACCCAGAACTTGCTGCTGCTAATACCCAAGTCTATTATTTCCCAGAACTTGCTGCTGCTAATACCCAAGCCTATCATAAGGAGTACGCAACTAGATGCGAGTAGTTTCAAAATGAATTCACATGGAATTATATCTTGCCGCTTACTTAAAAGGTTCTCTTTGAAGGTTTCTGAAAATAATTTTAACATCGCCATTTTTCAGAAGCACTTTAGATACCTGTGGCATTTAGAAAATTTTGTTCCAGCGTTCACATAATATACATAGAAATTTGAATTTATTTAATTATGAGCATGTGCTAGTGCCTATTGGCATCCACTTGTATATACGAATGTATCATACAATACAATATTAGCTTGACTGTAGCATAGAGGAGAATAGGGTCGGAATTGGTCTGAATTCTGATCTTTGAATAAATATAATAGCTGATTGAAGCTGCTTATGTGACTCGATTGTCGGCAGCTTACACAAGGTCTTTTAGCTTTTTAAAAAGTTTTGTGATATTTCATAGTTAACATGGATTGCTACAGTTTATAGAATACCCAATTAGGGCATTTTTAATTAATATGCATAGGAGTCTTCCTTCTCGCACGCGCGCGCACATATATTTCCCACTTCCGTTCACTCCAAAGTGAAAATTGCGGGTAATTTTTATCTTAAAATTGGAGTAGATGTTGTTATTATTGGCGCAAATTTGCGAACCATGTTTGTGGGACCCTTAAACTTGGGACTTTGTTACGATTATATGCATTCAGGCTTTTGGTAGACCCTTGGATAGTATGATCAATGTATTAGAATTTAGAATTCGTATTTATAAGGGTCAGATTGGTAATGTTATAATTTTTAAAATAATCACTGTTAGTTATACTATAGAAATAATCAGTTGTGAATAGAATCAATTAAACAGTTGATAAATTTTTTTTTTTAGGTGCTGCGAGTTTTAAAAACAATTGTATGTATTTAGTAAATTTCGCTTTTAAAGTATTATAAGAATGCAAAAGGCTTAAATGGATAGAAATCTATAAAATTTATTTACATGTGCATTTATACAATAATATTTTGTGCATGTATATAATAATTAATAATTGAAATAAATATTTTTATTTTATTAATTATATATTTTTCTTATTATCTCAATATAATTGGTAATAATAATATTTTTAATAGTGCATTTACTAATCAGTAATCGAAATGGGCTGAAATCTGAATGGAGATTGAAAATCATAATAAATTGTTTACTTTAGCTATAGGAATCAAAATTACAATGAGCTATATTATTATTAATATATTTATTTTGTCTTGGAATCGAAATGAATTGTTACAAATTGCTAAACTGATTTTATTATTATCAATATTATTTCAAAATGAATTCACATGGAGTGCATGTGTATAATAATTAATAACTGAAATAAATATTTTTATTTTATTAATTATATATTTTTCTTATTATCTCAATATAATTAGTAATAATAATATTTTTAATAGTGCATTTACTAATCAGTAATCGAAATGGGCTGAAATCTGAATGGAGATTGAAAATCATAATAAATTGTTTACTTTAGCTGTAGGAATCAAAATTACAATGAGCTATATTATCATTAATATATTTATTTTGTCTTGGAATCGAAATGAATTGTTACAAATTGCTAAACTGATTTTATTATTATCAATATTATTATTAAACAAGGTAAATGGAATTTTTAATTTTCACTAGGTGTAGAAATGCCGATTCACTTTTTATTCTCATTCTCATTCTGCCTCCTCATAGGATTACCATTTCACATTCTCAAAAATTTACAGTTGACTCACATTTCATTCTGATTCCTCCTTATTTTGGAAGTAAATAACTTAAAGAATCATATTCCCTTATTCTTGTTTTTCATTCACATTCATTTTCCTTATTTTGGAAGTAAATAACTTAAAGAATCATATTCCCTTATTCTTGTTCTCGTTCTCATTCTCAATTAGTAACTACACTATAAATGCAATGATTTTGTTTCCTAATTAAACAAGGATAATTTTTAAATTTTTATAATATATGTTAAGAAGTATGTAGAATTGTATTAAATATGAAACTGATTCCCAAAATCATATTTTAAAAAACTATTTTTTCTTATTTTTTGAAATTTATTGTAGGATGGGGTGATTTATCAAAGTAATTTTTTAAAAAAATTTCAGACCCATTTGGAATTGCTTTTGGAAGGCTCAAAAAGGATTTTGAATAGCTAAAATTTAAGTTTGGTGTTCTATAATTTTTTTAAAAAAAAATTACTTCTGATAAAATTATCTTATCCACGTTAGATTTTTAAAAGAAAGGAAAAAGTAATTTTTTAAAATCTGATTTTAAGAATCATTTTTATACTTAATAAAATTTCATATATATCCTTATATATATCATAAAAATTCAAAATTATCTTAGTTAGAAAATAAAATCAATAACTTTAAAAAGATAATTATTATTTCCAATTATATTGAGCTACCAAAAAGAAATAAAATTACTAATATAAAATTTATTTTAACTATTAATTATTATATTTACCAATAAAAAACATTTTATATACACGTTTATAAATATTTAAATAAAATTTATTCATGTCTATTTCAACCATTTACATTATTACAGCAATTTAACAATTGGTTGTCATTGCTTGGGAATTATATAATTACTATATGTTGTAAAAATGCATTGAGCCATGCCATGTGTTTGATACAGGTTATGCTTGTTCGATTAAATTGTACTCACCTATAAATCAATGATTCAGTACATGTGCACGTTAGTGGTCTTCAGAATCCAGAATAATAAATGCCTTGAAATGCTTGAGTTCAGTGATTTCGCAGAAGACCAGGTTCCTTGTTAATGAGTCAGCATGACTGACTGAATCCTTCACTAAGCCAAATTTGTTTTCACTTTTAGTTTAGAAATTGTCATTAATTAAGAAAGTGTTTGATAAAATGCTTTGGAAGGCACTATTCGTTGGACGTTAGCCCAGAATTTATGAAATCATTGGTGTTTCATCCTATTTGTAATACTCTTCTTTATTTTCTATTCTAACGAAGAAATCTTTTATTAGAAAAGCGACGAGATTGCACCTTTCATTTGTATGTTAAGGAGGTGTAAAATTTTCTCGTTAAAATCCCATCATGAAAAAAACTCACGGGCAAAAACCTACTGAAAATTAAAGAAAGAAGAGTAAATCATGATAAATACACTCTCTTTTACAATGCAAGCGGATGCTTCAATGAGTAGATCATGCGCCAAACTTGTATATCGTTGTTGGTAGTGCTTTGTTAATTTGTTGAATCAATATGCTAGATTTTCACTTTCCTTTTTTTTTTTCTTCTTTTTTTTTTCCTTGTGGATGCGAAAATGATTTGGGTTAAACTATAATTAATGCCGGTTTGGTACGACTTCTCTACTAATTAAAAGAGTTTTTTTCTTAAATGTTCAAAAAGCTTTTTCATTATAAATTTTAATTTGAGTAGATTTCTTGGGATTAAACAAGTTATATTTTTGTCTCTATATAGAAGTTCAAGTTATAGATTTTGGAAATAGAGATGTAGAGGCCTTTTTTTTTTTTTCTTTCAGAGAACTAAATTGTGGAAACTATCTTTTTTTTTTTATTAGAAGTGGCTCAAACAAGCGAGCTAAAAAGGAATAAGATGGGGTTTAGAAACCCCGAATAAGTCTTGTACAATAATTGAATAAATCCCTTCAGGTGGATTAGAAAATAAGTGTATTCCATGAGGATGTGAGTGAGCCAAGTTTGCCATAAAATCTGCCGCCGAATTTGCTTCCCAATAAATGTGGTTATACAACTTTTTTTTTTAATTTCATAACATAATTTTAAAAGACTTATTTAATAAATTTGATTTTTTTTGTAAAAATTATCATTCACGTCCAAACTACTGAAGATTTTTTTGTTAAACGCTCTACTTAAAAGCTATATTAATTATACACTTTCTCAAAAAAAAAAAATCAATTCAAAGAGTTATAGCAAACAAAGTGCTAGTTAACTTCAGTCGATAATAATCTTCTAATCCGTCCTACAAATGACTTTCGGCAAGAGTGGTACTACTCCCATCTCTTCAAAGCCCATTTGACACCCCGTTTTCTTTATTTAAAATTTTATACATTTGAAAATTATTTTTTCTTTTACTTGACACTCTCCAAATTCTAAAACTAAGCTTCAAAGAACCTTCGTCATTAAATCTCATTGCCTTCCTTTATTCTTGTTAATTGAGAAGAAGAATCAGAGTCTGGAAGAATGAAAGAAAATTCAGCGAGATAGAAATCTAGTAATTTCATACCATGATTCAGAATTTTCTTTTTTCTTAAAAGAATCTACTATTCTTCTATATTTTATATAAAAAAAAAAAGAGGAAAAGAGGAAACTGAGACTCTTCGTTTAATGCTTGAAAGTTAGAAAGAAAAGGTCAGGAAGCTGCCTGGCAATGAGAGTGATGCATCAGCACTAATTTCTATCTCGATAGCTACCAATTACCACCCCTAGAAAGACTGTTGGTCAACAAGCCATATCTACTGGTTTCCTTTCTCTGAGAATTATAGCAAGCGCTTCAGATATCATAATACTTTGTGACTGACTACTGTGCATGCTTAATTATAAGATTATTCCTTGTGGCCAAATAAAATGACCCCCTTTAGAGCCTCTGTATTTGAAAAAGCAAGACAATGAGCTTAATTATTGTCAAGGTCTCCAGTAGGATACTCCTAAATCCTCATACCCACCCACCAGAACTCCAATCTTGAAACTTATAGATCAAACCATAACTTAATGTGCCTGACAACCAGGGATATGTCAGGCCTTTAAAGCACCACTACATACATTTGAGTCTGAAATTGCTCCAATTAGTATTATGATTATTATTTTAAAAAACTCAAACTAAGCAACGTGCCTCAGCATACAATATTTATTGACAACTAAAAAGTAATAGTGGGTGGGGGTTGCCCTGGGTTTTGTTTAAAAATTGAAGTAAAAAATTTTCAATTTTCAAATTTCTAGTAGAAAGAAAATTGATGACTAAATTAAATTCTGCAAATTAATTTCTAATATTACATGAAAATATTATCAAGTTAACTGGTAACATCGTTAATCACTTAATTCTCAATCTAATACGATATGTATTTGTTACTTTGTCTTAAATCAAAAGTGGCGGTGATTTATTTTTATTTTCAATAATCAGAAAGGCATTTTAGAGCTTTTATTTTGTCAAAAATGAACCAAAAAAACTCCGATTGGGAGATTATAAATGTAATTAACAATCATTTAACTTTCATTTTGAAAGTCATTATATTGTTTATTCAGGAGAAGCGTTCTTTTATATTTTATAGATATAATGTTTGCTAATCCTAATTTAAGCTAAAGCATATGCATTTCCTGATTAATTCTAATTTAAGCTTATTCAACTGCAATCAATTAATGTTCCATAATACAAATTCCAAGTACTATATATTCTAAGAATTTTAATCGTAATGACAAGGTGATCATTTAATTATTACCGTTAAATTATATATGTATGGTGGAGAGGGGTCCACACGGTTTTGACGAGAAATTAAAGAATTAAAAGACAATATTTAGTTAAGCTAGTAGTATTTGTTCTGTTTAGTACATCGTTTTACCAGCAAGCATCCCGGCAATGCACGCATTAATAAAAAAATTTATCTGTTTGGACTGATTGGTAGTGAAAAATTCCACATAATTTAAATTAAGAAAATGCTAAGCATCTTAAAGAAAACAATTAAAATATTGTCACTTGATGCTTGAATCATTATTGTTAAATATCTCCGTTGAGTTGTATTCCCCAGTTGTGAGTATCATTATTGTCTTTGCTATCTAATCTATTCAATTTTTCTTTCTGGAGACAAGATTTTGATTCCTTTCATCGTTACAAAAACGGAACCATGGTTGCTGTGGGAGAGATCTTACTCAACGCCTTCTTTCAGGTGTTGTTTGACAGGTTGGCTTCCCGTGATTTGCTCAGTTTTGTCCGTCAACTTGGAGGCGGGGTCGATTCCGAGCTCAAGAAGTGGGAAAGAAAGCTGAAGATGATTCAGGCGGTGCTCAACGATGCAGAGGAGAAGCAACTGACTGACGAGGCTGTGAAGATGTGGCTGGACGATCTCCAAGACTTGGCTTATGACGCTGAGGACATTCTTGATGAGTTTGCTACTCAAGCCTTGGAAAGCAAGTTGATGGAGCAAAATCAGGATAGCTCTGGCCAGGTTCTCAGTTTCATCCCGGCTAGTTTGAATCCGAATGCTATTATGTTCAATTATAGCATGGGGTCCAAGATTAAAGATATTACTAGCCGGCTGGAGCAACTCTGCCAAGAAAGAATTGAACTTGGACTGCAACGGATTACTGGAGGGTCATCATCAACTGTTGCTGCTACACAGCAGAGGCCGCCCAGTTCGAGTGTCCCAACAGAACGTGAAGTATTTGGAAGAGAAGAAGATAAGGCCAAAATTCTTGATATGGTATTGGCCGATACCCCAACTGATCATGCCGACTTTGTTGTAATACCCATTGTTGGCATGGGTGGGATAGGAAAAACAACTCTCGCTCGGGAGGTTTACAATGACAAAGCCGTTGGAGATTCCAAGTTTGATGTAAAAGCATGGGTTTGTGTATCTGATGTCTTTGACGTTTTGGGCATCTCAAAGGCGCTTCTCGAGTCAATCACCCGCAGGCCTTGTCTTCTGAACAATTTAAATGAAGTGCAGGTTGAATTGAAAGAAGCTGTGGATAAAAAAAGATTCTTGCTGGTCTTAGATGATGTTTGGAACGAGGAGTACAGCTTGTGGGTAGACTTAAAAGCTCCGTTCCTGGCTGCTGCACCAAACAGTAAGATGATCGTCACCGCACGCAATTCAAATGTTGCATCAACAATGGGACCAATTGAACATTACAATCTCAAGAGTCTGTCAGATGATGATTGCTGGTCCATTTTCATAAAGCATGCATTTGAATCTAGAGATCTTAACGCACATCAAATTTCAAAATCATTCCGCAAGAAAGTTGTTGGCAAGTGTGGAGGCTTGGCCCTGGCAGCAAAAACACTCGGAGGCCTTCTGCGTACAACGAGGCATGATGCGTGGGATGATATATTAGAGAGCAAAATATGGGATTTACCTCTACAAAGTGGGGTTCTCCCAGTATTAAGATTGAGTTACCATCATCTTCCTCCTCATTTGAAAAGATGTTTCGCTTACTGTGCAATCTTTCCAAAAGATTATGAATTCAATGAGCAGGAGGTGACTTTTTTATGGATGGCCGGAGGTATTATTCGACAGTCAGGAAGCAAAGAGCGGCTAGAAGATTGGGGCAGCAAGTGCTTCCATGATCTGGTGTCAAGGTCAATTTTTCAGCAAACAGCAATCTCTGGTAGTGCTAAATTTGTAATGCACGACCTTATCCATGATCTTGCTGAATTGGTTTCTAGAGAAACCATTTTCAGGTTAGAGGAGTCCACCAACTTGTCATCAAGAAGATTTGAAAGGGTTCGCCATTCTTCCTATGCTTGTGGTGAATTTGATGGTAAAAATATGTTCGAGGTTTTCAATGAAATTGAACATCTACGAACATTCTTGCCATTACGCTTACGCATAAGAGGTGGCTTTAATACTAGTTACATAACTAGTACGGTTCTATATGATTTGTTGCCGAAGTTTAAAAAGTTGAGGATGCTGTCTTTAGAAGGATACCAGATTGGTGAGTTACCAATTCCATTTGAAGATTTGAGACTTCTAAGGTTCCTCAACCTTGCTGACACTGACATAAGAAGTTTACCTGAGTCAACATGCAAATTGCTGAACTTGGAAATTTTGATATTAAGAAATTGTTCCTGTTTGATAAAGCTTCCGCAGAAAATGAGGAATTTGATCAATTTACGTCACCTCGATATAAGAGGTGCGAAGTTGCTGAAGGAGATGCCATTCGGAATGAAAGAGTTGAAGAAGCTTCAAACATTGTCCAATTTTATTGTAGGCAAGGGTGAATCTGCATCTGGTTTGGAAGATTTAAAAAGTTTAAACCTTCTTTGTGATGAACTCTGCATTGCTGGATTAGAGAATGTAAATAGTCCACAGAATGCAAGAGAAGCCGCATTATGTGAGAACCGCAATCTTGAAGCATTGACTCTAGAATGGGGGTCTCAATCTGACAGTCCTCGAGATGCAGTACCAGAAGAGAATGTACTTGACACTCTACAGCCGCATAAACGTATAAAAGAGCTGGCAATCAGGCACTATGGTGGTGCAAGATTTCCACTTTGGATCGGAGATCCTTCATTCTCCAAGATGAAGGTCCTTAAATTGGAGAACTGTGACAATTGTGTATCTTTGCCGTCGCTTGGCCTGATGAGTTCACTCAAGCACCTTACTGTTAAAGGGCTGAAGAAACTAAAAAGCATAGAGTCTGAGGTTTATGGGGAGGGTTTCTCAATGCCTTTTCCGTCACTGAAGATTCTAAGTTTCGAGAATTTGCTAGAATGGGAGCATTGGGACATCGAGATCAAAGGAAATGCGCCCGTTGATATATTTCCTCGTCTCCAAGAACTTTCCATTGCAGAATGTCCCAAACTCTCTGGACAACTGCCTGAGCTCCTGCCTTCCTTGAAGACACTTGTTGTTAGTAAATGTGAAAAGTTGGTAGTCCCATTGTCTTGCTATCCAAAGCTTTGCAGATTAGAAGTTGATGAGTGCAAAGAACTAGTCTGCAGGACTCCGATTGATGTTAAGTTGATAAAGTCCATGACAATTTCAAATAGTTCATTAGACATGAATGGACGCAAGGGGATGCTATACGATGGTTCAGCTGGCTCTTCACTGCCAAAGCCCATGACTACTACAAATGTTTTGGAGTTTGGAAAATTATTGAAGCCTGGATTTCAGATATTCGAAACTTTGGTAATTGGCAATTCTGAACAGCTCAAGTCATGGCGGCAGCATGGGGGTTTCACTGACCATGGGTTCAAGAAACCAGTACGAGGGCTGAATATGCTCGCTTCCCCTGAAGAGGTAACAATTGAAGAAAGTTGCGTACGTCTTGTTTTGTTTCCAGAGATCAATTTCTTTCCCAGAAATCTGCGCTCTCTTCTAATTAACATCAACACTGCTTTCAAATCCTTACCCGAGGAAATGATGGAAAACAATTCACAACTCGAAAGGTTGTATATCAGAGATTGCGACTCTCTAACATTCATCGCAAGACGGAGGCTACCAGCATCTCTTAAAAGGCTTGAGATCAGAAATTGTGAGAAATTGCAACGTCTGTTCGATGATGAAGAGGATGCTTCTTCTTCTTCTTCACCTTCATCCTCGTCTTCCCCAGTGATGCTGAAACACATGAGAATAGAGAACTGCCCAGAGCTCACCAGTTTATCATCGGGTGTCCAATTCCTTGAGGCGCTTGAAGACCTCGACATACGGGATTGTCGAAAGCTGGAGTCATTACCGGATGGCCTGCCCAATCTTAAATGTTTACAGAGCATTTATATACTGGAATGTCCAAGTCTTGTTTCCTTCCCAGAAAGAGGGCTTCCCAACTCGATTTCAAGGGTTCACATTTTTTGTTGTGAAAAGCTCGAAGCCTTGCCCAATGATTTGCACAAACTCAACTATCTTCGAGATTTAAGCATACAGTGGTGTCCAAATCTTGTATCGTTTCCAGAAGAAGGTTTTCCTACCAATCTAACATCACTTACAATTGGATATTTCAAAATGTATAAGACACTCGTCCAGTGGGGGTTGCACAGGCTTACCTCTCTTAGAGACCTGTGGATCATTGGATGTGATAATGAAGCAGAGTGTTTTCCAGACGAGGAGATAGGAATGACGCTGCCCACCTCTCTCACTTTTCTGCAGCTTATTGGATTCAAAAATTTGATATCTCTCTCTTCGACGGGTTTTCAGAGCCTCACCTCTCTTCAATCTTTGTGGATCCGGGATTGCCCAAATCTCACATCATTTCCAGAGGTGGGCCTTCCATCCTCACTTTTGGGATTATACATTTTCGATTGTCCGAAGCTTAAAAGAGCGTGCAAAAGAGATCAAGGAAAGGAGTGGTCCAAAATTGCTCACATCCCTTGCGTTGAGATAGACAGAAAATTCATATACGATCAAGAAGCAGAGGAGTAGATTCTACTATTAAGGTCAGTTGATTTGTATTATCCGCTGTAACAAGCTCCTCCTTTTTTTGCAGTCACTCACGTGATTCCGTTTTCACAAGTCAGATTGTATGTTGAGGCTATTTGCCTTTGAATCGCAGATTAAATTATAACACTTATTGGAGTATAATATTTTGGAGCAAGCATACTTGAAATTTCTGTCTTCAATATTTTGATGCTTTTTTTTAATTTTTGATCTAGTAAAAATACATAGCCTTCACCGGCAGGATTCTAGTCTTGGCTTTCACCTCTCGAACTCATCTGTCCCCATTGGGATTCCAGAAATTGAAATTTCTGTCTTCGATGGGTTTTCAAAGCTTCGCCTCTCTTCGATTTTTGTGGATCGCTTCGATTTTTGCACAAATCTCACATCATTTCCCGAGGTCGAGGAAAAGGGCGGCCCAAACTTGCTCGCATCCCTTGGGTTATGATAGGTGGAAAATTAATATACGATCCAGAGTCAGAGGTGTTGATTCTCTTATTAAGGTCAGCTGATTTCTATTATCCACTCTGACAATCTCCTATTAGTGTTTTTCCTTTTAAAACACTTGTTTCCTTTTTCACAGGTCAGATAGTGCGTTGAGGCTATTTGCTTTCTATCGGTGTTTGTTAAGGTAATTACTCACAGATGAAATTATAACTTTTATCTTAAATTTATTGCCATTGACAGATGGACGATTTTTAGTCCAAAGTTTTGTTATTCACTTCAATCAAAATTTTAGATTGCAGATTTTTTGTCTATTATTTCATTTTTTTTATTTATTTTAAAGCAGAATTGGAGTATAACATTTGGAGCGCGCATACTCTGATGCATGCAATTAACTGTTTTTAATCGTTGGATTTTGAAATTAATGATGGTAAGATGTGTACTTATTCTTTCTTCCGGACAACCTTACCTTCTTTTATCGGTAGCATATCTAATGAATATTTCTCTGTTTAGTCAAGGATGAATGCTTGGAGTGGACTATTTGGTAACATTTTTGCCGTAGATGAATCCTTGAAGAAATGCCTGCACTTCCTGAGACCAAATAGTGGTCTGATTCAAAACAGCACCTGTCCCAGAAAATATGATACAAGGCAAATCCATGTTCTGAAGCAGAAATGATGCATTTCAAATTTTGAAATGAAGCAGAAATGATACAGCAGTTGCAGTATCCAAGGTACCTTTTGCATTTGACTTGCCTTTATTTGTTTTGCTTGTGACTTAAGAACACATCATTTCCCAGAGATTTGGAGAAGCATCTCAAGATGCTTAACAAACTTGATGAGCTTCAAGATGCACTTGCTCCCAAGCCTTGATCTTCACATTGGAAGACCTGTGAGTACACTTATGCACGCAATTATTGTTAAGTGTTTGCAATTTTGCTGCAGTGAAATGGTTTGTGGATGCAAAGCTTTAAATCTGTTAAGAACTACCCTGCAGGCTTGTTGGATGCTGTATACTTGAAAAGCCACCAACACCAAGAACTACAACAGCAAGACTAGGTTTGCGTCACTTCAATCAGCTGAAATAATGATGCAAATGACACTATCAAGCTGGACGTAGAGACTAGTCAGGTCAATCATCCATTTCATCAACAGTTAATGTCATGATGGTGGCTATCAGAGGAAACAAAAGATCTGTTGGAATCAATTCAAACAGTGAGAAGCATGAGAGGAGCTTTGATTATAAATAGGCTCAATGAGCTCATGCTGGTAAGTGGTAATTAAGAAATTTGTGAGCTTAGTACAGTTTCAATTTTTTTCTGTTTGGGATATAGTTGATAAGTTGATACTCTGATTAAGAAGCCTGATTATGGTAGCTGACTGTGCTAACTGCGTTCTTTTATTTTTTATTTTTTGGTTTGCTGTCGTTTTTTCTTTTGATTATTTGTTCAACATTAGATTGATCCAGACTTGGATGCAGACGTGCAGCTCTTAATAGGTGAGACCAAATGAAAGCTTTAACCATGTTTCTCACTTATGACAATGTACGGATCGAAGGCATCTGAGTTGATCCTGAAAATGTGATGGAAATACATCTCTGTTTTCATAAAACAGAACAAATAGACATCTCTGATCACGCCTGAGAATTCATTGCATTGAAATTTCTACCATTGCCAAACATAGAATAAACTGGGGATACATTAGCTTTAGACTCAATTTTGAGGAGGAAGTTTGTACTTGCAGCCTATAAAATCATATCCCTGTTGTATGTTTCTTTGGGAAATGAAAGATTCTGTGTGTTCTTTTATTTCAAGTTTGCTGAAATCACATTTGTTTTCTAAGACGCTTTACAGAAGGTGCCAACATCATTTTCAAAAATGCTGGGGTAAGATACATCGTGCAGTGCTCCTCAACATGAGAGAATTCCTGGCCGCATTACCCATATGTGGAATGATCTGAGAGTACAACCGTGAGAATGTTGTAAGGAGTACACAACCAGATGTGAGTAGTTTGAAAATGAATTCGCATGGAATGATTTCTTGCCAGTGCAGAAATGGCTTGGTTCAAAATATGCTCAGCTTCATTGACACTCTTCAGTAGGCCTCTCCGTCCTTCCATTCTTAACTACAATACTACTCTTGTCTGTCTAGTTATGGAATCTCTCTTTTAATCCTCAAAGTTTGAATTAGATTATATTGCCTCTGTGTTTCCGCAGAAACTGAGTCAGTTGGTGATCCTTCAAAACAAGAAAAACCAAAAACAGATACAGCGCGCGATAAGATAATGAGACAGATGGCTCCCGTTGCTGCATGCCACTTGCTTGTGTGCGTATTGGGACCATCATCAACAACATTGACGTAAACCCAGCTCAAGGTGGGAAGCTAGTTCGAGCTGCAGGGACGTTAACCAAGATTTTGAGAAAGAACCCACTTCAAGGTATTGCTTAGTTAGGCTACATTGTGGATATGAGAAAGTGATTGACCCTAGATGTCGCGCCACCATTGGTACAGTGTCTAACCCCAGCCATGGAGCTAAAAAGCTTAGTAAGGCAGGTCAGAGAAGTTGGTTGGGTCGAAGAGCTGTGGTTAGAGGAGTAGCCATGATTCCAGTTGATCACCCTCATGTTGAATGAAGCAAAAGTAGCGTTAACAATGGAAGGTGTTCACTTACACCCTGGGGCAAGCCTTGTAAGTCTGGGAATTAAAGTGCATCTCCTAAGAAGAAAGAGAAATCAGCTGTCTGATAATATTGTCCTTTTCTGCTATTTGGCCTTTTTAACTTTGTTACACTGTTTTTACAACTTTGAGGTTAGTTTTAGATCAATTTTTAACTGATCCATAATGAAACTGAAGTTTAATTTACGATTGAACTTTCACTGGTTTTACTCCTGTCACTTCAATTTAGCATTGATTTAAGATGCTGAATTCTGTGCTTGGAGCTTGTAAATTGGAAAGAGAGATATTATGGGATAGAATGTAGATTTTGTGTTTTGCTTTCTCGAGCTATAGTTGTGACTTCTTAAAAGAGTCAATCCATGTCTTTATATATTTTTCTTTTGTCTTGATTCTGTTTCTTCATACAGATTCTTATTTTATGCTTCACATACCACATGAAAGATGAAAGCCTTTTCTGTGATTAGAATTGAATTTCATCATAGCAACTTTAAACCACTGTGACATTTTTATGATAGCAGTCTGAGATCTCCTTGAAGGATTCAAAAGCATTTTATTTGATAGTCTTGGCTTCCATTATAAACTCCTTTATATAGATTGGTTGGTCTATGTTAAAAGCAATGCCTGTTTCAAGTAATCAAAATTTTGATTTGGAAGTGTGTTTTAACAATACCAAAACTTCCTTGAGTATCAAAACGATATTGAGTCTTCTGTATCATCTGACTGAAATATATGAAAGCACACTTGACTACAAAAATACATTTGGAGTTATTTCTGAAGTCTTCAACAACACCTTTTTCCCCTTTTTCCCCATGGTGGTTTTTTTTAATTCTCTTTATAGGTTTCTGAAAGTAATTCCAACATAAGCATTTTTTTCAGAAGCACTTTAGATGTGTGGCATTTAGAAAATCTCATTCCAGCGGTCACACGGTATATAGCACAGAGAGTTGGATTCATTTTATTTACGTGCATGTGCTAGTGCCCACTGGCATCCACTTTACTTGTATTGGTCAAAAGTATTATGCAATACAATATTAGCTTGACTGTAGCGTAGAGGAGAACGGGCTGGTGTTGGTCTGAATTCTGATCTTTGAATAAATATAACAGCTCATGTGACTCCACCACTTTTTACTTGTTCTGTAGTCTGTACCTACCTCCATTGTCGGCACTGCCCATACAAGGTCTTTTAACTTTTTAAAAAGTTTCATGATATTCCTTAGTTCACATGGATTTCTACTGTTTGTAGAAAACCTAATAAGGGCACATTTAATTAATATGCAGAAGATTCTTTTCTCTTGCTCACCAATAAGATGTGTTTCAAAAAAACAAAAAATTATTTGAAAGATGAGAAGTCCTTTAGCTGAGGACAAACTCATCTATCAGTCCTATAAAAAAAGAAAGAAGAAAAACTCATCTTTTGGTGGTTTTCTTTTTTCACTTGCATTTAGTCACACAATCGAAAATTGTGGGCAATTTTTTCCTGGAGTAAAATTGGAATAGATGTTTTTATTGACACAAATTTTCGAGCTATGCTTGGGAGACCATTAGACTTAAGACTTTGTTCCGATGATATGTATCTAAGCTTTCAATAGACCGTTGAGGTCTTATTATCAAAATACTAAAAATTTACCATTCAGTTTTGATAAAAATCAGTTTAATAAAGCTGTAATTCTTAAAATAATTACTGTTAGTTGTAAAAATAAGCAGGTGTAATAATCAGTTCTAAAAATAATTTTAAAAGATTTTTTTTTATTTTTATATAAAACATACTATGTTTAACATCATTTGCATAATTTGACCTTTTTTTTTCCTACAAATAGTAAGTCAAATTTACTCACCCTATTTCTACCGAAAATCTACCTAAAACTCATGCATCACTGTAAAGCAAATCCAAAGATTGCGGCACGTTTTTCTTGGTAAGAAATCAATAATTAGGTCAAGTACTACTACTAAGCGTGCTCAATTAATTCTAAAATACGGTGATCAAAATCGTACTTTACGCAAGAGGATAAGGGCTAAACCTCAATTAGGCATTATTCATCCAAAATTCGTTGACTCGGCATTCTCTGCAAGTTGTAGCACGGGACAGCTAAGATAATTAGCAAATGATATGGACCATATGCACCCATACATTTGTGACATCTGAATCTTGGCATTAAAGGCAAGGCAATGTGTCAAAATTTAATAGAGCCCAACTCTTCATTGAATGATTATCAGATCCAATAAGCATCCTTTGATTGGATTATTTTAAGTCAATTATTGGTGGATTGGGGTCCACTTGACTCTACCAAATCGGGCTCCGCCATATCACCTATTAACGACCACCTGTCCTAATCATAAATAGCAAATGTCACTTGTTTTATTTTGTCTTTTACCAAAAGCAAAGTCACTACGAACACAAATGAAAGTGACCTCAATTTTGGGGGTCATGAACTTTGGATTACTATCGACACAAGATAGAAGCGCAATGTTTCTCATTTATCACTGGATAAGATTTAAGTTATCAACCCAATATTAATAAATTCTGCTTGAAAAGTAAAGTTTGAAGCTTCATTTTGCGAATATTCAATCGTTAACATTTAATTAATTGACCTGATATTAATCCAATTAAATTTTTTATGTAATCCAAATCAAAAATATATTGATAAACCTAAATTAATCTAATTGGAGATATTATTTCAATTTGAAAAGGTGAATCTATCATTTTTCAATTGATTTTGAATCAAGCTATGTAAAATATAAGCTTATTAAAGACATATTTTTATCATGTTAAAATATCGAAATGCTTATTACTCATTTCGTAATAACATTAACAAACCTTTTGGTAAATTTGACAGTCCAATCAATTCAGTTGATTTTTTGTTATTGCAACTCCAACAAAATTCATCACGATTATTAAAAACCCATTAAAAAAAATGAAGATAACTAATTGAAAAATTCTAATTAAATTATTTAACAACTACATTTCAACTAAATTGTGTTGCTAAATAACTTCCTCAACTTAAACTATATTTTTCTCAATTAATTCATAACAAAGAATGTTAGATATTTTATTTGAATAATAACATTCAACATTCCTTATTCTTTATGGTTATTGCATAAAAACATATTTTATCCATTTACGTCACATATGTTCCTAAATTGTATAAGAAAATAACCAAATTTACTCTTGTAAGAGCATTTCCAAAAGTCTTTATAAATTTTACTTTTTAAATATTCATTTGCTTATCTATGTGACAAATAGATGAGTGAAAAAATATATTATTTTCTAAAAGACTCTTTAAATAAAAATGAGTTAATATTATTTTAATTAAATAACTATTTTTTAAAAGAAAAATCAACGGTAATTAAAGCACATTTCTCTTTTTCTTTAATAAAAAATAATAAAATATAAATTTAAGAGAGAAAAGGCAACTCTTTAAGTTTGAAGAGTGAGGATCATTTCTGATTTGAAGAATTTTAATTGGAACGTCTTTTATAGTCTTAAATATTGATGTAGCTCTTCAAATAAGTAATAAAATCTTATTTGAAGAGTTTTTTTGGTGATACTCTAAGTTACTATATCAATGAACATGAAATTAACTAATTATTAAAGTTTCGGAATAACATCATGAGGGGGATTCAATTACATTTATTGATAGGATTAGATATATGTCTTCTCAAATATTAGTAGGAGTAATTGAATAGATGCAACTTCTAAAAATATAGAATTACTTATCTCGCCAATAACTAACAATATTTTTTTATCTATGCTTGATAGGCGTCTGAGCTATATTATAAATTGTAATATTTGTAGATTGTAACAATTTAAAAAAAAAAAAGCTCCCTAAGACTAAATGACAAAAGGACTGTGTTGATATAGATAGATAATATATGCCCTTCTTTGAGAAAAGGTAAAACATTAGGGATGTAAATGTTATTATAATCCCATACACAAAAATACCAAAAAATACTAATAACAACTAACCGAAAATCCCAGGCGTCGTATTCCTTTTTACCGCGTTTTAAAATGCCCTCTCATTCATTCACAGTCAGAAGCTGTCGGCATGTCTCTTCTCTCCCTCTCTCTCTCTCTCTCTCTCTCTCTCTCTGTGTCTCCACGTATTTAAACAATAAAACATATGCACACTACTTCGTATAACGGCTTTGCGCTTAAAATCTGCGCCTAACAAACTCGCGAAATCACTCCTCATTTTTCTCTCTCCCTCTCCTCTTTCTCCTCCTCTCATTTCTTTTCAAATCCTTCCACCACCTCCCCCGCCTCGCTCGCTCTCTCTCTCTCCTCACCACCACAGCTCAACTTTTCCATGTAAACCTCCGCGGACGCCGTCGTTTCGACCTCCCACTCATCCGACGTCGTTTTGTGTGAATAAGATAACGATTTATATTAAAATACGAAAATGGAGAACTTAACGGCGCAGTTAAAGCGTGGGATATCGCGGCAGTTCTCGACGGGATCGCTGCGTCGGAGCCTGACGAGGCAGATGTCGAGGCAGTCGTCGTTCGATCCGAGGAGGAATAACATGAGGTTTAGTTTCGGGAGGCAGTCGTCGTTGGATCCGATACGCCGGAGTCCGGTTCAGGACGAGTTGACGGTGCCGGAGAACCTTGACTCAACGATGCAGTTGTTGTTTATGGCATGCAGAGGTGACGTCAAGGGAGTCGAGGATTTGCTGAACGAAGGCAGTGATGTCAACAGCATTGATCTTGACGGACGGACGGCGTTGCATATCGCCGCTTGTGAAGGACACGTGGAGGTTGTTAAGTTGTTGCTTAGCAAAAAGGCTAATATCGATGCCCGTGATCGCTGGGGCAGTACGGTACATTTTTCTTTCATTTTTACATTGGTTTGAATTTACTGTTGGTGCTTGAGCTGCTGAATTGTTTGATACAATTTAAGCGCCTAATTGCTGAGAATCGTTTTATTTTGTGAAATAGAAACGTGCATATTACAGATAATTTATATAGTGGGGATGTCCCTATACGTAACCTGTTTTTCACTATAGCCTAATAATATTGTTAGCTTTATCCAATTACATTTTCGTACTGTTGGAACGTCGAATGATAAAGTGACAATGACCAAATTTTAAACAAAATCTCCATGCAAATCAGCTTATATCAAAGAGATCAAATCCGAATATTTTCGAAATTTATCAAGATTTTTTTTTTTCTAAATTCATGAAATTTACTTGTACCTCCCTTTTTTTTTTTCTTTTTCGTTTGAAGGCAAACGCAGCTAAGTGGGTGAATTTTTTTTTTTAAATTTTTTTTTATACTTGTTGAGCTTTTTAACATTTAATTGGACAGGCAGCTGCGGATGCTAAGTACTACGGAAATGTTGAAGTTTACAATATCTTGAAGGCCCGTGGAGCCAAAGTTCCGGTACAATTTCAACTAGTTCGAATTGAATAGAACTACTTTTTCTGTTTCTAGTTGCTAGTTATTATGTTAATGTTTTCAAGGATGGCATTTTACATATTTTCTTCCATTTTAGAAAACCAAGAGGACACCTATGACTGTGGCAAATCCTCGAGAAGTTCCAGAATATGAGCTTAATCCACTAGAGCTTCAGGTCCGGAAGGCTGATGGTATCACAAAGGCATGGCCCGTTCCCTTTATTTTTGTACATCATGTGATCCTTTACCATTCGTGTATTGTTTAAGACGTACTACCTGTGATGATATTCAATCTACTGCACATAAGTATTTGTCCTAGCCCCCTATTTAACTTATTTTAGTTGGCAATGTCCTTCTGAAGATGTCGTAAGCTACAGTTCTACTATCTATCATTAGCATACATTCATGTTTCCAAACATTGGAATGTGATAGAAGAGAATGGCAGTTCTTTGTATGGCCAACTAATGGCCTTCTCCACAAAATATTCTTTTTGTTATTAGCTTACATATGCATCATGTTGAAACATATTGGATGTACCATGTAGATCATTGACTGGATGGCTAACCTTATGTGCTTGATAATAACATTTTTTTATTTTATTCTTGAGAAGAGTTGCCCAATTCAACCACGTAAATATGTCCAGAAGGTAGATACAGCACAATCTAATTCTCATTAATTAAAACTTACAGATTGTGTTGGCCTTTAGTTTGGGGTGGAACTACATGATTAATTCCTTTGGGGTGGAACTACTTTAGCTTCCATTTGGCTTCTCTTGAATAACTGCCGCGCTTTTGGTCTTCCTAGCTCAGTTTGCATTTGAGTTTTTTTTTTTTAAATGGTTGTTGTGGGCATCATAATGCATGGACTTCTGGGATTGAATAATAAAGCAGTTTTAAGTATCTATGAAAAATCTTTGATCAATTTGGTCGGTTGTTGGTGGATTTCTTTTCAATACTTCTGTGCAGGGATCATATCAAGTTGCTAAATGGAATGGTACAAAGGTTTGGGTAAAGATACTTGATAAAGAAAGCCATAAAGACCCAGAACGCATGTAAGCCTCTATTTTTTAGCTGCAAATTTTATCATGTTTCTGTTAAAGAGCTATCTATAAGAAAAATAATTACTTTTAGGAGCTGATTTTCAGAAATTTTCCCAAAATAATCAGATGAGATTGCTTGTTACTGCAAACTTCGGCAGTTAGTGAAACTCTGTAGATTAACTATATCATGATCTTCATGATATTTTGAAGTCATTCTAAGACTGTATTTGCGACCTAACCCTGTATCCTAATTTCTTATCTTTTCAAACAGAAATGCTTTCACGCATGAGCTAACTATAGTAGAAAAAGCTCGGCATCCTAATGTGGTTCAATTTGTTGGAGCTGTCACCCAGAACATACCAATGATGATTGTTTTAGAATATCATGCAAAAGTAAGCATGCCTTTCACTCCCTTCCTCGCTCTCTCTTTCCATAAACAGACGCACACGTCTGGAGGCAAGCATAAATAATATTATTATTTCTATAAGTTCACTCTCACTTGAGAAGGATAACTGCACTGATTTGATAGTATTTGTTTCTTTCGCAAATTGCGACTTAACCATTTGTTCTATTGACGGTGATCTTTCAGGGTGACTTGGCAAGCTATCTTCAAAAGAAAGGGCGTCTTTCTCCATCAAAAGTTCTGAGATTTGCTCTTGACCTTGCTAGGTATGTGTAATTTTCACTTATATCTACTGATACTGTGTGTTTTATGAATTCAAACAAGATATGCAACTCTAATTTTTTAACACTTGTAAAGTATTCTGTCAATTTGCTTTCATATTGTTTCTCATTGTGCATTCAGATGTTTGATAATTCTACTGAATTCCCTCGGAATAGTTAAATCTTGTTTGATTTCTTGTTGTCAGGGGTATGAATTATCTTCATGAATGTAAACCAGATCCAATCATCCATTGTGATTTAAAGCCAAAGTAAGAGAAAAAATGCAGAGGTTATTCTGATATGCACTGAAATTTCATATTGAAGTTTTATCTTTACTCCTGGAGATCTGCTGTTCTTTAATATTTGAAATTTTCGTAAGGTGCCAGAAATATTTTGCTGGATAATGGAGGCCAGTTGAAGATATCTGGATTTGGTCTGCTGAGATTGCAATATATTTCACCAGAAAAAGCAAAAATAGTGTTTCCAGTGTCGCACATAGATCCTGCAAGTAAGTTTCTTACTATGCCCGACCCTTGGCCTAATTTGTGGTTTCATGTATTCATATATATGCCATGATCGATGCAAGTACTGGTGCAATCTAAATTGACTTGTTTCTTTATAGGAAATGATACTGAAGCTCTAGTCTATGTAGAATGAACACTTTTATACATGCAGTTATTATTTATTAATTAACTATACTTTGGCCAAAATAGGCATTAGAACAAATACTATAGAAACCTTGATTTGAGTTCAATTGATGATTGTGCTTTTTCTGATTGTAGATTTATACGTGGCACCTGAGATTTATAAAAATGAAGAATTTGATAGAAGTGTGGATGCCTACTCTTTCGGTCTTATTCTTTATGAGGTATTTTCCTACTGGCCAAATCCATAAACATATTATCATAGCTCCACACAATCCAATTCAAATGGTTTCAAAATATAGGGGCAATTTAAAATTCTCGCTAATTTTGCATTGTCAGAATAACTTCAATGTTCCGAACACGTACTCCCTTACCACATGAAGCATTTGATCTATTCTGCAATAATCTTTTTTTTTTTCCTCAAAGAGAAGATTAGTGCTAAAATGCACAAAGGGTGAAATTTTGATGCATCTGATGCACTTCCCCTTCTCCTTGTTTATCAGTTTTGGAGCAGTTTGTATCTTATTCATTTATTTCTCTGCACATTCTATTATGTCGTTCATAGAAGGATTTAATGTTTTAACACCTCGCTTCTCTATTTCTTTCTACATGGCTCAGATGATTGAGGGAGTACAGCCCTTCCATCCCAAGCCTCCTGAAGAGGTGGTAAAATTGATGTGTTGTGAAGGAAAAAGACCACCATTGAAAATCAAGGCCCGAAGTTATCCTCCAGATTTAAAAGAGTGAGTAATATATTTTTGTCAAGAACACGATTTGCTGAATTCCAAAAATGCTAATTTTGTAAGGTTGCAGATAGCTCTGAATCATTGTTTATGTTTACTTTGCTCATCTGAAATAAAGTTCTTAAGGTCACTTAATTGAAGGCTGCTAGTATTAAAAATGTTGTATCTTGAAGACACCCAAGCATTCTGAAAATGTTTTATGCCTAAGACTGGTTGACCTATATGCAGGTTGATTGAGGAATGTTGGGATCCAAAACCAGTTATTAGGCCAAATTTTAACGAGATCATTGCACGGTTGGATAGAATAGTTTGTAATTGCTCAAAACAGGGTTGGTGGAAAGATACTTTCAAGCTTCCATGGTATGCTTCCGTCACCAAATCTTTGCAGTTTTCTGTTATATGTTACTCGAATTGAATACTTGACACGCATCTTGCATGTAGAGCAGTAGAGATATCGGACAGCTAGGTGTTTTTGCTCGTTTGCCTTATGATAGGCATAAATGATGAAAATTTGTACAAATTAGGATTAAGTACAAGCTAGGATTAAGTAATAGATGATGAAAATTTGTACAAGTTAGGATTAAGTATAATATATGTAAGGGTTAAAGGATATCAGAACATAATTATAGGGAGAGCTGGGAACTGAAGAACAGACTGGATCAAATGACGGACCATAATGTTATGGCATAACATTGTTGATGATTCAGCTTGATTCCATGGGACTTAAATCCTGCTAACCTGTTATTTGTATTTTCTACTTTTCGTTTGCATTTCTAATAAAAAATTGGGATGTGCAGGAAATAGCAAGGAGTTCCTTTGAAAAGTTGGAAAGATTTTCGACTGGGGGATGTTCAGTCTGGAGATTTTAGAGTTTCGTTTTCTACTTTTTGAGTTTCTTAAACATGACAGTAAAAGAAAGAAAAGAGAAAGATGTTTTCCCTCATTCTTCTCTGCTCTCTAATGGAGCTGGAACAGTTCCTTGTTATGTATAACGTGTGAAAGTGTTTTGTATTTGTAAAGTCAGATATAACTTACACGCAGAGGTAAACGTTTCATTTAATTTATTATCATATTTTGGATTCTGTTCTCGACTGAATAGGAGAAAAATTAATTATTCGAACTATATAACTCTAATTTATATGACCAACTTAAATATAATACTCAAGATCGAGCCGCGGCAAGCCAACACCTAACAAATGTATGTAATAAATTTAATTTTTTATAGTTGAAAGAAAAAATGATTTCACACGCTAAGATATAATCTTAAATGTTTACTCTATTCATGTATTGTAACTGCAATGCTCTTTAAAACCATGAACCAAAAAAAAAAAAAAATCCTTCCACTAAAGTATGGTTTTTGACCAAGGGGCATGTTAATTGTTACCTAATAGTATATTCAATTTCATTGTTGCAAATTGTTGGTTCCATTTTTCTTTTCTCTTTTTTTTGTGTGTGTGTTTGGGGGGGGGGGGGGTTGTTACACGACTAAATTACAATGCAAAAAAAAAAATTTTGGATGTGTCACGAAAAATTTAAAAGATTTAACAAACATGAGTTTAATAAAAATTTGGAGAAATTCAACATCATCAGAGAGCCAAAAGAAATAAATTTATAAGAGATGCTGTAAAATGATCAATAGATTTGACTACGGCATCAGCCATCCACTCATTCACTTTCCACGTGCACAGTACTAACGTGCAATTTCTTTGCTTGTTACTCAAGAGTCAAGAAGTCAACGTTCAGAATCGAATATTACTCCTCCAATATACGGACGCGTAGCAATTTATAACCCAATAAAAATTACTCTTCCACTGACCAATCAAAAACTCATCCAACGATTCAAATCACGTGCCATCATACACCAGCGTCACAGCCTAACTTAATCTCTTCTCATACCTCTCTTAAACCCTGCCTTCCCCTTCGGTTCGTCTTGTGCACTCTCTGTTTCTCGTTCAGTCTGAAAAATAATAAACATTTATAACAAACTAAAATAAAAACAATAACCATTAAAAGAGCATATTTTTGAGTCATTGTAAGTTCATACTTTTCTCTCTTCTTCATCAAAGCAATTCAATTTCACTGTTTCCGTTATAAATATATCCTTTTTTTATTTTCATTTTTCCAATATTATCGTTTGACTACATGTGTTTCTGAATTATGAAATCGCCTAAACATGGTAATATTTGATTGAATATCTATTAATGGCTATCTTTCATATTGTGGTGTTCTTGCATCTGTCTGCTGCTTTCTGGTTTCTGGGAAATTACTTCGGAAAAGAAAAATGTAAAGTATTATAACGACAATTTAGATTGTTATGGAACCTAATTTTATTTCTTTTTTAAATGGTGAAGTTTAGTAATAATTTTTTTTTAATTGTTTGTTTCATTTTAGCTGATTTCATTAATTTTATCGAAGTTTTTTAGGTAAAAATGGGACAAGGTTAGGGTTAGTCAGTTAAATAACTTGGTTTATTCTTTAGTACTCAGTAAGTGATGACAAATGATGTGATTGAGCTCGGTAAGGAGTCTCCTTACATGTCAATCATAAGTTGAACTTGAGCAGCTTTGAGTTGTTTTATAGTTCTGGCTTTTGCGTTACTAAATATGATGTCATAGAAGTTTGGGATATTTTGGTACTGTCTTTTGTACATGATATGGAGCTTTTGTGTCTCTGCAGTGACAGGTTGTGAGTATCATCTTTGCCAGTTTGACTGAGTGGCATTTTGAGAAATGTGCGTGTGCTTCTCTTCATAAAGAGAGAAACGTATCTGATAATGGCTTCTAAAGCTATTTGGAGAAGGAAGAGATTAATTTCTGATCACCTGCGTGCCTTTGCTCGGGTGAGACAAAGCTTCCAATGTTTAGGGCATACTGGTGGGAATTTTGATTCATGTGCTTATAGCACTTCCCCAAACCAGTCCAGTATAGACTTCAATCCGACAAAGGAAACGGATGCTATTTCGGAGACAAGAAGGGAATTGCTGGGCTTCTCTGGATTAAGACACATTGGATATAATTATAATGGAGTCACAGTTCTTGGTCTTCGGAATGGAAGATTCGCATTCACCTCTCCAGTGGGATTGAGGTTGATGTCAAGCTTAGTTCGAAATGCTTCCACGGCTACTGCTAAACAGCCTGAAATAGGCAGCGATGACGAGGAAAATGAAGAGCTGGCCAGTAGAAAGAGGAAGGAGGCATCACCAGAAGAGTGTGATCAAGCTGTTGTAGGTTTGAGTAGTGCAAAAGCCAAAGCCAAAGCTAAAAAGTTACAGGAATCACAAAAGGTTGCTAAATCCATTTTACAAAGAACGTGGGCCATGCTTCTGGGGATTGGTCCTGCTTTCAGAGCAGTTGCTTCTATGAGCAGGTTGAACTCCCTTGAATATTCTATTTTGTTTTCTTATGAACTGATTACATTAATTTGACATGGTTTTGAAGATAAGTTGCTTGGTTGGCTTGCTATTTCTTCCTGCAGGGAAGATTGGGCCAAGAAACTTGTCCATTGGAAACATGAATTTGTGTCCGCATTGCAACATTATTGGTTGGGTTCTAAGTTACTGTGGGCTGATGTGAGAATCAGTTCAAGATTGCTGTTAAAACTAGCTGATGGGAAGAGTCTCTCTAGAAGGGAAAAACAACAGCTAACTCGGACCACAGCAGATATTTTTAGGCTAGTTCCTTTTGCAGTTTTTATCATAGTTCCATTCATGGAATTTCTTTTGCCAGTGTTCCTGAAGTTGTTTCCTAACATGTTGCCTTCAACCTTCCAAGACAAGATGAAAGAGCAGGTAGAAGTTCTATCTATTTGCTTTACTATATAAAATATTCATTAAGAGGTTTCCTGATGAGCAAATGAATGTGATATTGACGTGATATTTTTGTATGGCACGTATGCATGTGAAAAATGTGAAGATGGTATTTTGACCTTAGTTCCTTGGATCTCTTATATGGGGACGAATCAATCTGACCTTGAAACCTTTAGCTGTGGAGCTGACCTCTTCAGAGGTTGGCACATTGCATCGATTTTTTTGAAGAAAGAAAAAAACGTGTTGACTTTCAAAGATTATTACATCATTAGTAAAATTTTCCTTGCAACCTTTGATTAACAGTTGTAATAACTGGTAACAGTTATAAAAACATTTGCAGTACACTTCGCAAAGTGTATCATAGGACACTAGCAAGCCAGCTGATGCTCTTGCAGATCATGGGCAGTCCTGAAACAATAATTATATCAATTTCGTAGTCATATTGGTTTTGGTATTGCAAAATGTAGGAGGGTGTTTTACATATACTACAGTTTCTTATATAAAAAAGAGGAAGGTGAAAGTGGGGCATAAGTACATTTATACTTTTTATCAATCTGTTATAGGAAGAGTGGAAGAATTGGATGATTGTTTTCTTGCTGATTGAGTGTCTTTTTCTTCTTAAAGCTGAATGAACGTCTCTTGCTGTGTGTGTTTGCTATTACACCTCTACTTTTCCCATTTTATTTACAGAACATTCAGAATGGAAAAAACCATTGCGACTAATAACAGCGTATACAGTGAATATGAATCCCTAAAAATTGGTCTCTGTTTCTCTCTCCTGTTCTTTTCTTTTTCACCTTAATTGCTTTATGTGTAGGAAGCTCTGAAAAGGAAGTTGCAAGCAAGAATAGAATATGCTAAGTTTCTGCAGGACACAGTCAAAGAAATGGCAAAAGATCTTCAAAATTCACGGAGTGGGGAAATTAAGAAAACTGCAAAAGATCTTGATGAATTTCTGAACAAGGAAAGTATTTGATTTACCATGATAAATCCTTTTTTCTCTTAATTTGATTTTATGTACATTAGTGACTTGGACTATCTTCTATCATGCAGGTTAGAAGGGGTTCTGGAGTCTCAAATGAGGAGATTTTGGCCTTTGCCAAATTATTCAATGATGAGCTTACTCTGGATAATATCAGCAGGTTGCCTACCATTACTGTTGTTTTGGTATTTGAATTGAATACATTTTAACTTTAAATCCAAAATATTATATGTCCTCGCTGGTTTTCAATGTATGACAACTTTTTTACATTTCGCTCTGTTCTCAGGCCTAGATTAGTGAATATGTGCAAATATATGGGAATCAATCCATTTGGAACAGATTCATATTTGCGTTATATGCTCCGGAAAAGACTGCAATGGTGAGATACATCTTTTATCCAGTCTGAGCAATTGAACAGTTTTCCAGTGTCCTGTAGTTTATTAGACAAAGACTTGATAACATGGCATGGTATGAATTGGAATCTTTCCATACTTTATAGGAGATATTAGGTTGATTAATGAATTATTTATTGTGTTTGTTTGTGTTATGTATATTTCTACTTTGTGTTTATAGGATAAAGAATGATGATAAGTTGATTCAAGCCGAGGGTGTGGAGTCTCTCTCAGAAGCTGAACTTCGTGAAGATTGTAGGGAAAGAGGCATGCTTGGATTGCTCTCGGTGGAAGAAATGCGCCAACAGGTTTTTGGCATCAACCTCCTGCATGTTTCTGTTTTTGATGTGTCATTAAACATGCATACAGGGCTTTGTTTTCTTTAAGGCTGCATGGAAATTTGGCTTATTTTTCATTCACCGTATTGTATTTCCTTGTGTATTTTTGTTGAGTAACCATTAATGCTAAAAGTTGAAGTCTTAAGTTGATAAGAAGTGACAAACAAGAGCATTTGAAAGGTAACATAATTGGAACATTAATCTAAGCATTTTTGAATGCACACATGGATTGGATCAAAAGTCCACCTTGATCTTGTAATAATTTAATTAATTGAATGGAATATAAAAAATACAAGACTTATTGGTCCAATAAGCTCCATGGTTGTCTAATTATTTATCCCAGAAGCTTTTGTTAATGAGAGGGAGCCCGGTAGCAGTATTTGAACCCAGCACGTGTATGAACCCAGCATATGTAAAGTAAGTTTGTACTTGTAAATTGATTATACTTTTTCTTGTCATTTGTTAGTTTTTTAATTTTGGAATATGTCACGAACACATCAAAAGGTTGAATCACAGTTTGTATTCTGTTCTTTGAAGCAATGTACTCATAATATGAATGTGTATGTATTTAAAGTCTTGAGTATTAGAATTTCAATTTTTGTTGCAGTGAAACTCTTATTAATTTCGTAATTTAAATAGAATTTTGGTATGATAATTATGATTGTTAACTTTTTCGCAGCTCCGTGATTGGCTGGATTTGTCTCTCAACCACTCTGTGCCATCTTCCCTCTTGATCCTTTCAAGGTGATTTAAAACCCCTGGTTTTCATTCTTCCTTTTTGCCTTATCTTTCGCATCAGGCTGTCCGTTAACAAATGCTTCGTGTATATGAGTTGATTCTCGTCTGATACAATCTGCAGGGCCTTTACTGTGTCTGGAAAGCTGAGGCCAGAGGAAGCTGTTCAGGCTACACTTTCTTCTCTCCCTGATGAGGTTGTGGATACCGTTGGTGTTACAGCTTTGCCATCTGAAGATTCTGTTTCAGAAAGGAGAAGGAAACTGGAGTACCTTGCAAAGCAGGAAGAATTGATCAAGGTGAAAATTAGACAGGCTTGGTTTATGATTTTGCTATTTTTTAAGCTTTATTAAAAACATGATGTGCGACAGAACATATGATTGAAGTCCTAAATCTAAGCTGATCCATGAACATTTCAGGCTTCAGTTTCTGGGGAAAGAGCCTCATAGCATCTTGATAAACCAAATTTTCTTTTCAGTAATTTCAATTTAATATGTTGCAGGAGGAGGAAGAGAAAGAAGGGAAAGAGCTGGCCAGGATGAAGGAATCTAAAGCTACTGAAGAGGACGTTGCATTGAAAGAGATGACCATCCTAACAGCAAGGGAAGCACAAGAACAAGCACGAGCAAGAGCATTGGAAAAGCAGGAGCATCTCTGTAAACTCAGTCAAGCATTGGCTGTTTTAGCTTCAGCATCTGTAAGGCTATATAAAACTTCTAATTATCAAGATTTGGCTGATTGTTGGCTTTTTCTTTTTCACCTTAATACTGCTCTTTCAAGTGTGGTCATCTGCTATGTTTTTTGATTTTGGCTTCTCTAATCTCGCAGTCGGTGAGCAGTGAGCGTGAAGAGTTCCTGAGGCTTGTCAATAAGGAGGTATATTCAAACCTAGGATATATTTGGGATGCAAAGGCTTTTAGATTTGCTGATCTTAATTTAAGCTTTGTTTGTACATAATGTCTACTTGATATTTTTGTCAATCTGCGTTGGGCCATCTGCAGTCAACAAATTTTTTTGATTCGGCATAAATTTGTTATCTATTCTTTGTTTCAAATTGAGGCACTCATTTGTAGCTAAAACTTATCTTTTTGCAAATAACTGAGAATCATTAAGAATGTCATAACTTTTGCCTTTAAATCTTGTATCTGTTGGATTCCTTATTACTTTCTCTTCTGTGATTTTATTGCCTTGATGTTTTCCAGATAGAACTCTACAATACCATGGTGGAAAAAGAGGGTACCGATGGTGAGAAGGATGCCATAAAGGCATATATAGCAGCTCGAGAGGAAAGTGATCATGCTACTGAAGTTGCTGAAGGTGACGAAGTTTCTTCAGCACTTGTAGAAAAGGTAAGCTCATCAGATGCTCCTCTATTTCTGTTACGTCAGCTTCAGATGTTAGTTGCTCTTTTAAATGTTTGGTGATGCTTCAGGTTGATGCAATGCTTCAAAATCTTGAGAAAGAAATTGATGATGTGGATGCTATAATTGGTGATCGTTGGAAATTACTTGACAGGTATATCATTGGGTTTCAGGAATCAGGATGAAGCTTCTCTTTGTGGTTAGCTATTTTATGATACTGTGCGGTAGTGATAGTTTTCAGTTCTTAGACTAGTCGATCTTGTTTGTATTAACTGATGTTCAGACATCAAAGTGGTGCATGCGCCAGATTTATGGGTGCTAAGGTATAAATTTTACTATGGAGTAAGAAATGCGAGGCATGCTTGTTAAGGAAATTAGATATTTTTTTCTATGGCATCTTGGTGATAGTTCGACATTCTCAGATATGAAAAAGAGGTTGAAAGAATCATCTTTTGGATGGTCAATTTTCTTTGGATGTTTCCTATAAAATAAACGGTGCTTAATATGTGCTGCAACAAAAGTAAGTGCTATGAGTTAATTTGAATTAGAGATTGGGAAGATGATTACAATGAGAAGCACCGGATATGCACTGAAATCAGTTGAAGTTTTAGATAAGAAACAGATCCCCATATAGGCCCTTTATTAAGTGTCAACTTCTCTGGAGTTAGCAGCCTTCTTTGTTTTAGACACTGTTTAATTGAGATCAGCTCAGATTTCGCTTGTTCTGATTTAGCCTCCTCTATGTACGCTTTCTGTGTTTAGTATTTTTTTCCACAATTAGATTTTTTATGAATGGTTTGATTAGTTTCAATCTATACTTTGAATGTTTGGTCTTCATTTCATGGAATAAATATATCAACTTGCTTTATATCCACAGCGATCATGACGGGAAAGTTACTCCTGAAGAGGTGGCTAGTGCTGCTTTGTATTTGAAGGATACATTAGGAAAGCAGGGTGTCCAAGAACTGATCAGCAACCTTTCAAAAGATATAGGTGAGCTGATGAATTATGTTTGTGTATTTGTCTTGGTTACGGATATGGATGTACTTTATGTTATGTTAACTGAATTATTGTCTATTCTCTTCAGAAGGTTGGCATTTAGTCACTACCTGATTTAACAATGGATGAAAGTTGCTTCTTATATTAATTACCTGCTAACTGGGGAAAGAGATAAGTGGCTGAATGTGAGTGCATGTGTTCAGTCTGGAACTAGTGACATTTCCATGAGAACTTGAAAACACAACCAAGGCCCAAACTATGTCAAAGATGATTTTCTTTGGCTTAAATCATTTGAATTTTCAGTCATTTTAAATAATGAATTTCTTGTTTGTGTTCCATCATGCCTTTTTGTTTATGCATCATGTATTAAATTAGTTCAGAAACATGACTGCATGACTTAAATTTAACAGATGGGAAGATTCTTGTTGAAGACATTGTCAGATTGGGCAGCCGGACTGAACATACCACTTCAGCCGAAGAGAGGGGGAAATGTGGAGGGTAAATGCCTGATTGATTTGTTTTACCTCAATAACTTCATTTTACAATGCTTAGTTGTTTAGGTTACTGGTCATGTAGCTGCTATTTTGAGGTGGCCAGGGCTCCCTGGAAATTGTTGAGCAATTTGATAGTGTTTCAAGTTCCGACATATAATTTTTATACACGTTGGATTTTTCCTTTGTACTATAGATAGGTGATCTATTTCAAGATCATATACAAAGAAGTACTCCTCTTCCTCTGAATGCAGATGGAAGGAAGGAATTAGTTGGTGCTGTAAA
Organism: Citrus glauca; assembly: GCA_029633175.1. Lineage (NCBI taxonomy): Eukaryota > Viridiplantae > Streptophyta > Magnoliopsida > Sapindales > Rutaceae > Citrus > Citrus glauca. Next base: position 39,942,209 of record JAQOOD010000003.1, on the reverse strand, counting down.
AAGTAATGCTGACTTACTAGAACATAAATGTGCACAGAAAACAACGTCGAAGCGTTCTTGCTAGGCATTCCTGTTATATTTTTGTATTTGAGTTCGAAAAGTAGTGACCCATGTTAAAAGCAGTGACCTTTGAAATTACTGGTTTGGTGTTTACTATGAGCTTCAAATTACACGATTTGTGAAGGAATTTGCCTTTGAAGTTACTGGTGCGGTGTTTACTATTAGCGTCGGTTTCCACTATTTGTGAAGAAATTTGAGAAGCTTTATTTATAGGAAAGTAAACGCATCATGGCAACACGATGAAATTCTGATCGTCTGTCCGAAAAAAAAAAACGAATGGCCCTTGTAGGATTTCAAAAAGTTCTTTCAATTTGTTCGGGAAGCATATGCTTATTCATCGAACTTGCACGTTTCGTGAATAACAGGGACATTGCGGAATATCCCAGAAAATGAAGGGGGAAAAAAAAATTTCCGCATTTGCAACGCAGAAACATAGTTTTACAACAATATTAGTACGTAGATATAATGCTAAATTTATTTTAAAAATGTGGATGATGCCTTAAAATTATTTTTTAAGTCCATCAGTAAACAGAGAAGCGAAAGCCTCCATTTCTTGTTTCTCCAAAACAACACCAACCTCAACGCCGCCGCCTCCATCTTTACTCTCCGCAAAAGAGACGGCGCCTGTCCTGTCTATTGACACGATCTCCACCTTCCTCGGCCTACCCCACCCGAAATCTGACCCGTAAACATCAAAACGGGTCGACCCGGCGACCGAAAGCATAAATGCTCCTTGTTTCGCATGTTCAACTATTTTTGCAATCTTCACATCTGATCCTTCGTCAGCGACATTCGCATCTATCCCTTTGATCAAATCACTTATCATTTCCGCAGCAAAAGCAACCCCATTTTCTTGCTTTACTTCACGAGCTTCTGTAACTGCACCATGTATCCCATTACAATTACCGAAGTATTTATCCGGAACCGGAGGATCCAAGCGGGTCCTGTAATCCGCAGTGAACCCAACAAGAGCATTTCTATTACCTTGAGCTTTACCCGTTTTAGCTTTAAACATGCAAACAAATACATAAGCTAATGTAAGTATAAAACTCGATAAGTGAAGTTGTCTTGATTTTTTCACATCACTTGCCGTAACAATTTCATTAACCTTGTCCCTAAGCTTCTTTATATCTTCACGGCTGAGCTTAAATGTGGCACGTACCAATTTGCTCAGATCCACTGAGACTGCGAATGGCAAGACCTTCAAACTTTTTTTGTGATCAAACCAATTATTTAACTCCACCATGTCTCGACCTTCCGGATCTTTGATGACATTCCGGTCCAAAAATGGAGTTAGTTCAGGTGGCAAACAAGTGGGGTTTTGTTGCAAGTGTTTGCACAAATAAGCCCAAGATTTTACGAACAAAGTTGAGCTTTTGCCGTCAAGAACCGCATGGTGAGATGTGATACCGATGGAATAACCTTCTTTGAGGAACAGAGTTATTTGGACAGCAATTATCTCAGCTTTATCGTCGGATATCGACAAATTGGGCACCAAAGGGTGAAACTCAACAGCTTTGCGGATTCCATTGCCGGAGAGGAGACTGAAGAGATCGGTACTGTCGGACGAGGACTCAGCAACTGTGACTGAAACGCCGTCGTCGTTATCAGGGAAGAAGTAAACGGCTGGTTTTTGGGTACCTTCGGGCCACATGATGTTGCCGGCGAGAGGGAGATAATGGAGGAGAGTGAGGGAAAGAGAGTGCTTGAGCTTTGGGAGGATCACAGAGTCGAAGAAATCGCGAGTTAAGTCAGTGACTTGGTAGAAGAATAGGCGTTCGACAGGAAGAACCTTGAACCAGTAAATGTCCAAGTAGGTGAGAGGAAGAGTGAACGGCGCCGTTTTGGTTGAGCTAGAGTCGGCGAGAGGGGTCACTCTGGTAACCTCATTTACTTTAACAATGTTTTCTGCCATGAGAGTTATCAATAGCAAAAGCTAAAACGTAACTGGCTAGCTGGTTTGTGAAGAATCTTGTACTCTGTTTTTTGGCTTTGCTGCATGCATGGATCTTCGGCTATTCAAAAGTGTTTGTATAGCCTTTTAATATGATTTCTTTGCCTACATTACTTGACCCACAAAACAAGATGCGTGTACGAAGAAACAATGAGCACATGGGAATTTAATGGAGAAGAAATTTTATAATACATATCAACTATAAAAAAAAATAATAATATTATGATACGCATTTATTTATCTTAAAATTATATCAAATGTAATTACATATATTATATGTGTATCTGTTAATTGTATTAGTTTCCATGTATTCTAAAACTTTAAAAATTTTAGATATTGATTGATCGGCAGATGGAATATGATTTTTTTTGTTTGGGTGAATTAATACGAGTCTGATCGAATCAATAGACTTGCAGCCAGCCCGTGAAAAAATAATAATTGGGTGATTTTAAAATTTTAACTCCCATATGCTTGTGTGTGTGTAAAGACTGAACTCCCCAGGCGCTGAGGCCCCAACTGACGGGATTTAACAAATAATAATTTGTAATCTGGAAACGTGACAACGTGCAGCTTCCAGACGATACCAAAGGGGCATGTAAGAGAATTACTGCACAAAGTTTAGCTGTTTTTTTTGTCACTTTTTGTTTTCAAAATTTAAAGATAGCTAACTATGCTATCACCACGGAGATGTGGTTCAAATTACTTAGAAACCTGAGATTTAGATGAAATTAGGATTATTTTATTGAAAGCTGATGGAATATTTGTTAAGAGTACAAGACAATTTGGTTACTTCATTTATAACCCTCAAAATAAGGATGGAATTAATCATCTGTTGACAATTGTGGTTTTGGATTTAAGTGTGTTAACTCAAAAAAGTTATTGTTAGCATCGTCATCGCTTATGTAAAGAAGAAGAAAAATCGCATAAGAACAACCCCATCAATATTCTTGGTCCCGTGACCTTTGTTTTATTTGTTTAGTAGTATTTGTCATGACTGCTGGACAAAGACATATATTTGTGATCGTTCATTTTTGGGTACCTTTTTTAGTTATTCTTGAACAACTACAATTAGAGAAAACAGAAAAATACTTGCAAATTTGAAGGCTTCCATATAAACAACACTTATTAAAAAAAAGCAGACAATTTATTAATAAAAGAAAAGTCATTAACACGTTTTTAAGAGAACAGTTTATATGACTAGGATTGTGTCATGATATGATATGATATCAGCATTTTTGAGCAAAATTTATCTTGTTCATTGATGAAATTAGTTCATTAAAATATAAAAGCGGTTAAATTCTATCAGAACAATATCACTAATAGACACGTGACACAAGATTTTTAGAAGTTTAAGAGAGTCTAAATTATCTTAAATTCAATTTATAACCCTCAAAATCAGCATGGAACATGCACAAACCAAAAGCTTAAAACTAACTAATGACTTAACTTGATGAATATATTTTGTAATTCAAAATAAGTATGAAATTATTTTTATATATTTATCTATTAACTACTACACTCATATATTTTGGTCGTAAAAAAATTAGTTATGGAAGGAATCTTAATCAGTAGCATCGCCTGCTTATTATCAAATATGAATTTTCCAAAATTAAAGACAGAGAAATGACAATGAAATCAAGATATTCTAATTTGTAAACTTAGATATAAATTCATCAATATTTTTATCTGAAGTGCCACCCTCGCTAACTGCCTCAATAGCCAAGTCCCTCCATTTCTTAGCATTCGTTCTCGTTTCTCTACCACTTTGACCCTCCATCACTTCTTTTATGCACCTCTCAATCTCATCTCTTCTCACAATCCCATCTTCATCAACCCTAACCCTAACTCCAACCTTCCACACATCTTCAACAAACTTCGCATCCGTCGGCTGATCTGTCCACTGTGGCATCACCACCATAGGCACCGCCAAGCTCAAAGCTTCAATAGTTGAATTCCACCCAGCATGCGAGAAAAAGCAACCAAGTGCTTTATTTGAAAGCACTTCTAGCTGAGGGCTCCAATTCACAATCAAGCCCTTATCTCCAATCCCATCAACAAACCCTTTTGGGAGCTTGTTTGTTTCCTGTGTATCTCTTATTACCCACAGGAAATAAAAAGAACTTTTCTTCAAGCCCCACGCCAGCTCTTCCACTTGTTCATTGGCTAAACAAGCCATGCTTCCGAATGATACATAAACGACTGATCCTTCGGGCGTGATTTGGCCAATGTGAAGAGATTAAGATCATAATCATTGTCATTAAGGATTCTGTTGTCTAGGTAGAAAGATGGAAGCGTTGGACCGATTGTGACCATTGGACAAAATTTAGACATTGAATCTGCCACCTGTAATAGATAAAAAATTGTCCAATAGTTTCTGGAGTGATGATCTCAACATTAATTGTGGCTAAAATTTATATACAAGAGGAAAAAAAATAGAAACATTACAAAGTTGTATAAATAAATAAAACAAGGCAATGTAAAATTAAAGCGAAGAACTTTTCATTCAATATTTTATAATAAGATTTATAATTCAGAAAATCGACTAGTGGATTTCACAATTTCAACATATTTTTATGTCTTTGAGAGTATGATTGACACTTTGAAATAATTTAAGGGAAAATAGCGCACTTTCGACCCTTTCAAATGTTGCTTTAATTTAAATGTCAGTTTTAAGTTTTAACAACGAAAGAGGTATTAAAAGGTTTCTCGAGAGGCAAGTGATAAAATCAAATTATTAGATGAAGGAAAGTGTCATGCGTTCTTCCAATTTAAAAGTCATCTTACAAAAAGTAATATAGAAAAGTACTTTTTGAAAAATGGATCTTTGGATGAAAAATACAGTTAAAAATGCTTTTTATAAAAATGACAACTAAAGTAAATATTTATCATTAGATTTAAAATTAGGATTGGGACCTCTCTTAATTCTTTTCTCCCGTAAGTTCTCTTATTTTTTCGCATCTGGTCAAAATAAAAGTAATGATATAACTATAAACTCTTGTACAAATTTATTTTGTACAAACTGATGTGGCATGATAAGATTAGTTGAATTAAATATCATTTGGCCCACATGATTTGTTTTTATTATTTTATATTTTCATTCAACTAATGAATTAATGCCACGTCTGTTTGTACAAGAGTTTGTGGCTGTATCATTACTCGAGTTTGTGGCTGTATCATTACTCGTGAAAATAATTGATATAGTTGTAGATAAAAAAAAAAAGAGAAAAAAGTGGACTTAATTGCCAACTTCAAAATTCAAACTCAATTTTCTAAGTGACATGTCGTGCCGTTTATCCTACAAAAAAGTGTCATGCCGCTGTACAAACATATACCTGCACGGCAGTCGGCCATCTATATAGAAAAGTAATAACGCAAAGTCAAAATTTACCATTAGCCGAAAAATTAACAAACCTGACTTTCCAACTTGTAGTAAGTATTGACAAGCACAAGATCAGCTCTATCCGCGTTGGAGAACTGATTCAATACCATCTCAAAGTAAGCTGGATATTGCCCTTGAACACCAATGAAGGATGGCATGTCTTGAAGCTCAAGTAATGGCATCCCGGGAATCGAAACCGGCGTTGTAGAAACGGGAAGCTTCAGCAATCCATGATGAACAAGATAATATATAAAGTTAACAGCACAAGTTTGAGTGAAAAAAGCGGCAGCGAACAAACCGAAACCTTTTGCAACATCAAGAGCCCAATAAAGAAAAGCGTCGTAGACAACACAATCAATAGGATTTGAAGAGTTTTTGTATTTTGTGATGAGTTCAGCTAGGGTTTTTGAGCCTGCAACTTCCATGTTTTGCAGATAAGCATCGATGCTTTCTGCTTCCGAGAAGCCACCGTCGTCATAGCCGTCCGATATGGTGTCGATTTGGACTGAATCGGAGGGCTGAGATGGTTTTTTGGTTTTGTAAATGAAGTTTGTTATGGCTAAAGTGATTTTCAAACCTTTAGAAGCTAATCGTTTGGCAAATTGGAAAGTGGGGTTTATGTGACCTTGGCTTGGATATGGAACTATCAAGACATGAGCTCTGTGTTTTTTTTTCTCTTCCATTTTCTCTTTTTCTTTTTTTTTTACTAATTTTTTTGTGAAGTGATAGAGCTACTCTTGCTTACTATTTGTTCAGTCTCTTATTTTGGATAAGCTCTTTATAGGGAAGGAAGTCGGGAAGGCAAAATATGTCACGAGATTTGCACGTGAGATATTTGGATCACGTGGCTAAATAAATTATTGCGATTAATTATCTTCAATACTTAGTTATCTGTTGACTACTTGACTGTTGAATGCATGCATGATCTCAAGTTAATTGTTGTTTAAGCGAAGTTTTTCTGAAGTTTATATGAAAAATTCATTTAGTCAACAAGCAAATGGAATCAAATCCAGCACGCACAGTCTTTATTATTGCTTGCACTATTTTTTAAGAATAATTTACAATATTCTATGAGAAATTAAGTGTGCTTGCGAAACAAGAATTGAATTCATAAACTTGCAAAGGTTAAATAATAAACTTAATATTTTTTTATATTTAAATTTACAAGATATTGCATCCCCTATCAATTAATCGTAATTCGTCATTGTCGTTTTCATGATTTGTAAATTACATACTGTCGGCATGCGAATCATAAAAAATTGGGAAATATAAAAATGTCTCACCCCAACCACGTATGATGATCATATTTGTTACTATTATTAGTAACAAATATGAAAATGTCTCACCCCAACAAGGTAGTCTTCAAAGTCTAGATTTTCCTTATCTAATTCTCTCGTAATACTATAAATTTCAACCTCCTTTCATAAAATCAATTTGATTGTCTCTATTTTTATTTTTAATTTGTTGGATGGACGACACTTAGGTCTCTGACGTTTCTCACTTTTACTAATTAGGTTCTAACTTTTTCTAATACCCATATATTTTGGGGCTCTTTTATTATTAAAATCGTACTTGCAGTCTAATTTAATGTGTTTGTCAAAAGGTTGGAAGGGGTATCCATGTTGAAAAATTACGATTATCATTCAAATGTAAATTGGAATATTAAAATTTAAAGGCGGTGATATTTTCGTTCTGCTAATTTTGTAAACCCTCCCCACTTCTAGAAAATAATTACAAAAATGTTACGTTATTTTAAAAAATTTCAAATAAAGAATAATTTTGGAGAATTGATTAATTAAATTCATCTTTTTTTTTGGGATCTAATTTTTTTATTATGTTTAACTACTCAGATTGCCTTATCCTAAATTTACAACAAAAAAATTAAAAAATTTATTTCAACTTAATTTTTTACAAAATACATTGTCTCTAAGTTATGTGTCAATTCTACTTTAATAGGATGATTATTAATCTTTAATTAAATTTACATAATGTCTTTAAAGTACCATGCTCGTCTAAATTATCGAGGTACCAAATTTGTTTCATTTGTCATGTAAGATATTGAAAAATATTAGATTTCATTTAAAAAAAAGGTTAGAATATAGGTCACAAAATTAAATATCTAAACTATTAAATACAAGACCGTGTATTTCTTGGGAAACTGGGTCATTTTTTGTCAAAAGGGTGAAATAATGAACTAAAACTTGTGTTAAAGCAATTTTAATAGCCTAAGATTGTCAAAGAAACTTAAATAAGAAAAAAATCATAAGGAGGATGTAATCAGTTAATAGTATAATCTTTTTGTTGATTTATTTGTTACTAATAATAGTGTGAATGTGTGGTGGGTCTACAAAAATAGTAGGGTAGAAATATCCCACCCTGCGGTGATAATTCTGAAATACAAGTGTGCAACCCAAGAGGGGGGGTGAATTGGAATTTTAAAACTTATCCTAGTAAATCCACACAACAATTTAATCTAATGCCTTAATCAAATCAAAACAACAAATTCAATCAAGCACAATATTAAAAGAGTAAGGGGAAGAGAAAAACGAACACAATGATTTTTACGTGGTTCGGCTATCCCCGCCTACGTCCACTCCTCCAAGCTCACCCACTTGAGGATTTCACTATCCAAGCCTTTCCAAGGCTTCAAGCTTTTACAATTGACTTCAAGGTGTCAATGAACCTTTACAACAAGAGATTATATCCCCAATCTCTTTAACCCAAGTGTTTCCCACACTTGTAATCTCACAATTTGAGAAATGAAAAATACAACACTTAATCTCTCTTTAAGAGTGGATATACAAATTGAAGAACAATGATGATACAACAAATGATTTACGAAATGGAAGCTCAATATATGTTGTGTGATCTTGTTTTTCCTTGCTTGAATTGCCAAAAATGAATTAGCTTTGAGTTTATATAGTTTGAGCTCAAAAACTAGCCGTTATGCATTTGTCTGCCCAAAAACAGTTAGAGGTTAACTATAAACGGTTAACCGTTTGCGCTGGTCAAAGTTACCGTTGGGCTAAATTTCAAATAAACGGTTAACCGTTTTCTGTAAACGGTTCACCGTTAATTTCCAGTAACCTGCAAAACAAATTTCGCTTAACCTTTCTCAATAAACGGCTAGAGGTTAAAATAAACGGTTAACCGTTTTCAGTAAACGGTTCACCGTTTTGTTCCAGAATCATCATTTTAACAAAACTGGACAAAACAAGCTTTCTGGACGTTATCGGTTAACCGTTAAAAAATAAACGGTTAGCCGTTTTGCTACAGTGACTGCTACAGTGAAATTATTTTCCAAATTCGCAGTTTGACCCCAAAACTTTATCAAACTATAGTATGGCCCAAAAAGATAGAAATCTTTGCAAATGGGTCCAGTTTCAGAAATTCTAAAAATTACTTTATTAACTCAAAACTTTCTGAAATTATGAAATGACCCCAAATAGTTTATTGTTTCGCACAAAGGTCCTTTTCAACATAATACCCATATTTTCAAAGTTCTCAAAACCTTTCACTTTAGTCCAAAATATTCATAACTTATAATATGACCCAAAACATATAAATAGATTCAAATAGGTCCAAATCCGAAATTGAGAAACAATATCAAAGGATTTAAAACACATTTATTTTAGTTCAAAACACTTTGATTTTATAGTCTCATTTTCTTATAATAAAAACACAATTCATAAATCTTTGTTTAATCAATACATGTGATTTGTTATCATCAAAATCAATATATATAGCTAAATAAGCTAACAAATTCCACCCCACAATTTCTGTAAACCCACCTTAATAGCAGAAAATAATTGCAAAAAGTGCACATTATTTTAAAATTTTAAATAAAGAATAATTTTGGAGAATTAATTAATTAAATCAATATTAACTTTTTTTCGTAACTTAATTTTTTATTATATTTGATTGCTTTAATATAAGTTTAGATTAACTATTTTACCCTTATAAGATAAAAGTGCAAAACGTACTTTAACATTAATTTTTTTTTGAATTTTATACAAAATTTATTGTTTCCAAATGACATATTAGTATAATTTACCATTGTTATTAATTTTTATCTAAACAAACATAATATCTTTATACCATAATGCCTAAATAAACTACTAGACTGTCAAATTTAGGTCATTTACATAGGAGCAAAGATAAAAGGTAAAAGCCCATTTAATCTCTGTATTTTAAGATTAGTGTTCATTTAGTCGCTATATTTTTTAAAATATCTCGAAACATCTCTACCGTTAAATTTTTGATACCCATACCGTTACTTTTTATTTCTTTTGACTTACTTTTACAATATCACCTTTTTATAATAATTTTTTTGTTTGGACATTAATAAAAAGAAATTAATTAAATTACCAATTTAATCCTAGAAAATTAAAATAATTATATTACTTTTTTTGCAAGCACCATTTGCACACTTGATAGTTTGCATACAATTTTTAGCAATTAAAAATTAATCTATTTTTTTATTTTTAACGTTAAATTAGTAATTTAATTATTTTTATTAATATCCAAACAAAAAATTATTATAAAGGGGCAATATTATAAAAGTAAGACCAAAGAAATAAAAAGTAACGGTAGGGGTATCAATACTTTAACGACATGGATATTTCAAGACATTTTAAAAAATATAGGGACTAAATAAATACTAATCTTAAAATATAAGGACTAAATGAGTTTTTTACCCCAAAGATAAAGTTACAAACTTTTGTGCAAATTGATATGGCATAATTCAATTGCTTGGATTAAATAGCTCTTGGTTCACATGATTTATTTTTATTATTTTGTAGTTTTGTCTAACTAATGAATTTATGACATATTAGTTTGTACAAAGTAAGTTAATCAAAAAATTTGTCACTCTATCATCACTCTTTATTAGGGTATTGAAAAAAATTATTAAATTTTATTTTAAAAAAATTAGATTATTAGTCAAAAAAACTTAAATATCTCAACTAGTAGATACAATAACTCTTGTTTTTGTGCAATTTGGTCATTTTATATCATAAGAGTGAAATAGTCAAAGAAAGCCTATATCAAAGCAACAATTATAGTCAAAGATGGTTAAAAAAACTTAAATAAGAAAAATTATGAAAAGGATTTAATTGATTAATTGTAAAAACTTTTGTTAATTTCTATTTATTAAAAATAATGTGAATTCACTATAATTATTTTCTAAAAGTGAGGTACAAATATCTCCACCATTAAAAAAATACAGAATTTGATTGTAGATATGTGAGACGGGTTAGTAGAACGTCACATAAGAGCCTTTTTGTTGAAGTGATTTTTGTGTAATCTTCGATCTATTTGTCTTCTTAATTTTCTTCAGTTTGAGCAATAAATGCTTTTGTTGACTATTGGATCAAATTAATTCCTATTTTCACGATGTGAAATTAAACTTTAATAGTGTTTTGGGAAGCACTTATTTATTGCAGCATGACAATAGGTTGCGTGCAAACTACATGTGCTTATGGTTGTACGCCATTTTGTTGATTCGATCTTTTGGAGCGTTGGAGGCAGTCAAGCACCATAAATCAGTCTTGGGATGTGGTTTGTTAATGACAAGCACCATTGACCCAAGAAAGAAATTTGTTCACATGTTTTAGTTGCCATTTTACTGTCAAATTAGTGGTTCCCAAAGGCTCCCAAATGTAGCTTAAGTTGATTATTTTATTGCTGTTATAAGATAAAGTATCAAAATACCCATAAATTTTTTTAAACTTCAATAAATTTTTTAATATAATTTAATTTATAATTTTTTCGAATGATTTATTATTATTATTTTATTAAATGATTATTAATTTTTAATAAAACTAATAAAAAATCTTTATAACATAATATTTTAAGGAATCTATTGGCTGTCACATAGGAGTACTGAAAATTTCAATTCAAAATGTTAGATTAGATAGGTTATAAAACTAAATATTAAATTGACTCCATGCTTTCTGCACAACTTTATTTTCAAACTTCATATGGCAAATTTGTCAAAGACACTTTAGTGGCCAAAGAGAATAAAAAAGTAACGTGATTTTTTTTTAAATGAGGATTTTAATTGTTAATTGTCAAAATTTCTTCTTTATTTGAAATTATAAAAATAACATGAATTTTTTGTAATTATTTTTTAAAGTGGGGGTACATTTACAGACTTCTAGGAGGTGGGCGGTTATCACTACATAATTTTAAATAAACGCAACATCATTACTGATCCCATCAAATTTTGATATTTCTTTTGTTTTGGGTAGAAAATCAGATAAAGCTAAGCTATTCCTTAAGGAATATATGTTCTGTGAGCTTAGATGGATTATATAATTTTTAACCTTCAACCGCGTGTTTTTCTATAAATTTTTGAACACCGGTGATGAGATGGGATATTAAAAATTTATAAGATTGAAATAGCAAAAACAAATTTAAGAAACTGTTTGTTTTCTGCAGCTGATGTGAGGCCTGTTATTTGGATGAAATATTTTTCCTTTAACGAAAAACCATGCTTAATAAATTAAATTTACAAAATTTTAATAAAAAATAAATTTTAATATTTAGCAAACTAACTTTGTGAATATTTTAATCACAAATGCCCTGTTTTCTTTTAGTGAAAAAAAATATAAAACTAAAAAAGATCTATTGATTTCCAAATTAATTTTTTTCGTTTCGTTTCTTTGTGTTTTCACTAAGCTTTACTTGACGCCATGACTTCAAATCGATATCCAGTCCTGAATAGTTATATTTCTCTTGCATAGTTTCTATAAATTTAATTCACATTGTGCTTGTTTTCCGAACCAATGTTCCATTTCAATGCCAGTGAATACAGTAGTTTTTCTTTTCCCCAAAAGGCAAAAAAAGAAAAGAAGAATACAGTAGTTTTTGTTTTCTTGATCTATTTTTTGCGTTAAATTTTTCTAAAATAGAAAGCAAACCTTCAAAGCTATAACTGATCTCTCCTTCCATCCTGGATAAATGCCACCACCAATTTTTCATAAAATAAAAAGCCTGTGTGGTCGATCCACAATCAGTTGCAATGACGCCGGAAGAGTCATCAACATCAGCCTTAAAAATACAGGATTAAGTGGTACATTTCATGAGTTTTCAGTCTCATGTTTCCTCATCTTTTCTTGATCTCAGCTTTAATGAATTATATGGTATCATCCCGCCTCAAATCGGTAATCTCTCCAAGGTTCTGTTCCTTTCTCTATATGATAACAATGTTTCAGGAAAAGTACCTCCCGCAATTTGCCTACTAACTCATTTGAAAGTTCTTTCTCTTGCACTCCAACAATTTGCACCGTTCAATTCCTTCTTCTTTAGGTGTCCTGAACAACTTGCAGTTGTTTGTTAATGAAAATTCTCTTTCTAGTTCTATTCTTCCTAACATGAGAAACTTGAAGTCTCTCTCTGAATTAAATTTGAGCATTAAGCAACTTAGCGGTTCAATACCTCCTTCCTTTGGTAACTTGAGAAACTTGAATGGATTGTGCCTCTTTCGTAGTTCACTTTCGGTTTTCTATTCACTGGAATGGATTGTGCCTCTTTCGTAGAGTTTTCTATTCTAAGGGAAATATGAAACTTGAGGTCTCTTATTGTCCTAGATTTGACACAAAATCAATTTAGAGGTTTTGTTCCTCCATCTGTAGCTAATTTTACTAATTAAAGAATTACAATTGCAACTATACAAAATCACAATAATTACAATTGAAACAATAATAATATTAATATTAAATAGCTATAACAATGCTAGCGCAAACCTGAGGTTACCACAGTTTTTTGCACCTCCTACTGTTGTGCTTTAGAATTGCATGGCGTCTGTCCCAAGATACAACAGAGTCAAATAACTCTAGTGCACCACCAGGTTATTCTTAGTAACTTCCATTGTGTTTGAATTCTGTCGTGTCTGAACGCTATCAAATTGAATTGATGCATATCAAGGAGGAGGGGAAGTGTTTACTATAGCAATTTGCATTTGTCATGTGCTGTCTCTTGTTATATATAATCGTGTAATTTGAAATGAAGAGAAATATGCCATTTCATATAGCCATTGGTGTGAGGGAAATATTGTTCAAATTAACTATATGCAAATTATTGTGCGCGCAATGCGGAATCAAGCGCACCAAATAATTATAGAAAAATAAAAGGATATAAAATTTACGTAGTTCGGCAATATGTCTATGTCTACGGGAGTAAGAGAAAAATAATTGTAGTATTAAAAATTATTTGAGTACAATATTAGAGTAATGAATTTCACTTTCCAGAAACCCAAATATAGCTAATACTCTCACACTCTACAAGAAATATAAATTCTCCAGACACACTTCTCTCACTTTTCTCAAAAGTTTAGAAACTTATAAGCTTAACAAATTTAGGAATGGTTTGGAATGAAGAAATGACTTCAATTTATAGGCTTCAAGCTTGCGTTATTCCACCTAACCCCTTTGTAATTTGTCAGTCTTCATCTCTGTCAATTTGACAAATTTTGCTAACTTTTCTATTTTTCTTCATTCGGTGCAGGACTGTCAAATGCCAAATGACACAACTTAAAAGTAATATTAAACTCCCAAGTATAAGAGTGTCGTGTTGTATTATAACTCGGTGAGTCCGAGGTCGATCCACAGAGAAAAGATTTAATTTGTTTATTTATTTTATCTAAAAATTGAAATTAAAACTTGAATTTAAAAAACTTAATTTAAGTGAAACTATGGAATTGAACTAGTTAGGGTTATGGATCCACTCTTAGGAATAAAAAAACTGAATAAATTCTTTTTGCCAATTTATTTAGATTTATTACCCAAAAGATTAATTATACAAATTATTATTATTTTCCCTTTAATTTTATGATGGATTAAGTATTTATTGTGCCAAAATTTATTTTGTCTACAATAAGTCAAAATACCATTTCACCATGCCTTATATTAAGATCTTAAGAATTTATTGTGCCAAATTCATTTATTTGTCTACAATAAATCAAAATTTCAAAATATAAAACATGTATAAAATTAAATAGAAAATAATTTAATTTATAAAATTAAAAATAGAATTTGATTAAATCATATTTACTACCTAAGAGTTTCACCTTCCCCTAACTAATATTATTTAGTTAAGCATAATTAAAATAAAAAGAAGGAGTAGAATTGAATTACTTATAATTAAAAGTAATAAAAACAACTAAAATTGGAAATAAAACTAATTTTATTTATAAAAATAATTATACAAAATATTAAAAATACACCTGGAAATGAAGATTACAAGGAGATGGAGAGAATTTGAGAAGAAGAGAGTTGTAGAAAGATGATTAAAAACCTAAAAATGAGGCTTTATTTATAAAAAAATAAATTCCTAATCTAGTGCTTTGCGGTCCATCATAAGCTTCATGCATGTGCTCCTCAGAACCTTTAGATCAAGATCCAATGGCTGGTCAAACTTCAAAAGTCAACATCACACGTGGCATCATTTGACTCATCCGATTTGCCCAAGGAACGGTTGAGATTTGGCGGGTTAATGGGTGGATCGGGTCGACCCGAATACAAAAATTCGGATCCTCCCACTTGCTTCAGCAACCATTGCCACGTGGCACAATCATAGCCATTGAATCATGGACGGTTGAGATTTAGTCAAAATTGTCAGCTATCCCATGCACTCATATCCATTGTAAGCTTATTTCATCATCCAATCAGTGCTCGGTTAACTGGAAAAGTCAACTTTTTTTATACAAGCCCAATTTTAAACCGATCTTGATCTATCGTAAGGTTTACAGACCTCCGGAATCCAAATTTCACCTCCATTTTTCTATTTGGAGCCTCGAAGTACATGAAATTAATATTTTTCCTAATAAACACATAAAAATACACAAAATTAAATATATTTAAAACATAATTAATAATTCCTAATATATTATTGCTTGATAATTCAACAACATTTAATACTAATCACACCCCCTAACCAGCTTATTGCTAGCCCTCTAGCAATTAAAGCGTTATATTAAATTAAGATTTATAACATTCACATGCAAGTTAATAGTTGTTCATCTATCTTCTAAATTACCAAATACATGAACTCTCCCAAATTTCTTTACCACATTGATGTTAACTCATTATCTAGAATATCATCAAACTTTCTTTTGTGCTCAAGTAATTAACACAATACTTATGGGGCTTTATTAAAAGAAAAACAACATTTTCGTTCCAAAATTTATTAGAAATTATATCTTTTAGGCAATAAATTATTCACACATATTTTTAAAATATTACATTTCTAACCCGTGTAGCGAGCTTTAGGTCAGTGACTCCCAGACCAGTTGGCCTTAGGGCACTAGGTGTTGAAGCACCCCTACGGACTTAATTACTCGGGTTTCTAATAAACAAACAATATATCTATTACCCATGTAGCGAGCTTTAGGTCAGTGACTCCCAAACCAGTTGGCCTTAGGGCACTAGGTGTTGAAACACCCCTACGGACTTAATTACTTGAGTTTCTAGATATAAAAACTTTTTTTGTTGTTTTTTGTTTTTGTTTTTTTTTTTTTGCAATATACACTTTCTACTACCTTAGATACTATTCATAATAAATCAAAAGAACTAAATGCTGTGAAATTTTAACTTACAACCCACTAGTATGTGTCATAATATGTGTTTGAAGAATGATTCAATAATACATGTTAAATGAGTAAACAATTAAATACCTTAATAACCAAGTGGAGAGTTCACAAATTCAAGTAATTCAAAGAAAAGGGAACAAAAATAATTTATTATGAATTTTAAAATCAAAATATAATATAACAAGACTATTAGAATGCGTCTCAAAAGTTTTGACTCTTTACTCGGCCATCTTAGACAAAACAAATTTTTTTTTGTTTTTTTATTTTAACCAAGAAAAGAAAAGAGAAAAGAGAAAAACAACACACAGAGAGAAAAACAACACACATAAAATAAATACATCAATTATCCCCACCTCAGAACCTAATCTAAACATTATCTTAAAATTTTATAATTTTACAAATATGCAATAATAATAATAATAATAATAATACAAGTGAATAATAAAAGAAGAAGAGAGGAGGTCTCACCTGAACTTGATGCAGAATCTTAAAAGAGGATAACAAAGATGAAGAAAAAGTCAGTTTTTTTTTAACAACACCCTTAATACTAAGAAGATGCGTTTCTAGAGGTATTACACTCTCTATATCCTGCAATCTTCGACTCAAATTTGTCCTAAGTTAGTCTTTACAAAAAAAAAAAATTGCTTTTTTTTGTAAACACATCACTAGAACTAGGACATTCCACAATTATCAACTATTCCCTCTCCCCAACCTAAAAAAGACATTGTCCTCATTGTTTTAAAAGGAAAGAGAAAGAGTTTAGAAGACAACACATGAACACTAAAACAGAAAATATTTACAAACGGAGAGTTAAATCTAAATCGCACTTTTTGTCACAACTACTGTTACCGCTACCATCATCCGTCGACTAATTCAGTGCAAAAGCCTTTGGATCTGGCTCTGATGTATAAGCTTGTAAAAGATCAAGTAACTCATTAGCAGTAGAAGCAGAGATAAAGAGTTTTTTTTTACAGAATATGGAACAAAATGATTCTTTATTGCATGGTTAATAAAAGTTAGCAAGTTGTCATAAAAATTATTAACATTTAACAAATCAATGGGTTTTTTATGAATGTTCAAGTGGGCCCAAGATGAAAATGTAATTAGTGCCTCAAAAGTTGCAAGATCTCCTGGCAAGAAAATAAAAGCATCAGCATGATTCATCATTTCCGAAATTCTCTCTTGCATACTTGATACCACTAATTCTTCTCCAATTGGTGGGCCAAACATGCACACTAGCGGTTTCATGGCTTTTGGAATAATGTCTAGTACTTGGCTTCCTCTAGTAAAAACAGATTCTAAGACAAGTCTTGATAACCCTCGTTTACCTCCTCCATATACAAGATGCAGTTTCCTCTCTGTTATGACACGACCAAGATCTACAGCTGCCTGAATGAACTCTGTGTACTTTCTATAGTGATACCCAGAAAGCACACAAATGTTTTTGAATTGTTTACTCGAAGATGCTGCAATTAGACTAACTTTTCAAAAACAAGTTGTGAGTATTTGAAAAACGAGCGCATATTTAAAGACCTTGGTGACATAAATAATGAGAAACAGCTGTAAATGGGTTGGCATATTTGTTAGCTAGTGGCTCAATAATTCAAAAACAAATAATAAAAAGAAAATAATGATTAGAAAAAGCAAACAGTAAAAGAAAACAAATATTTATTAAATATAAAATCAGACCGCTAAATGCAATAATGCAAATGATAAAATAATAGTAAAGTAAAATAACAGTGAAGGGAAAGGATATTTACTGGTAGTTGTGATTGTAAAGAAAATAATGATTAGAAAGAGCAAACAGTAAAAGCAAACAAATATTTATTAAATATAAAATCAGACCGCTAAATGCAATAATGCAAATGATAAAATAATAGTAAAGTAAAATAACAGTTGAGGGAAAGAATATTTACTGGTAGTTGTGATTGTGGCTCACATCTTCCTCTGGTTTTACGTCCAGTAACGGCTTGAACGCCCTCTATGGGTCGAGGATCGGCTTCCCATCCAGTTTTCTTATAAACTGAAAAATATGGTCTTTTTGAGTCAGATTCCCAAGACTTAACTGTGCACTTTGTTTATGGAATAGTATCCACAAATTGTAAATCTCACGTTGCACCAATCCGCTTCGATGCGTCTCAAGAGATCGTAAGATATCATCCAACTACTCTTTACTCACGCCATCTTTAACGAATTTAATTTTATCTTCACGAGTATCAGAAACCATTCCTAAAGATTTACAATTTGATCGTTTGCAACCAAGTCTTACACAGTTATAACATTTTGAGCCAAGTCGTTTAGCTTTCCTTTTCTTAGCAAAAGTACTTTTACCAAAACCAGGCATGTAAGAAACAAATAGATTAGAAAACTCACCTGCTAATCGGACCTTTGCTTCAATTAACCAACGAATGTTAGAAGGAATGCCATTGATTATTAATAAACTCAGTAGGTCACAACGAGCTTTGTAAATTTTCTTGAGGGCATTCTGAGGGAGAGAAGGAAAATGCTTATAGAGTTTATGTTGTATTTCTTCCATATTTGGTCTTGGGGTTTCAGTTATTGTGGGAAACTGAAGATACCGACTTAAGAAGTCACGGAGTACCGTTATCCGCCATTTATATGGGAAAATAAATTAAAACACACCAAAATCAAATCTGCAAAATCAAATCAAATGTGAAAGCGAGCAAAAAGAAACACACAATATAAAAGGAAAATGAACTTACATTCGTCCTCTCATTGAGTTAACCTCAAGCTCCATTTGAAATTCATATATGCCACTCTCTACTGTTCTGAGTTGTCCCTCTAGATCCTCAACATAGGACACGAATTCTGGTACTTGCAGATCCCAAAGTCGATGTGATTTACAGCTTTGAATCATGCCTCTTAAGTGAAATTTCACAAAATGAAATCTTTTAAGATGTGCGAACATGTATTTTCTCACTGAGGTTCTCATGATGTAAAATGAAAATTGATGAGAGAATGTACAACTGTCAAACAAATACGCTTACACAAGAAAACTGATTTAAAAACAATATGTACAGTGCATCAATCTAAAAAAAAATCAAACAATGAAACGGCAAAATAATAGTAAAAAAAATCAATCATTAAAGACTTAATCAAGAACTGGTGGGTCACCCAAATTAATTTTGGTGTCCTCGTCACGTGGGTGATGTTCCAGATATGATTTTAATCTTTGACCATTAACTTTAAATGTGACACCCTTATTTGAATTCTCAATTTCTATGGCCCCATATGAATATACATTTTTTACAACAAATGGGCCACTCTATTTTGACTTTAACTTCCGTGGAAATAAATAAAGACGAGAATTATAAAGCAATACTTTTTGACCAATCTCAAATGTTTTTCGAAAAATTCTTTTATCATGAAATGCTTTTGTTCTTACCTTAATGATTCTTGAATTTTCATATGCATCATTCCTTAACTCCTCAAGTTCATTCAATTGCAAGTTTCGCATATTACCAGCATCATCCAAATTTGAATTAAAAGCTTTAATAGCCCAAAGTGATTTATGTTCAAGTTCAACAGGTAAATGACAAGGTTTACCATAAACTAACCGATAGGGTGACATTCCTAATAATATTTTGAATGCAGTACGGTAAGCCCAAAGTGCATCATTAAGTCTAAGAGACCAATCTTTTCGGTTTGGGTTAACCGTTTTTTCCAAAATTTGTTTTATCTCCCTATTTGCTAATTCAACTTGACCATTTGTTTGAGGATGATAAGGGGTAGCAATTTTATGTGTAATTCCATATTTCTTTATTAAAGACTCAAATAACTTATTACAAAAATACTTACCTCCATTACTGATAATAGCTCGAGGGATTCCAAATCGACTTAAAATATTTTCTCTTAAAAATTTAACCACAGTTTTACTATCATTATTTCGACAAAAAATTGCTTCAATCCATTTTGAGACAAAATCAACTACAATTAATATATACACAAATCCAAAAGATGATGGAAATGGACCCATGAAATCAATTCCCCAACAGTCAAATATTTCAATTTCAAGTATAGAATTTAAGGGCATCATGTTTCTTTTTGTAATTGATCCCAATTTTTGACATTTTTCACAACTTTTGCAGAATTCATATGTGTCTTTGAACATGGTAGGCCAATAAAATCTACACTGCAAAATTTTAGCAGTAGTTTTTCTTGAAGAAAAGTGACCACCACATGATTCAGAATGACAAAAATTAATGACACTACTTACCTCATTATCAAGAATACATCGTCGAAAAATTTGATCTGGGCAATATTTGAACAAATAAGGGTCATCCCAATAAAATTTCTTTACTTCAATTAAAAATTTCCTCTTCTCTTGAGCATTCCATTACAAAGGCATTTTACCTGTAACAAGAAAATTAACAATGTTAGCATACCATGGCATTGAAGTAACAAAAAATAAAAATTCATCAGGGAAAGGATCATTTATGGGTGTTATATCATTGCAGAATTCAGATGTGAGTCTTGATACATGATCCGCAACAACATTTTCAGCACCCTTTTTATCTTTGATGGAAGGTCAAATTCTTGTAGTAACAAAATCCAACGAATTAGTCTCGGTTTGGCATCCTGTTTACTCATCAAATATCTCACAACAGTGTGATCAGTAAACACAACAGATTTAGAGCCAAGCAAATATGAACGGAATTTGTTTAATGCAAATACCACAACAAGTAATTCTTTTTCAGTTGTAGAATAATTCATTTAAGCACTATCTAAAGTCTTACTTGCATAATAAATCACAAAAAGCTTACCATCCATTCTTTGTCCTAAAACAACACCAACAACAAAATCACTCGCATCACACATTAATTCAAATGGTAAAAACCAATCAGGAGATTGCATAATAGGTGCAGATGTTAAAAGACAAATTATTTTTTCAAAAGATTTTTGGCAATCATCATTCCATTCAAACGGTACATCTTTTAATAAGAGGTTACAAAGTGGTTTAGATATGGTATTAAAGTTTTTTATAAACCTCCTATAAAATCCTGCATGTCCTAAAAAGGATCACACATCTCTAACTGTTTTTGGTTGTGGCAATTTAGATATGACTTTGATTTTTGCTTTGTCAACTTCAATTCCTTTAATAGAAACAACATGACCCAAAACAATTTCAGAAGTAACCATGTAGTGACATTTTTCCCAATTCAACACGAGTTCTTTTTCAACACATCTTTTTAAAACTTTCTCCAAATTATCAAGGCAATCATCAAAAGAATTCCCAAACACAGTCAAATCATCCATAAAGACCTCTAAACAATATTCAACCATATTACAAAAAATGCTTAACATACATCTTTGAAATATTGCAGGAGCATTACAAAGCCCAAATGGCATTCTTTTAAATGCAAATGTTCCAAAAGGACATGTAAATGTGGTCTTTTCTTGGTCCTCAAGTGCTATAGGAATTTGATAATAACCTGAATATCCATCTAAAAAACAATAGTAGGGATGTCCTGCTACTCTTTCTAAGATTTGGTCAAGGAATGGCAATGGAAAATGATCTTTTCTAGTGGCTTCATTTAATTTTCTATAATCAATGCACATGCGCCAACTAGATGTAATTCGTGTTGGAATTAATTCACCTTTTTCATTTTTAACAACAGTGATTCTAGAATTTTTAGGCACTACTTGTGTAAGACTTATCCACTTACTATCAGAAATAGGGTAGATAATTCCCACATCAAGCAATTTAAGGACTTCTGTTTTGACTACCTCTTTCATATGTGGGTTTAATCTTCTTTGAGGTTGTTGACATGTTTTAGCATTTTCTTCCAAATTAATTCTATGTGTGCAGTTTAAGGGATTAATGCCTTTAATATCATTTAAAGTCCATCCAATTGCGTTTTTATACTTTTTAAGAACAGTTAGTAACTTACCTTCTTGATCACTTGTTAAAGTAGAAGAAATCACAACAGGATAAGCATATTTCAATCCTTCGGGCAAAGGTTTCAATTCCATTTTAGGTGCTTCTTATTGTTCTGTCTTTTCAATACTTCTAAACTCCTCAAATTTTGGCTCGTCATCATAATTTTGTGAAGTCTGCACGGAATTAAGTAACGAATTTATATTAGTAATATCAAGTTCAAGTTGCTTATTTGACTCAATTGAATTAACTAAACAAACATTAGAAAGTTCAGAAAAATCCCATTTTTGAATATTTTTCCTCGATACAAGATTCAACCAATTCCTTTTGTTCGTCAGTATCATCTTCATTCTCATTTTCTTCATTAGGTTGTTTGTACATGTTGAAAACATTCAATTCCAAAGTCATATTCCCAAAGGATAAATTCATTAAACCATTCCTACAATTAATCAAAACATTAGCAGTTGCTAAAAATGGTCGACCTAAAATTACAGGAATTGGTTTATAATTATTCACAACAGGTTCAGTTTCCAAGACAATAAAATCCATAGGATAAATGAATTTATCAACTTGTACTAAAACGTCTTCCACTATTCCTTTTGGTACTTTAACTGATCTATCGGCAAGCAAAAGTGTAGTTGAAGTTGATTTTATCTCACCAAGATTAAGTTGA
Organism: Citrus glauca; assembly: GCA_029633175.1. Classification (NCBI taxonomy): domain Eukaryota; kingdom Viridiplantae; phylum Streptophyta; class Magnoliopsida; order Sapindales; family Rutaceae; genus Citrus; species Citrus glauca. The sequence continues at coordinate 39,919,653 of JAQOOD010000003.1, read as the reverse complement.
AGATAAACTGAATATAGAAGCAAATTAACACTAGCACCAAGATCTAGTAAAGCATGCTCAATTCTGTGGTTACCAATAATGCAAGAAATGGTAGGACAACCAGGATCTTTATATTTCAACTTATTATTAGTAGACAGAATTGTACTTACCTATTGGGCCATGAAAGCACTCTTTCTTACCTTTAATTTCCTCTTAATAGTGCACAAGTCCTTTAAAAATTTGGCATATGAAGGTACCTGCTTGATTGCATCTAATAGAGGAATGTTAACTTTCACTTGCTTAAAGATTTCATAAATTTCAGAAGAGTGGTTTGATTTCCTTAGTTTATTCAATGCATGCGGAAATGGTGGTTCAGGTGGAACAGTAGTTACTTCTTTGCTAGGTGTATGTTCATTTAGTCCTTCCTTACCCTTTGAATTTTCATCATTTTCACAAGGTTCAGGCATAGGTCTATCAACAATCTTACTACTACAAAGAGTTATAACTGACTTGACTTGGTATGTGGGTGGATTTTGTTGAATTTTAGGATTTGGTTATGGTTGAGCTGGAAAATTTCCTTTTTCTTGAATGGTGAGTGCAAAGGCAATTGTAGCAAGAGTATCTTTCAAATCAGAAAAAGTTTGTGCATTTTGATTGTTAATAGCATCTTGCTTTCTGATGAATGAATGCATTGTGTCTTTCAGATTTTTCCAGGGTGGTGGAACATATGGTGGATAAGGCTGAGGATTTTGAAAATTTTGTGGAGGTGGTGCTTGTGAAGATTGTGCATTATTATTATTCCTCCAACTGAAATTTGGATGATTTCGCCAACCAGGATTATAAGTCTGTGAATATGGGTTTGGCTTATTAAAAGTGTTAATGACATTAGCTTCGTCATTTAGACATTCTTTAAGTGTAGGCAAAGTGGAACACTCTTGGGTGAAATGATCATTTGAACTACATATGTTACATGCAATTTTTTGAACAGATTTTACTTGATCACTCTTTTTATGCTCCAAAGCTTCAACTTTCCTAACTAGGGATGAAAATTTTGCTTGTAAATCATGATCTTCCCTAAGGTTATGTATTCCTCTACTAGATGGAGATGGTTGTTGCTTATTTGTCAATTCAAAAGTTCCAACAGTATCCCAATGTTGTGCATTTTCAGCTAACTGGTCGAGGTAATCTAGTGCATCTTCAGGATTTTTATCCCTAAATTCACCATTACACATCATTTCAACAACCTGTCTACTTTGGGATATTTAGCCCTCATAGAAGTAAGTGACCAATCGCCAAGTTTCAAAACCATGATGTGGGCATATGTTAAGCAACTCTTTAAACCTATCCCAACATTGGTATAATGTTTCTCCATTTTTTTTAGTGAAAGAAGTGATTTGCCTTTTAAAAGAATTTGTTCTATGAGGTGGAAAATTTTTTTTTAAAAACTGTTCTTGCATGTTATTCCAAGTTCTTACTGATCCAGATCTAAGGTTTTGTACCCAAGTTTTAGCTTTATCTTTTAATGAAAAAGAAAAAGCTTTAATCTAATTATGTTCATACTACAATTTTGGTCCGTGTATGTATTACAAACTTCCTCAAAATCTCTTAGATGCAAGTACGGATTCTCAGATTCTAATCCATGAAATGTTGGTAAAAGTTGGATAATACCTAGTTTAAAGTTGAATCAAGATGCTTATGGAGAAAATACTATACACGACGGTGCTTCGGTTCTGGTTGGATTTATATAGTCTCTCAGCATTCTTGGTTGATTATGATCATGCCCATGCTGAGATTGGTTGTCTCTCTGATCAATTTGAGGATTAAGTTCCCCCAAAATATTTTCTCCTTGATTCTCATCCATGATTAGTGGTGGAGATTGAGATCTACGAATTAACCTGCCAATTGGAGATCGAGACCAGCGTCTCATGCAATAGTTATGTTATAAAGATAATATTTACACAAATTAATAACAAATTAAATATGCAAATAATATAAGTATACAAAAGAAATTAAATAACAATTTTGGTGGTTGAACCCACCAATAAACAATAAATTAAGTATAAAATAAATACAAAAGAAAGAAAAAGAAAGAAAAAAATGATGGTTGAACCCACCAATTAAGAAAAATAAAAAATACTGAAAATTAAATAACTAAAAATAAAAATTAGAGTTAGCAGTTAGTTTGGTGGTCGAACCCACCAATAAAGTGAAAATAAATAAATAAGAAATTAAATAAATACAAAAAATTAAATAACTGAAAAAAATTAGGAGTTAGCAGTTAGTAAGTTAAAAGTTAGTAATTAGAGTTAGTAGTTAAAGTTAGTTTGGTCCAAATTAAGTCCAAAATATGTCCAAATATATCCAAAATATAAGTTCAAGTCTTGATTATTTGAGGAAATTCGTCTAGGGATTCAATTACAAATTATTTTAATTTTATGGCAAAACTGTAATTTTTAAAAGTTTAGAGTTGAGCAATTTAGGATGAAAGTGAAATGCCTGAAAAATATTAGAGTCAGAACATAATTACTAAAAAAGTGGGCTAGCAAGAGAATTGTTGGGGGTAAAAGGAGAATTATGAAAGATACATGGTTATAAGAGAATTTAAGAATAAGAAAAGGAGGCAAACAAAAATTTACATAAAAAGAAATATAAAAAACAGAAAAATAAGCAAAATAAAAACTTTTCCCCGGTAACGGCGCCAAAAACTTGACACAACTTAAAAATAATATTAAACTCCCAAGTATAAGAGTGTCGTGTTGTATTATAACTTGGTGAGTCCGAGGTCGATCCACAGAGAAAAGATTTAATTTGTTTATTTTATTTTATCTAAAAATTGATATTAAAACTTGAATTTAAATAACTTAATTTAAGTGAAACTATGGAATTGAACTAGTTAGGGTTATGGATCCACTCTTAGGAATAAATAAAACTTAATAAATTCTTTTTGCCAATTTATTTAGATTTATTACCCAAAAGATTGATTATACAAATAATTATTATTTTCCCTTTAATTTTATGATGGATTAAGTATTTATTGTGCCAAAATTTATTTTGTCTACAATAAGTCAAAATACCATTTCACCATGCCTTATATTAAGATCTTAAGAATTTATTGTGCCAAATTCATTTATTTGTCTACAATAAATCAAAATTTCAAAATATAAAACTTGTATAAAATTAAATAGAAAATAATTTAATTTATAAAATTAAAAATAGAATTTGATTAAATCATATTTACTACCTAAGAGTTTCACCTTCCCCTAACTAATGTTATTTAGTTAAGCATAATTAAAATAAAAAGGAGTAGAATTGAATTACTTATAATTAAAAATAATAAAAACAACTAAAATTGGAAATAAAACTAATTTTATTTATAAAAATAATTATACAAAATATTAAAAACACACCTGGAAATGAATAGTACAAGGAGATGGAGAGAATTTGAGAAGAAGAGAGTTGTAGAGAGATGATTAAAACCCTAAAAATGAGGCTTTATTTATAGAAAAATAAATTCCTAATCTAGTGCTTTGCGGTCCATCATAAGCTTCATGCATGTGCTCCTCAGAACCTTTAGATCAAGATCCAATGGCTGGTCAAACTTCAAAAGTCAACATCACACGTGGCATCATTTGACTCATCCGATTTGCCCAAGGAACAATTGAGATTTGGTGAGTTAATGGGTGGATCGGGTCGACCCGAATACAAAGATTCGGATCCTCCCACTTGCTTCACCAACTATTGCCATGTGGCACAATCATAGCCATTGAATCATGGACGATAGAGATTTAGTCAAAATTGCCAGCTATCCCATGCACTCATATATATTGTAAGCTCATTTTATCATCCAATCAGTGCTCGGTCAATTGGAAAAGTCAACTTTTTTTATACAAGCCCAATTTTAAGCCGATCTTGATCGATCTTAAGGTTTTCGAACCTCCGGAATCCAAATTTCACCTCTATTTTTCTATTTGGAGCCTCGAAGTATGTGAAATTAATATTTTTCCTAATAAACACATACAAATACACAAAATTAAATATATTTAAAATATAATTAATAATTTCTAATATATTACATAAACACAAATATAAATTATAACATAAGCATAAAATAACATATTATCGCTTGATAATTCAACAATATTTAATACTAATCGCCAAATATTCTATAGCTTGCAATTTTGAATTTGGAAGTCATTTTATTGACTTCTTAATAATTCTCCACCTAAGTAAAGATTTGTCCAAATTTGAGCAGACTATCAATAGATCATTATCCCCAAAGTGGCTACATCTCTGTGGCTGCCTACATACCCACAAATTTGGGATCAAGCCAACCTTAGTTCAAAAATTCCCGAAGGAAATAACTTAACACAATCAAATGATTTGGATTAGTTTCAAGTAGTGTTGAAACTTAAACTCCAAAAACTACCTTCATCATCATACCTGATGGGTTATCCTTGGTATCGATCTTTTTCAATAACACATCACCGCTTTCGATAACCTCTCTCACATAATGATATTTCGCATCTATGTGTTATGTCCGAGCGTGATATGTTGGATTCTTCGCGAGGAATATCTCATTTTGGTTATCACAAAAGACCTTAATGTTCTCTTGGATTACTCCTAAATCATCAAACAAGCATTTCAACCAGATAACTTCCTTTACAGCTTCAGTTGCTGCCATGTACTCTGCTTCCATAGTAGACAGAGCAATTGTCGATTATAAAATCGACCTCCAACTAACCAGACCTCCATCCAATGTGAATATGTAGCATGTTGTTGATCTTCGCTTATCTAAGTCTCCAGCAAAATCAAAATCACAATACCTAATACATTGTTGATCATAATCTTTCTTGAATAATAAACCAACATCCATTGTTCCATACAAATATCGAAGAATCCACTTCACTGCAAGCCACTGATCTTTACCCGGATTATGCATGAATCGACTAACCATACCGATGGCTTGAGATATATCAGCCCTTGTGCACACCACAACATATATAAGACTACCCACAACACTAGCATCTGAAACATGAGCCATGTACTCCTGCTCTTTTTGTGATCAAGGACATGAAGAACAACTTAATTTAAAGTGAGGAGCTAGAGGTGTACATACCGGTTTAGTTTTGTCATCCATACCGAATCTTTCTAGTACTTTCTTCAGATAAGACTTTTGAGTCAATCATATATTACCATTCTTCTTGTCTCTACGAATCTCCATCCCAAGTATTCTCTATGCATTACCCAAGTCTTTTATCTTGAACTCAGAAGCCAACTACTTTTTTAATCTTTCAATCTCACCTTGTTCTTTGAAGCAATAAGCATATCGTCAACATAGAGTAACAAATAGATCAAAACTCCATCTAATAGTCTTTTAAAGTAAACATAGTGATCGTGTTCACTTTTGGTGAATTTCTGCCCTTGTATAAATTGATTAAATTTTTTGTACCATTGCCTTGGTGATTGTTTTAGTTTATACAAAGATTTAATCAATTTGCACACATGATTCTCCTTTCCAGCAACTTTGAAACCATAAGATTGAGTCATATAGATTTTCTGCTCCAAATATTTATGCAAGAATGTCATCTTAATATCTAATTAAGCCAACTCTAACTCATATTCAACTACCAAGGCAAGTAGGATACGAATGGAAGTATGTTTTATAGCTGGAGATAATACTTCATTATAATCAATACGTTCCTTCTAAGTAAAGCCTTTTGCTACGAGCCTTGCCTTGTATCGAAGAGTTGTTTGATTTAGAGATCCTTAGCTTTTTGTGTAGACCCATTTATTGCCAATAATCCTTTTCCTCTTTGGAAACTTCATAAGTTCATAAGTCTAATTTTGATGGAGAGATTTCATCTCTTTCTCCATGGCTAACTTTGCACTGATCACTTTCATTGCTGCGTAATGCTTGACTGAAAGTATTAGGGATGTCACTATCAATAACTGGAAGTGTATAGGCTACCACCATGTCTTTAGTAAGCCATCATAGTTTCTTTATCTCTCTTCTTGGCCTCCTTATTGCTATAGAATCATCATATCTACATCATCAGTTGTTTCTTTATTTTGTGGGACATCAGAGAAAATAATCTCTTCTGTAACTCTGGGTGTCACCTCCATAATTTAACTCTTCTCTGATGTAGAACCCATTGGTACATATGAAGTACATCAAACTCCACCCGTTGTAATACCTTTGTGGTCTTGTTCTCCACCTGCTGAGAACTTGAAGTTTTCATCATTGAAGCTTCATCAAACGCGACATCTATGCTACAAACAAACTTTTTATCTCCGAGATCCCAAAGTTTAAAGACTTTTACTTTACCCTTGAATCCAACAAAGATAGCTTTTCTAGCACGAGAATCTAGTTTACAATCTTTGACATGATAGTAAGCTGGACACCCGAATATATGAAGGGAATTATAGTCTTGTCCATACTTTCCAGACGACATTTCCATAGGAGTTTTACCTTTAATTGCAGCAGAAGGCAACTAGTTTATTAAGTGACTTGCATAGCTCACAGCCTCAGCCTAATTTTTTTTTATCTAAACCAATATTAGATAATATACATTATACCTTCTCCGATAAAGTACGATTCATATGCTCAGCCACACCTCACTCTGGCATACTTGCAAGAATTGATCAGAAGTATATTCACTCCCATTGTCAGAATGCTATATGTTATGCAAATTTTATTGAACTCGCAAGCGCAAGAATCTATTGTAGTATAGATCAATGGTGACGAGTGTCGATCCCACGAGGAGGTGGATTTAATTATATATAGAATTAATTTTGTAAATAGTGTTAGCTTATATGTCTATAAATATTGATTTTGATGATAACAAATCATATGTATTGATTAAGTAAAGATTTATGAATTGTGTTTTTACAGTAAGAAAATGAGGCTATAAAATCAAAGTGTTTTGGACATATTTGAAACTATTTATATGTTTTGGGTCATACTATAAGTTATGAATATTTTGGACTAAAGTGAAAGGTTTTGAGAACTTTGAAAATATGGGTATTATGTTGAAAAGGACCTTTGTGTGAACTAATAAAATCTTTGGGGTCAAAGTATAATTTCAAAAAGTTTTTATTAGCAAAGTAATTTTTAGAAATTCTGAAATTGGACTTATTTGTAACATTTTCTGACGTTTTGGGTCATAATACAGTTTGATAAAGTTTTGGGGTTAAACTGTGAATTTAGAAAATAATTTACTGTAGCGGTCACTGTAGCAAACGGCTAACCGTTTATTTTTTAACGGCTAACTAATAATGTCCAGAAAGCATGTTTTGTTCAGTTTTGTTAAAATGATGATTCTGGAACAAAACGGTGAACCGTTTACTGAAAACGGTTAATCGTTTATTTTAACCTTGAACCGTTTATTGAGAATGGTTAAGCCAAATTTGTTTTGCAGGTTACTGAAAACTAACGGTGAACCGTTTACGAAAATGGTTAATCGTTTATTTGAAATTTGGCCCAACGGTAACTTTTGACCAGCGAAACGGTTAACCGTTTATAAGTTAACCTTTAACCGTTTTCGGGCTGACAAGTGCATAACGGCTAGTTTTTGAGCTCAAACTATATAAAACTCAAAGCCAATTCATTTTTGGTGATCCAAGCAAGGAAAAACAAGATCATACAACATATATTGAGCCTCCATTTCGTAAATCATCATTTGTTGAATCATCATTGTTCTTCAATTTGTATATCCACTCTTAAAGAGAGTTTCATTGTTGTATCTTTCATTTATCATCAAATTGTGAGTGTACAAGTGTGGGAAACACTTGGGGTAAAGAGATTGGGGATATAATCTCTTGTTGTAAAGGTTCATTGACACCTTGAAGTCAATTGTAAAAGCTTGAAGCCTCGGAAAGGCTTGGATAGTGAAATCCTCAAGCGGGTGAGCTTGGAGGCGTGGACGTAGGCGGAGATAGCCGAACCACGTAAAAATCATTGTGTTCGTTTTTTCTCTTCCCTTACTCTTTTAATATTGTGCTTGATTGAATTTATTGTTTTTTATTTGATTAAGGCATTAGATTAAATTGTTGTGTGGATTTGCTACGATAAGTTTTAAAATTTCAATTCACCCCCCTCTTGGGTTGCACACTTGTATTTCAAATAGATGGTTGGATTTGTGGTGGAAATGATTTGAAATATGCTAAAACTTAAATTAAAATGGCGAGAATAAATTCTGAAATTGGAATTGAAATGGCAAGAATAAATTGAAGAGAAAACTATTGGGATGACATACATGGGTATCTAGATCCGTATCAACATGCATCATGGGTTAAATATTCCTTATTAATACCAATTAAATCATGAGGGGGGAATCCACACCTCATGAACCACGCTCTAATAAATATGGTGCTAAGGGCTTATCGTGCCAAATAATAATAACCTTATACTTGGGAGCCGGTAAAACCAGGGCGGTACTAGACAAGATTATTATTATTTGTCAACAAAAAGTCAAAAAATCCACAAAAACTAGAGGGGAAGAGAAAATAAATTTACCAAATCAAGCCCATGACACATGTTGAGACTTCACCTTCAACCCAAACTTCAAAGAAAATTAGCCACTCATAGTTGAACTAGAGGCAAAATGGAAATTTATTTAAATATGTAGAAAATACAAGATAAAGAGAGAATTACAAAAAATGGATCCCAAAAATGGATTTAGAGGTGCCAAATTAGGGGGGAGGCTCCCTTTTTATGGATACATTGAGTAAATCATGGTCATCATATTAAAAATAGTTTGGACGCTCAGGATTGCGCCACGTCATCAGTTAATAGTACGAGTGAACAGTAACACGATTTGACCACGGTTTAACAGTAACACGGTTTGCACACGGTTTGAATAGTAACGCGATTTGCACAGTAATAATCCCATGTGTTGCATGTACCGTACGTGCAGTTTTTGATCCACTAATATGCTGCCACGTCACCATCAACAGTACATAAGAATTTTAGTCTAATAGGATCATGACACCTCATCAGTCAATGCCACATCATCGGTCAATGCCACGTCATCGATCCGTTTATGTGAACCATACATGTGAACAGTGCCATATTTCCTTTTATACTCCTCCTAAGGTTTCGGCTATCCTGAGTTCAAAAATGATGTCCGTTTTGCCATTTGATCTCTCTTTTATTGTGAAAGAACTATGATACCCCTAAAACACATAAAATACTTAATTAAAATAAAACACACATAATTAAATTACAAGAAACTTAAACACATAAAAGTAAGGGTTGTTAGTAAGACTTGATATGTAAAATGACAATTTTCTCCTTTATAAATATGTATTTTCTAACACTCAACACTATACTTTGATCTTTCTGCCAGTTTGAGTCTCCACCAATTTTTTCCATCTCCGTACATCACTGTGAACATATTAAAGGATCTCACGAGTATTGTGATTAGTCGTGCCAAACTTTACCCTTGGTTTCTTGCCTACCACACTATGCTCACAGAACTTCATTTTACAGTTTCTAACACATTTTAAAAGCCCTTGCCTCATCAAAGTTTGTAAAGACTTCTCTCTAGCAGGTGCCAGTCGTACATGCCATAACTTAGTAGTGCAGTTCAGTGCCACTGAAGTGTTTGCTTCATCACTTGTTCTTCCCTTCAAATAATACAAGTTATGACGTCGAAGCGCTTGCAGAATAACCATAGCTCCATATGTAAACTTCATTGTCCCATTTTCGATAGTAATCTTGTAGTCTTTAGCTTCTACAGTACCCACAAAAATTAGATTTTTCTTTAAAACTGAAAAAAAATCTAATATCTTTAAGTTCTCTAACCATTCCATCAAATAACTTGAGCTGAACTGTACCTATCCCCATTGTGCGACAAGGTTGATCATTCCTCATCACAACTGCATCGGATTCCAGATTACGAAAATCCATAAACCATTATTTAATGGGACACAAATGATAGGTTGCTCAAGTATCAAGTATCTACTCACTCAAACTAGCCACGTATGCTGCAGGAGTAACAACTAGTGAATAATCAGAGTCCTCATCTTTACGTGCTACATTTGTTGCTGCTGGTTTCTTCCCATCTCTCTTTTGAGTCTTTGGACAATCTTTCATCCAATGGCCCTTTCCATGACAAAAAGCACACTTTTCTCGAGCTATATTTCTACTTCTCGATTTAGATCGAGAATTCTTTCAACCACGCTTCTTGTTTTTCTCCATCGCCCTTTTTCTAGTTAACAATGCTTCAGATGATGCTCTTTCGGAATGTTTATCATTATTCTAAATTTCTAAATTGGTCAATATTGTGCAAACATCTTTGAAGATGATCACACTTTTCCCATATATCAAGGTAGTAACGAAATGACTATATTCCTTTAGTAGTGAGTGTAACAAAATCATAGCCTTGATTTCATCCTTAATATCTTCATCAAGATTCTTCAAATCAGAAAGTAACTTTTCAAATCTTAAGACATGATTGTGCATTGACACCTCAAGCTTCATTTGAAAGCCATATACTTGGCTCGTTGCATGAAGGTGATTTTTAGGACTTTTTAGCAGGTACTTCTCCTCCAATGTATGGTACAAAGTCATCACGTACTCTTTATCTTTCACCAAGTATTTTATTTTTGGGTCAAACAAGATATGATTTGACCATATGCTTTCTCGTTCACACAATCCCAAATTTCTTCATCATACAAGTATCTTTTATTTTTCATAACAATAACGAGATTGATTTGAATAAAGGCATCCATAATTCGCACCTCCACATGTCGAAGTTGATTTTTCCATCAAAATTTTCAACATCGCTCTTTTGGCCTTCTATAACAGGTGTTGAATAGCGATTTGACAAATCTCACCTCCTACCTAAAATGTCTCCTACAATAGTCTTGGTAGATTTCTCCCCAATTCTAGAAGTTTCAACTTCTACCATTTTCTCAACGAATTAATTTCACTTGAAAAGCAGCCTCTATGATGTTAATTTCACGTGAATAAATACACCAAGAAAGTTCCCAAGAGAATAAAGGGATCACAACTGTCCAACTTAAAACCTAGACTTCTACGGTTCTTATCGCCTTATTGACAAAACTTTTCTACACATGCAGAAATACACACTACTTACAATAACCCGTCTTCCAAGTACAAATTGTCATCTCCACCGTATTCATAAATAGTATTGTACGTGAACAATATCGTAGCCCCCAAGTACGAACTGTTGGCTTTGATACCACTTGTTGTGTACGGAATGTAGAATTAAGCTCACCAAATAATCACAAAAAATTAAAAGGACACAAAATTTACGTGGTTTGGCAATATGCCTACGTCCACAGGAGCAAGAGAAAAATTATTGTATTATTAACAATTATTTGAGTACAATATTTGAGTAATGAATCTCACTTTTTAGAAACCCAAATATACCCAATATTCTCACACTTTGCAGGAAATATAAATTTCTTAGACACACTTCTCTCACTTCTTTAAAAAACTTAGAAACTTATAAGCTTAACAAATTTAAGGATAATTTGGAACAAAGAAATGACTTCAATTTATAGGCTTCAAGATTACACTATTCCACCTAACCCATCTGCAATTTGTCAATTTTCATCTTTATCAATTTGACAAATTTTGCTAACTTTTGAATTTTTCCTCATTCGGTGCAGGATTGTCAAATTCTAAATAATCTACAGCTCGTAATTTTGAATTTGGAAGCCATTTTATTGACTTCTTAACACAAATCAATACTGGAAATATTCAATTCGTAATTAAAATTATATGTAGCCGTTAGTCATTAATTGTGTAATATCCCAATTCAGCCATTAATTGTGTAATATCCCAATTCTTCTACGGCATTTTAGTCATAATAACCCATCTCTTCTAGGATTTTTTTTGTCATTTCAATAGATAAGGGTATTTTAATCTTTTCCCGGCTCTTAGCTAGGCTAGCCCTTAAGAATAAAAGAAAAATAGCCATATTCATTTTGCAAGAAAGAGAGAGAGAGAGAGAGTGATCGGCAAAGAGAGGAAGAAAGATAAAGAAAAGAGCGAGAAGAGAGAAATGAGAAAGAAAGAAGAAAAAGAGAGAAAAAATCGAAAAGAAGCGAAGAAGATAAGAAGAAGACAGTCTTCTTCATAGACAAGTAAAATAGGGGAAAGAAACATGAGATCAAACAGGTAGTAGTTGCAATAATAGAATATTTCCTGACAGTGGGTTGTTTTAAAATAGTAACTAGTACAAATTGATTTTGATTCTAAGTCTTCTATATTAAACGCTAGACATCTTTAAGAATGTTTTCAAATTTGTTTCAAGTTAATCGAATAAGAATTAAATTTATATGATTTTTCAAACATAAGTATGGAACCTAAAAATCTCTTTTTCCAATATCATGAATCGTGAAATTATTTTATCGTCCTATACCTAAACTTCTTCAAAAGTTATGAAATTTGAAACAGTAATTTGAATATATGTGCAGTATGATTTAAACATTTTCATGATTTTATGATTAAAGGATAAATTGTTTTATATTTTCAAAGTAAGTATGTTCAAAGCAAAAAATGATTTGGTAGGTTTGACATTTGCTGAAAAGTAAACTATTTTTAATAGATTTTGAAAGAATTTAGCTATGAAAGAATTTTCAGTACATCAGTATGTCCACTGCAAAATTAAAGATTTTTTCAATGATGGAATAATTTATTAAAAATTAGAACAAGTGCTGTTCTGTTTTGTAATGAATTCTGAGATGATTTGATGTTGGGTTTAAGAGGTGTTTTTAATGAGAAATTTATGAGTAAATATTATATTAGATTAGATATTAAAATTGTGGTTTGCTGCGGGCAATTATAACATCTAAAAATAAATAAATAATAGATTTAAGATAAATAAAAATATATTTAAGTTTAAAATATTTAATAAATATTAAAATTAAAACAAAAGTTTTGGACTAATAGAATATGTCCAGTCTTTTTAATGTTCTAAATAAAAATTTAGGACTTTAATTAGTTAATTAGGCCTAAAAGTTTAATAATATAAATATTTTGATATTTTTTATTTTTACCAATACTTATAATTTATAATTCAAATTATATTATTTATTTACTAGTTATTTTAAAAATTAAAAATTAAAATGGGAAAATGGGTAGTGGATGGTGATTCCACCTCATCCCCGTCCCCTCCCCGAATAAGAAATTGAATATGAAATTATCCCCATACCCTCCCCGAATAGGGAAAATCCCCGAGGGTACCCATCTTCGTCCCCTCCCCGAATAAGAAATTGGGTAAAAAATTTCATCGTCCCTTTCCCGAATAAGAAATTGGGTATGAAATTATCCCTATACCTTCCCCGAATGGGGAAAATCCCCGAGGGCACTCATCCCGTGGGAATTTTTACCATCCCTAAACAATAATAATAATAGAGTGATGATACAGTCACAAACTATTGTACAAATTTATTTTGTACAAACTGACATGACATTAATTCATTGGTTGAATAAAAATATAAAATAATAAAAACAAATCATGTGGGTCAAGTGATATTTAATTCAACTAATTTTATCATGCCACATGAATTTATACAAAATAAGTTTGTACAAGAGTTTGTGGCTCTATTATTACTCAAAATAATAATAATAATAATAATAATAATAACGAAAAGTAATAATATTAATAATCACAATGATAATAATGAAAATATAATACTACTATAAATAACTATTATAATGATAGTAATAATACTTTGCAGTTACGAATTTCGTCATTTCACAAGCCACCTCCAGTGGCTAATCTTGGGCACCTTGCGGATCTTGTCGTTTATCATACCCACCTTTTAAAAGAAGATGATGACGAACTGCAATCAAGGGAACCATTTTTTGGATAATTTCAGAGCAATAATATTCAGACTACTATGTAAAAAATATCCTAATCTTGGAAAACTTTTCCACCGTATGAAACATTGGAAAATTCTTCCAAACTTGACGCATTGACTTGTTGACCTATCCATTGCTCTTGTGTGTGGCTTATTTAAAGTTGGCGTCCAACATGCTCGTTTTCTGCACCGTTGTATGTTTTCCAAAAGCTAAGAGTCATCAAAAGATCTTTTGAATTTCAATAAAACTTCGTTTTAACTTTATTTATTTGATTGTGTTTTTATAATATATATCGATGGGGTCACCAACCCTCAGTACAGTAGTTCCTTCACTTGTTTTGTTGATCCTATTTTTTGTGTTAAGTTTCTTAATAGCTGTTTCTTCAGAATCTAATGAAGAAGCTGATGCTCTTCTCAAATGGAAAGCCAGCCTTCAAAGCCATAACCAATCTCTCCTTCCTTCCTGGACTAACGCCACCACCAATGTTTCGTCCAAAACAAGCCCGTGTGCTTGGTATGGAATCAGTTGCAATGACGCCGGAAGAGTCATCAGCATCAGCCTCAGAAATACGGGATTAAGTGGTACGCTTCGTGATTTGTCATTCTCATCGTTTACTCAACTTGAGCATCTTGATCTCAGTCTTAATGGATTGTTTGGTACCATCCCATCTCAAATTGGTAACCTATCGAAACTCAGCTACATTTCTTTAGAATCCAATCAGTTGTTCGGAAAAATTCCACTGGAGGTTGGTCTTCTGACTCATTTGAAGGTCCTTGGTTTTCAATTCAATCAATTAGATGGCTCAATTCCACCAGAAGTTTGTCAGTTAAGTTCTATCGAGGAGCTTTTCTTACACTCTAATAATTTAAATGGGTCCCTTCCCCCTTTTTTGGGTAACTTGAGCAATATCATTCGATTGTATATTAATAATAATTCACTTTCTGGTTCTATTCCTACGAATATTGGAAACTTAAAATTTCTTTATAAATTAGATTTGGGTGATAATCAAGTTGGTGGTTCAATTCCTCTTTCTTTTGGTAACTTGAGTAACTTGGCTCGATTGTACCTTTATAGTAATTTACTCATTGGTTCTATTCCGTCAAGTTTAGGAAACTTGAAGCTCATTGACTTACACTTGAGCATTAACCAACTCACTGGTTACATCCCATATTCCTTGGGTAATGTAACAACTTTATCATCATT
Organism: Citrus glauca; assembly: GCA_029633175.1. Lineage (NCBI taxonomy): Eukaryota > Viridiplantae > Streptophyta > Magnoliopsida > Sapindales > Rutaceae > Citrus > Citrus glauca. Next base: position 39,904,631 of record JAQOOD010000003.1, on the reverse strand, counting down.
ACTTCTAGCCAAAAATAAGTTTTATGGTTCTCTTCCTCCATTTGTTGGTAATTTGACCAACCTAAAAAAATTAAACCTCCTTAATAACAGCCTATCCGGTTCCATTCCTCCCTCCCTTGGGAATTCAATGTTAACCCGTCTAGTATTGGATTTCAATCATTTTACAAGTTATTTACCGCACAATGTTTGTCGAGGTGGAGCATTACAGTATTTTACTGTTTCTGAAAACCATTTTCAAGGAACAATCCCTAAAAGCTTGAGAAATTGCACAAGCTTATTCCGAGTACGCCTTAATGGAAACAACCTTACTGGAAATATATCAGAAGCTTTGGGCATTTATCCTAACTTGACTTTTATAGATCTCAGCCGCAATAAATTTTACGGTGAAATCTCATTTAATTGGGGAAAATGCCCAAAATTAGGCACTCTCAATGTTTCGATGAATAACATTACTGGAGGTATACCGCGTGAGATTGGAAACTCGTCTCAACTACATGCACTCGATCTTTCATTGAATCATATAGTTGGGGAGATTCCAAAGGAACTTGGGAAGTTAAATTCTCTAACCAAGCTCATTTTGAGAGGGAATCAACTCACAGGACGCCTGCCTACAGAAATCGGCTCATTCAATGAACTTGAATACCTCGACTTATCTGCAAATAGATTCAACAATTCAGTCCCAACAAGTCTCCGCAACTTGGTGAAACTGCACTACTTGGGTTTAAGCAACAACCAGTTTGTCCAAGAATTGCCAAAGGAATTGGAGAAGCTAGTTCAACTTTCAGAATTAGATGCAAATCATAACCTCTTTGGAGGAGAGATACCATTTCAAATATGCAGTTTGAGAAGCTTGGAAATGCTGAATCTCTCCCACAATAATCTCTCTGGTTCGATTCCAAATTGCTTTGATGGAATGCACGGTCTATCAGTCATTGACATTTCTGATAATCAATTGCAAGGCCCAGTTCCAAGTAGCACAGCATTTCGGAATGCCCCATTGGAAGCGTTAGAGGGTAATAAGGAATTGTGTGGAAGTGTGAAAGGAATGCAACCATGCAAAGTTTTCTCGTCACACAATAAGCAAAATTCTGGAGCCAAGTGGTTTGCATTAGTGTTCCCTGTTTTAGGAGCACTATTTGTTTCAATGGCGTTGATAGCAATTTTCATTCTTCGAAAGCGGAAGTCAGACTCAAGAGATCGACAGAGTAGCAAAAAGAACCCTCAGGGATTGCTTTCTATATTAAATTTTGAAGGGAAACTTGTGTACGATGAAATTGTTAGAGCAACAAATGATTTTGATGCAGAGTATTGCATTGGAAATGGTGGACACGGAAGTGTTTATAGAGCTGAGCTACCCTTTGGGGAAGTCGTAGCGGTTAAGAAATTTCACTCACCACTTCCATGCGATCAGATTGCTGATCAAAAAGAATTCTTGACCGAAGTTGAGGCCTTGACAGAGATACGACATCGAAACATTGTGAAGTTTTATGGATTTTGCTCACATGCCCGACACTCTTTTTTGGTCTATGAATTTCTTGAAAGGGGTAGCTTGGCTGTGATCTTGAGCAGTGATGCAGCAGCACAAGAACTGGGTTGGAGTCACAGAATGAATGTGATCAAAGGCGTAGCTGATGCCTTGTCTTACTTGCATCATGACTGCTTTCCTCCGATCGTCCATCGAGACATATCAAGTAAGAACTTGTTGCTGGATTTGGAATATGAAGCTCATGTTGCAGACTTTGGAATTGCTAAGTTTCTGAAGCCAGACTCGTCCAACTGGACTGAATTTGCAGGCACATATGGATACATTGCACCAGGTATTTAGCATTCGTTTGTTACCATTTTGAGGAATATTTTTGTGTTATGTGTGCGGTAACAGAACAATGCAACTAGATATTGTTAAAAAGATTATGTATTGCATTCATTAGACTTGTAAATTCTCACTAGTTTATGCACATTTATCTCAGAAACAGAGGAAACATTTTTTTTTTGGTCCTTGATTTTGCAGAGCTTGCTTACACAATGAAGATCACAGAGAAATGCGATGTGTACAGTTTTGGAGTGTTAGTGTTGGAAGTGATCAAAGGGAAGCATCCAAGAGATTTTCTTTCTTCGACTTCATCTCCGTCTCTCAACACAGATATAGCACTTATTGAAATGTTGGACCCGCGTCTTCCAGTTCCATCATGCAGTGTTCAAGAAAAACTGATATCAATCATGGAGGTTGCGTTTTCATGCTTAAAAGAGAGTCCAGAGTCTAGACCAACTATGAAGATAGTCAGTCAACAATTACGGATTTCAGCTCCCTTGACTAAGTCTTAATTTTCTAAGTATGCTTCTAATTTGCTTGGTTTATTTGTCACATGTACTGTAGTTTGTTTGTTCTAGTTTTCAAGAATCAGGAGGCGTTGGTTATTACGATGTACTCTTTCATTTATAAATAAAGCTTGCTCATTCCTTAGAGGTTCAGTTAAAAGAACGTATGGGGCAGCGGTGAGCACATTTGAGGACATGTGGAGTCTGTACAATGAAGACCAAGATTAGTAAGACAGTTTGAAACAATTGAAAAAATAATTTGTTGCGAACCCCTCAAATGTAAGCTTGAAACCACTGTATTAATTGGTCGATGGCTCTTACTTATTGATAATGCTAAATTAAATGTTAAAAGAAAGGAAGATAGGAGAAAAAAATTGAAAATTGACGATAATTTACAATGCAGTCCTTGTGATTTAACCAAAAATCAAATAAACCAATAATAATTAGTATTTTTTTGGGAATGATTTGTCTTAGGTTTGAGTAAACGGTTTGAAGGAACTTAATTATAGCTCTCACCAATTGTCTTGAATGCTCTAATGGCTTACACTTTGTAGAATCACCAATGTTGTGATAATAACTTTGATGGTTAAAGTTTGATTGTGAATCTCGATGGAATGAATTAATTTACATTTGGTTCTTATACGACCTCTACCAAGTTAATCTTTTTTCCGGATGTTTAACTTTGTTATGTCAAAGTTAATTAGTTGATGTCCTATATTTGATCAATGTGGATGGCTGATCAAAAATAAAGAATCCTTGAACGAATTGCGGCCTTGACAGAGATACGACATCAGGGCATTGTAAAACATGACTGACATTCTACTTGAGTATGAATTTCTTCGAAGGGGGCTGGAGTCAGAGAATGAATAGGATAAAGGGCGTTGCCCATATATAAGTATTTTTCTTTTAATTTTTAAATTAATTCTGAAGAATTATGAAAATTTTCTGAATTAATTTAAAAATTATGATAATTATCTTATTTTTTTCAAATAATTTTGCATTTAATTTTTAATTATTAATATTTAAGAAATTATTTAATTAATTAAATTATTAAAGATATTCATCTTCTAAACATCAAACACACAGCAAAGGTAAGATAGTTTGCAGTTTGATACTCGAGAATTTAGACAGGTTTCGCTATTTTTTCCATTAAACAAGTGTCCAATGCATCTTTATTTTTTAAAAAAAAAAACGATTGAAGGTAATGGGGAATGGGAATGTGACTGACGTGACAACTTCGTACGCGTCAGCCGAGGTGGACGTGACAGCTTCGCGCTTGGGCTTTTGTCTTTAAAATGTGATTAGAAACACTAAACGACAGTTTTGAATACTCATTTTCTTTTTATCTTTACAGCTTGCTTCCATAAAATAAAAGTGAATTCATTTCAAGTCTTCGATCAGCAATGTAGACGCAATCCTCCCCTTTTAAGCCTCAAAATTTTTGAGTACTGGAATTGTAATTTGTAATTGGAGTTTCTTTTTTTAGCTTAAGATGACGTGTTTTACACTTGAAAAAGATTTTATCCAGCCCTGTCTTGCCTTTGCTTGCTGTCACTTTTAGTGAAAAAAGCACTTTGAGGAGCAATAAACAGACACTCTCTCTTTCAAACATTCTTTTTTTCTTTTCTTTTTTTACCCTTTAATTTCTTCTTCTTTTGTGCGATTCTTCCCCTTGCATACTTTCGTGATAAGTGTGAGAATCATTGGATTGTCGAATTTATATTAATTCATTTTGTCTCTTTATTTTTTGAACGAGGGAAGCTTCCTCTTCAAGCAACCGTACTCTTGCATCAAATTCCTCATTTGCCATGTAACATGAAAAAAGAATCTTCTCCATAATGTGATTGAAAAGGCAAATCGGATCAGAATTATTAATCTCTATCTTAATGTAATTATACTTTTTTGATTAAACTCAATAATTATACTTTATTTGTCCATTTTTAAGTCAAAGTCCTTCTTTTCTGTGCCTTTTGATTATTAGGGAAAAAATAATAATAATAATAATAGGTAAACCATAAGCTTGTGTAATCAACTAGCAACAATTGTTCAAAATAATGCGGTATATTTTTTAAAAAAAGTAATAACAACATTTTATTATCAATTGATAAATATCACATTTATTGTTACATTAGATTAAAATTTTAATGGAAACGCTCTATATTTGCTAAACCTAAAGACGACATGATTTAAAAGAAATAATAATAATATTTTTTTTCTATCCTAGTCAATCATGACAATTCCAAAGCGAAAAATAAAAAGGGATGAAAATTACGTGTGCAAGTTGGCTGTAATAATTCTAGACTTGTCGGCCGAGACATTGGATGAATGATGAGGACAAGCTTTGATTGACAACATTATTCACGAGCCTCTGCAACGTGATTATCAAGTTAATTGATTGACATGAAAGAAGCTTGTATAGTCGTATTGTAGAAAAATGAATTCAGGGCACTGACTCGGTCCATAAAGCTAAGTTTAATAGTCATGCATGGATAAGGAGGGAAGTTTCATTGGTTCACACGAATTAAAATTGATGAGGGTCTCCAAGCTCATCTTATCAACTACTATTTTCTCATCTTCATGTAGAATTCGCCATTCACAGCCCCTATAAGCTATGTTAGCTTAGATGGATTATAATTTTTACCATTCAATTGTGTGTGTTTTTCTGTAATGATTGAACATTGACGATGAAGAAAGGTATAAAAATTTATCCAAGACTTAAAAATAGTAAAAATAAATTCAAGAAACTGTGTGCTTTCTATAGCCTTTCATTGTAATAATTAATATAAGCATCAAAAAGAAAATTCGTTTTGACGTAATAAAGATTTGTACTTACTAAATTCAGCATTTCAGTTTGTTATGACGAAGTTTCTGAGCTTCTTAATCAAGTAAAATAGCATCCTTTATTAGCCGGTCAAGTATAAAATTAAGGTGATGATGGGTAGGTGCCAAAGCAGAGTGATTTGAAATTATCACACCAGTGATCTTTGCTAGCTCTGAGTGCAAAGATAATGTTTGTAATCTTGTTAATACTCTGTATAAATAATACTCTCTTCTGAAAGGAGAAACACTACAGGAGGGTGATGCGTGTGTCGCATCAAATGGAGAAGAGTCAACGATGATGTGGCATCTCAAACTTGGCCACATGTCGGAACAAGGTTTGAAGATTCTCTCTGAGCGAAAATTGCTTCCCGGGCTCAAATCGGTAAGTTTACCATTTTGCGAGCATTGTGTTATTAGTAAGCAGCATAGATTAAAGTTTAGTAGATCTCTTGCTAGAAGTAAATGCATTCTAGACTTGATTCATTCTGATGTTTGGGAATCACCGGATATATCTATGGGAGGTGCAAAGTACATGGTGACTTTCATTGATGATTATTCCAGAAGATGTTGGGTGTATCCAATTAAGAAAAAGTCAGATGTATTTCCAGTATTTAAAGAATACAAAGCGCGGGTGGAACTTGAATCTGGTAAAAAGATCAAGTGCTTGAGGACAGATAATGGTGGAGAATATACAGACGGCGAGTTTCTTGCTTTCTATAAGCAAGAAGGTATTCAGAGACAGTTCACGGTGGCATACACTCCTCAACAAAATGGAGTGGCAGAGCGGATGAACAGAACTCTTACCGAAAGAATAAGAGCTATGTTGAAGACTGTTGGTCTACCTAATTCATTTTGGGCAGAAGCGGCCAAAACTGCCTGTTATATAGTAAATCGGTCGCCATCTACAGCTATTGAATTGAAGACGGCGATGGAGATGTGGACTGGAAAGCCAGCTGATTATTCCTACCTTCATGCATTTGGATGTCCTGTGTACGTGATGTACAACGCTCAAGAAAGAACAAAGCTGGATCCAAAATCTAGAAGATGTATCTTCTTGGGGTATGCTGATGGAGTAAAGGGGTATCGTCTGTGGGACCCCACTGCCCACAAGATCGTCATCAGCAGAGATGTTATCTTTTTAAAAGATCAACTGCAAAGGAAAGATGAGGATGATAGCACTGTAAAAGAAAAGTCAGAGACTGTACCGGTATATGTAGAAGATTCAGATTCTTCTGAAGCAACACCAGAGCATGAGGAACAAGAACCAGTCGAGTCCGAGGCTCCAGAAGTTCGTCGGTCAACTCGTGAGAGACGACCGCCAACGTGGCACTCGGAGTATGTCACAGAGATTAATGTTGCATACTGTCTTCTAACAGAGGATGGAGAGCCTTCAACTTTCCATGAAGCTTTAGACAGCCCAGATGTTGCTTTGTGGATGACAGCAATGCAGGAAGAAATTGAAGCTCTACACAAGAACAAGACATGGGAACTTGTACCACTACCACGTGGAAGAAAAGCCATTGGAAATAAATGGGTCTACAAGATCAAACGTGATGGCAATGACCAAGTGGAGCGGTATCGTGCGAGATTGGTGGTGAAAGGATATGCTCAGAAAGAGGGTATTGACTTCAACGAGATATTTTCTCCGGTGGTTCGACTCACAACAGTCAGAGTAGTCTTGGCAATGTGTGCTACATTTGACCTACATTTAGAGCAGTTAGATGTGAAAACTGCATTTCTTCATGGAGAACTTGAAGAAGAAATATATATGCTCCAACCAGAAGGTTTTGCAGAAACAGGAAAGGAGAACTTGGTTTGCAGGTTGAACAAATCTCTATACGGTCTCAAACAGGCGCCGAGGTGTTGGTATAAGAGATTTGATTCCTTCATTATGAGCCTTGGATACAACAGACTCAGTTCAGACCATTGTGCATATTACAAAAGGTTTGAAGATAATGATTTCATTATTTTGTTGTTGTATGTGGATGACATGTTGGTAGTAGGTCCCAACAAAGATCGAATCCAAGAATTGAAGGTGCAGTTGGCTAGGGAGTTTGAAATGAAGGACTTGGGACCAGCAAACAAGATTCTAGGGATGCAAATTCACCGAGACAGAAATAACAGGAAGATTTGGCTTTCGCAGAAGAATTACTTGAAGAAAATCTTGCGACGCTTCAACATGCAAGAGTGTAAGTCAATTTCTACCCCACTTCCTGTTAATTTCAAATTATCCTCAAGTATGTGTCCTAGCAATGAAGCGGAGAGGAAGGAGATGTCTCGAGTACCGTATGCATCAGCAGTGGGAAGTTTGATGTTCGCTATGATATGTACAAGACCGGACATTGCACAAGCAGTGGGAGCAGTTAGTCGATACATGGCGAATCCTGGTGGAGAGCATTGGATAGCTGTGAAGAGGATTTTGAGATACATCAGAGGAACCTCAGATGTTGCATTATGTTATGGAGGATCAGAGTTTACTATCAGGGGTTATGTGGATTCAGATTTTGCAGGAGACCTTGATAAAAGGAAATCTACTACTGGTTATGTGTTTACACTTGCGGGAGGAGCTGTAAGCTGGGTTTCGAAACTGCAGACTGTTGTGGCTTTATCTACAACAGAAGCAGAATACATGGCAGCTACACAAGCTTGCAAGGAAGCTATATGGATACAAAGGTTATTGGAGGAGCTCGGGCACAAACAACAGAAAATTCCTGTGTTTTGTGACAGTCAGAGTGCCTTGCATATTGCAAGGAATCCAGCCTTTCATTCCAGGACAAAGCACATAGGAGTTCAGTATCACTTCGTTCGAGAAGTAGTGGAAGACGGAAGTGTGGATTTACAGAAAATCCATACGAAGGAAAACCTAGCAGATGTTTTGACCAAACCGATAAATACTGACAAGTTTATCTGGAGTAGATCCTCTTGTGGCCTAGCAGCAACGTAGGCAACATGATTATGGCGAAGCAGAAAGGATGGTGTGGAGATTGATTGATCCTCAATCTAATCTCCAAGTGGGAGAATGTGCAAAACCGTGGCTTCTTCTTCTAGAAGCACACAAATTTTGAATGCAGGGGAGAAGAATTCAACAAGCGAAGCACACGGCCTTGTTTGAAAAGAGAAGAAAGGTTGGCAACAGCCCACGGAAGAAAGGAAAAAAAAATATTTAAATGGCCAAAGCTTTGGCTATAAAAGGGAGAGTTCCCTAGCTCATTTCTCATTCAATTCAATTCAATTGAATCAAATTCCATAGAGAGAATTTGTGAGAGAGTTTTAAGAGCTTGAAAGCTCTTGTTCTAGTGTTCTGAGAATTTGGGTGTATTGGGGTTTTGGGAAGTGAGCTAAAATACCACAATACTTGTAATTCCTTTTCACTAGTAAAATATTTCCTTCTGTCTTCGCCCGTGGACGGAGGCTAAAAGCCGAACCACGTAATTTCTGGTGTCCTCTATTGTGCTTGTTCTTTATTTTCTTACAAGGCCGTGTGCTTCGCTTGTTGAATTCTTCTTCTAGAAGCACATTGACCATATTTGTCTTTCACCTTGCAGAACTTGGTCACACAATGAAGATTACTGCATATTTGTCATTTCTTTTTTCCAAGGAAATTATTATGACAGTATTAAGATTTGAAATGATTGTTTGCAAATTTTCTAGTTTAAACTTAAGTATGGATTTATTACCACAGTATGTTTATTCTTTGCTTTATGCTTAATGCATCTTGACTTGCTTACAGATAAGTAAATTAATTTGAAAATTAAGCTCGAAGTGTTATATCCATTCTTCCAATATTAATTACAAGCATTCAATAGGATGAAACTGTTACAAGGTGCAAATCAAAATTATGGTAACAATGTTAGTCAATTGGAAAGCTAGCTAGTCTTTACAAATTCAATATAGTCTTGTCTATTAAATTGGTAGATACGAAGGTGAATAGAAATTATAATTCAACATTTAAAGTCTCTCTGTCTCACTCATTTTAATATCTTAACAATGTACATTTGATGGCAAAAAAGAAGGGCATGGATAAGCCAACCCCAAAATATTTAGAATTTCCATCCTCTCTCTGGCGTAATTTTCGGGGAAGCAAATGCCCAGTGAACAAAAGTTTGATCAATCAATGCTTGGATCCAAAGATACGTTAATTAGTCAAGTCCATCCATTAATTTTGATCACAAATGTTTATCCTATTTTGTGGGACGACTTGCCACGGACTTTAATTGTAGTTGGAAGGGGAGAGGCTATTAATACAAAGATTATTTTGACGGAGTCAGAATTGCATGCAACAAGGGAACGTTTTGTTTGGGCAATTTTAAAATCCTAGATGTCTTTCAAGACTTTTGCCTTAACCAACAGGGAAAACTCTTCCTTACTTGATCAGGCATCGACCACACACCTGTTAATTGCTCGTCTGGATTCGATATAATTTTGGCTCGTGTGGAAAAAGCTACCCGTGGATTCCACCTAATAACTCCAATGATTTTTCCTGAAATTAAAACCATAATCTTTAGCCTTTAACCATTTAGACTTTGGACACGGACGAACGGTGTGTTATGTAGTTCATAGTTGAAGTGAAAACGGTCTATATTTTAGCCAACACTCGGTTTATGAAAACATATATATTTGTGATCATGATTAATGGACAAATTGGTTAAGGCTTTTTGGATCCTAAACAAACTTGTATACTGGACATTCTCCCAAAAAGATCGTGCCATTCAAAGAAAGGAAAAATATTGACCGTACCGCGCGGGGTCTTATTTGCTAGGAGAAATATTGTCTACACAGCGCTTGAAAACGTGCAAATCACGGGGAGTTTATCCGTCTTAACAACGCTTGAAAACATGCTGAGAATTTGTAAGATTCAAAACCGTGTGGACTGACTCCATCAGTTGCCCCACAAAAGTTAATGCAGTCCGCAATAGTTGCTATCCAAAGCATTATAATTTTTCTATTGCCATTTAAATTGGCTAATTACGAATGAGAACTCGAAAATGAAATACGTAATTTTATGAGCCACCAATTATAATGGAGGCTCCTATCTTGAGTTTTATTACAGCCTCTGAATTCTAACCTTTTTTTTTTTAATTTTTTAAAGTCCTGTACGCTGGTGGCGTATGTATTATACAATCTGAGTATATCTATTGGGAGTTTGATTCGTACATATGAAACATTTAGTGACAGAATAAATTCCAATTAGACTGGGACCACACCATTTTATCCTGAGGCCACACTCTTACAAGGTAAAATCTATAATTTTTGTATCAAGAAGTGACATAAAATTTGTTTCCCAACTTTTTAAATATATTATTTATTTAAGGAGAACTTTACGTGAAGTGATTTAATTTGTATAAAAATGAGCTAACTTACTGCTAACTTTTTTGCCATAATTTATAAGTAATAACGTCTGCACTAATGAAAAGTTTCAATCAGATATACAAGTTATCAATTTGGTATGATAGTGATAAAAAAAATAAAAATAAATAAAACATCATCCTGCTGTTTATTTGATGGAAACCAAATGTTTGAAGTAGCTTGATTTACAAGAACCCGCTTTGCGAGTCCATGTTTTGTCTAGGAATCCTCAGTAGCATAGGCGGTGCCACGTTAGGACAAGAGCCCCCCTAACTTTCAAAATTATAAATTTAATTTAACATTTGTCTCATTTATCATAAAAGTCTATTAAAATTAAAAATAATTAAAATATTAAGTATTTATCTTTAACTTCCAACTCACAAAGATATTGTTATTTTGAGATTCGTTGCACGCTAACTCTCCTCACACAAAAAAAAACAGAAATTATTTTATCTTATTGCGTTTATCAAAATGATTTCACTTCAATGAATCTTATGACGCTTAAAATTGAATTTGATGTTTACATTACATAGGTGGGTTCTAATAATAAATTTTCAAAATTGAAAGAGATTGATAGGCTAACAAGAAAAATAGTTGATTCTAAAAAAGATAAATTATGTTCATTAATTTGTTTATTGATAACATTAGTATTAAATTTATTTGTTGTCATAACTACAGTAGTAAAAGGCATTTTCAACTATGAATTTTGTGAAAAATCGTCTATGAATTTAGATTAGAGATTAATAATTGAGTAATATTATTATTACACATGTAGAAAAAGATTTATTTTGTATACTTGATGATAAGTTGTTGAAAAGTCAAAGAATGGCATGCAAATTTCAAAAGGCAAGGTTGGTGGCACGATTTTGTTGAAGTTGTATGGAGGAAAAATGTGATGTTTTTCTAGAAGCCAATTGATTTTTCAAACTTGTTGATTTTGTTGCCCACCAAATTGATTTTCCATTCTAAAATCAATTTTCTCAGATGGTGGTGGAGAATTTATAAAATTGAAACCATTCTTCAGTAAATGTGGTATTTCACATCTCACATCACCTCCATATACCCCTGAACATAATGGCACTAGTGAACGACGTCATCGTCACATTGTAGAAACAGGTCTTACCTTACTGCATCAAGCATCTCTTCCTATATGTTTTTGGACTCATGCTTTTCATACTGCTGTATATTTGATTAATCGCTTACCCACTAATATTCTTCAGTTAAAAAGTCCTTATGAAACACTTTTTGGTGATGAACCTAATTACAATAAACTCAAAATTTTTGGATGTCAGTGTTTCCCTTGGCTACGTCCATATTCCACTCATAAACTTGCACCTAGGTCTAAACCTTGTATCTTTTTAGGATATTGCACTTCACAAAGTGCCTATAAATGTTTTGATCCTGTTTCTAAACGTACATATATATCACGTCATGTTATTTTTGATGAATCTACTTTTCCTTATCATGGTTTAAATTTATCTCAAACTCGTGTTTCCACTTCTTATTCTAATTGGACTCCGTCTCTGGCAGCCAATTTTTCTCCACTTGTATCTTCTCCTAACACGTTTAATGCAGATAATGGTGCCACTCAAAATGCTTCCTTACAGGTTGATGCCAGAACTGATTCTCCAGCGACTAGTCCTTCATCCATTGAGACAGATCCTTTGCCCACCATGCCTACATCACCCTTATCCTCAAGCTCACCAGATCAAGATTCCAACTCATCCAACTCAACCAATTCAACATCACCAGCTAGGCCAAACCACCCTATGATAACTCGAGCGAAAAATAATATCTTCAAGCCTAAACATAAACTCACTCTCGTTACTACCAAACATCCCCTACTTAATATCTTCGAACCAACATCAGTTGCACATGCTTTACAAGATCCCAACTGGAAGGCTGCAATGATATGTGAATATAAAGCTTTGATCCAAAATCAGACATGGGAACTAGTTCCTTATTCACAATCGCAAAACATCATTGGCTGCAAGTGGATTTTTCGCATCAAACGACATCCAAATGGCACTATAGAGCGCTATAAAGCTCGTTTAGTCGCCAAAGGTTTTCATCAACGAGCCGGTGTTGACTACTCCAAAACTTTCAGTCCTGTTGTCAAGCCTACAACCGTGCGTCTCATCCTTTGTCTTGCTCTTGCTAATGGTTGGCCGCTCCAACAACTAGATGTCAACAATGCTTTTCTCCATGGCACACTTTCAGAAGCTGTTTACATGTCTCAACCCCCTGGGTTCACTAATCCTCATTTTCCCAATCATGTTTGCAAGTTACGGACAGCAATCTCTTCCATTATTCTCCTTGATACTCTCATGTATAGTTTCCTTTATTTTCTCTTTATTACTTACAACTGGTGTATATAAATACATGCATTACAATTAATGAAAGAGTGTGTGAAAAACACTTCAATATATATTCTGTTTTTTTTTTGTTCTTTTATGGTATCAGAGCTTTAATTGCTCCTACGAGTAAACCTATAACATGGCGTCTAGCTCAACCTTAATCACCTCTTCCTCTCCTGTGTCTGCTGCCCTTTTTTCTTCTGATGGCACGTTCAATTCTGCAGGCAACCTAATTGTTATAAATACAGCCTCACAACTTCCTCTCAAGTTGAATCAATACAACTTTATGACCTGGAGAGCACAATTAAACACTGTCCTAGTAGGATATGATCTTCTTGGTTTTGTTACAGGTGCAATAAAGTGTCCCCCTCCAACAATAACCGGTGATGATGGAAAAGCAACCATTAATTTAGCTTACACCATGTGGCAGCGCCAAGATCAGTTTATTCTAAATGCAATAATTGCATCAGTAGAACCAGAAATTGCTTCTATTATTGCTTCAGCTGCAAACTCCATCGGTGCCCTTACTACACTCACATCAACATTTCAAAGCCACAACAGAACCCATGTAGTTAATCTCAAAGGCCGTATGTCACGAATGAAGCAAGACAACAGGCCTGTAGCAGAGTATTTACAGAGTATGAAAACGATGGCTGATGAGCTTGCATTGGTTGATACTCCGGTCTCCGAAATTGACCTCACTGTTCTGATTTTTAATGGACTCAAACCTGAATTCAAAGAAATTGCTGCAGCTATTCGAGCTCGAGACACACCAATTACTTTCCCTGACCTACGTGACAAACTCGTTGATGTCGAAGTATCCTTGCAATCCTTGCAAACAGAAGAAACACCATACAACCCCATCATATCAGCCCATGCTACACAAAGAAATTATAATAATTTCTCACACTATTCTCAAAATCCTCGAGCACCTCTTCAACCATTTTTTCCATCAAGACCACCCAGTTTAAATCCACCTCAAACCTTCCAAAATAACCAAAGATACTCAGGTCCTAATCCTTACCCATCAAACAATTGGAATCCACAACCAAATCGCAGGAAAGGTTACCAAGGCACTTGTCAAATTTGTCACCAAAAAGGACACAGTGCTAAGAAATGTTCTGATGGATATAATTATTATACAAGATTGCAAGCTCAAACTTCCAACCCTATAGCCAACTTCACAGCAACATCAACAAATACACAGATACCTTATCCAGGTGTCCCAATATGCAACTACAGCAGTCCGTCTCTGAATTCGAACCAAACTTGGCTTCTTGATTCTACAGCTTCACACAACGTCACTACTGACGTTAACAATTTATCTCAGCATGCTCCTTACACAGGTTCTGATGAAGTAATAATCGGCAATGGTTCAGGTTTGCCCATCTCTCATATTGGTTCGCTTACATTCTCCTCGACCTCAAAACCCATTACTTTATCAAATGTACTATGTGTTCCCAATATCCAAAAAAATTTGATCTCTGTATCCGAACTTTGTAAAACCAATAAAGTCTCAATTGAATTTTTTGACTCGTGTTTTCTTATGAAGGATCAGCTAACAGGAACAGTTCTCATGCGCGGCCTGAATAAGGAAGGAGTGTACGAGTGGCCTTCATTGTCTTCTTCAATCAAAAGTCCTTTAGTATTTGCATCAAGATCAACTTCTACTTCTACTTGGCATCAACGACTAGGCCATCCTTCATTTCGGATTCTACAATATATTCTTAATAAAAATTCTTTGACAATACCGTCAAATAAATCTGATTCCTTTTGTAATTCATGTGCTTGTTATAAAAGCCACAAACTCCCTTTTGCTGAAAATTCTCTTTCAAGCTCCAAACCTTTAGAGCTTGAGATTATTTGATACTGGTTAATATTGCATCTTGATCAAGTCTTGACAAGATCCTTGGGTAGTGGTTAGTTGCCATTCGGCTTAATTACAAGGCATCTAAATTACTACTCATGTTTTGGAAATAAGCATAGATGCTTTCTGCTTCCGCGAAGCCGTCATCATCATTGTCGTCTGATATGGTGTCGATTTGAATTGAATCGGAGGGCGTAATGGTTTTGTGGATTTGTAAATGAAGTTTATTATGGATAAAGTGATTTTGAGACCTTAGAAGTTAATCGTTTGGCAAATTGGAAAATGGGGTTTATGTGACCTTCGCTTGGATATGAAACTATCAAGACACGAGCTCTGTGAATTTTCTCTTCCATTTTCTCTTTCTTTATTTATTTATTTTTTGTGAAGTGATATATATATATATATATATATATATATATATATATATATACATTTGCTTACTTATTAGGAAAGTATCTCATCCACCTCTATCAAATCCTTGATTCAAAGCAATCATCTCCACCACAGCATCCATCAACTCTCTGTCAAGGCTAACAATCTGTTGTATATCTAATTCCTTTAATTGAGGATCATTTTAATTATTTCGTTTTACTTTCTTTGTAGATGTGTATAAATCTGCACCAGTGAATCAATAATATTTAAGCCTTTAATTACACAATTACTTGCTGATTCTTGTTATTACTCTTTGTTCAATATCTTATCTTGGATAAGCTCTTGATAGGGGAAGAGGTTGGGGAAGGCAAAGCATGTCACGTGATTTGCACGTGAGACATTTGGATTATGTGGCTAAATAAAATATTGCAATTAATTATCTGCTTCATTACCGAAGTATCTGTTGAGTGTTGAACGCATGCAAGATCTAAAGTTGATTATTGTTAAGTGATGTTTCTCTAAAGTTTGTATGAAAAATATTATTAAAAAAGTTCGTCTAGTCCACAAACAAGTGGTATCAAATCTACCACGCGCAGCCTTTAATATTGCATGCTTTCGCTATCTTTCAGGAATAATTCACTATATTCCATGAGAAACTGACTGTGGGATTGAAAGACGAGTTTCAAACCAAGTTTACTTCCGAAACAAGAATTGAATTCGTGATTCTTTTAACAGTTAAACTACAAATTTAATAATCTTTTGTAGTTGAATTTAAAATGTGTTCTATCCCTCATCAAATAATGGTCATCGTCGTTTTCAAAATTTGTAAATTACAAAATTTCATCATGTGAATTATAAATATGAAAATGGGAAAAGTAAAAAATAAATTAATAAGTAGATATAATATAAACAAATTGACAACAAGAAGCTTTTGAGTAATTTTTAAAATATAGGAAGTAACTAAATAATTGACTTTAACGATAGGGACTAAAAAAATATTTACTGGTCACAGATGAAATGAGTAATTGAAAAAAAATACAAGATTTAGGTGAAAAAATGAAAAATATTAGGAATATATATCATTCTTCCTGATTTTTATTCGTCAAATTTAAGTGTGCCAATTAAATCCAGGGACGTCAAGCAAACTAGCCATGATAATAAATCTATTCTGCAATTATTTTAGGCCTCTGTCTTTCAATTAAGCATATATGTACAGTTAACTAACTCATACTTGATTTTCAGTAATGGCATAATTTGTCCTTCCAATTTTACACATGGATCACTACCATTTTGCGATGTGAATTTGTTTTTGAAAAGGTGATGTGAATGTTAGCATTGCGAATTAGAGAATTATTCAACCCATCACCACAGACTAATAATACCGTTTTAAATCTGGGCAGCGGCTAAAGTTGCAGCCCGCGGCTATTATTCGTTGGATTTGTCGGCTGAAATCCAACGGATAAAATTAATGGAAGCATGAAAAATCAGTGCTGCGAAACTTGATAGAAGGATTAATTTTCAACACATCCACACGAATCTACAATCATCATTTATACCTTCATGGTTTGTAAGTCATCATTCAGCACTCATTTCGTTTTTTTTTTAAATAAATAAATAAATAACTTCAACAATTTGGATATTTGACCAAATAAGTAACAGTATTACTTTATTAATAATTTTTTAATATATAAAGACAAACATATTCTTGATAATTTTGTGTTTCACATATGACACAAATGATAATTAGAAAAGAGTATTTTCAATAATTTTTTTATATAAATACGAGAATATTTCTGAAAGTAATTTATATATAAATGCTTAAAAAAATCTCAGATGACCTTTCTTAATGAGAAATTAAAAAAAATGTCTAGAATATTTATGAAATTATTTTTACCAGTTGAATTTGTAATCTCATGTTTTGGTGTCTAACTTTACTCCAATTAATAAAATTTGTCCAAAATGTTCAAAACTCTAAAACAATTTTTTTTAAAAAAAAGTCTATTTCAAAAAATAACTTGATTACTTCAAAATAAAATTTGTAATATCAAATAAAGAAGAAATTTAGACGATTAACCAATTAAAATCCTCATTAATTTTTTTTGGTGACTTAGTAAGGTCCTTTGACCATATTTGACCACTATGGCGTCTTTAACATAAATTTTATTTGAATATTTTAACTTCAATAATTTTTTAGTAAAATGCTACATATTTGTGAATGATTTATTGTTACTATTTTATTAATACGATCATTAACTTTCATGAAACTAGCAAAATGTATTTGTGAAATGATATCTCATGGAATTTATTGGCTATCAAGTTTTATGTTATTTACGCATATGAGTATTGAAAAATTATTGGGTTTCAATTCAAAATGTTAGATTATATAGGTTACAAAACTAAATACCTAAATTAATCCTATGTTTGCTGCACAACTTCATTTGCAAACTTCGTATGGCAAATTAACTACATTTGGGAGCCTCTGTGAGCCACCAACTCTACAGTAATATGGCAACTAAAACATGTGAATAATTAATTTCTTGGGTCAATGGTGCTTGTCATTAACAAATTAAGTCGCCAATAAGCTCATAGATCAGTTGGCATGAGGTTATTCTATTTCAACCAAGATTTTCGATTCGAGATTTGAGAATGCAGTTGCGTTAAATATTTGTTGGAAGAATTTTGCCTCCCTAAAAGTCCAAACCAACTCAAATCTGGATTAATCGGTGCCCATTATGATCTTTAAATACCAGATAATTTAATAGATTGAAAAGATAAAATTAAGTTCAATAGTGATTTATGATGCTTCATTGGCTCGAAAAGATCGAATCAACAAAATGGCCTAGAACCACAAGCACGCGTAATTTGCAGAACATGCCTAGTTCATTTCAAAATTTTGTCAAGTTGGCAATAAATTAACGAGTGTTTCACAAAACAATATTCAAGTTTCACATAGTGAAAATAGGAATTAATTTGATCCACTAGTCAACAACATACAGAACGTTTATTGCTCAAATTGAAGAAACTTAAGAAGACAAACAGATCGAAGATTAAGAAAAATCACTTCAAGAAAAAGGCTCGTATATGTGACGTTATACTTTGCCCTCTCACATAGATACAGTCAAATTTTCTATTTCTTGATGCTAAAAAATAAAAGAAAATGTAGATATATGTGACTGAATCCATCACTTTCATTAGTCGAATAAGCAAGAGAACAGCATTAACAAGGGGAAACAGAGGGAAACCACACTCTTATTTGACTAAACTAATCAAAATTCTCCTGGTCTTTTAAAACACATCCAAACTGATATTAGTATACGTATATTTATTTTACCTTTAATTTTTCAATTAATTCTGAAATTTTTTCTATTTTCTAGGATGAGTTTTCATGGACATCAATTGTGGTTACAAGAAGAGGCAATTAATACAAAGATTGATCTGACAACACTGCAACAAGTGGACTTTATTTGGGTAATCTTTATAGCCTAGACACCTTTGAAGACTTTTGGCACAGCGAGAAGGGAAAATTCTTCTCTACCTTAGAGGTCTTGCTCAGGCATTGACTTGTTAACTACTCATTGATTGCTTTTGTACGTGTGGGTTCCATAATTTTGACTCCAGATATGCTTGTATGCTCAACTTCATCAATTATAAGGTTTGAAAACCTTTCCATTTTCAATCCACTTCGGTTTGTCTTTAATTTTTTCACCAAATTTCCACTAGGATCCGATTCGAATTAATTGAGTGGTTCTCACTGGATCCAACTTAAATCTGATTCAAATAAATAAATTTATATTTGAGGGAAGTTTGTGCTAAATTTGTATTTAAATATGTTTTCTGATGGTTGAGGCAAGTGACTTAAGTGTGCTTGGTGGATAATTCATATGGTCTCACAAAATACTTAGCATAACTGGAGTAGCTCAAATAAGCTCATACTTAAAATATAATCTCAACCTCAAATTGAAAATATAGTAAAATAAGCGTAAATATAAAGAGCACGCAATGTTTACTTGATTTGGTCTTCGACTGATGTCTATAAGAGCAAGTCGTTACTAATCCACTATATAAATGAGAGATTACACGAAATTTTAAGATGAACAGCACAAGCTATATAGGTAGATATCTATATATAGATTGGTGTTCATAAAGATAAAGATGGTGACTAAAGATATGAAGAGTGATAGATGATATGGTAGAGAAGATAATGGGGTGGAAAATGAAAAATGGCCTCCCAAAAATGAAGAAGTTTGTGATGATCTAAAAGATAGAGAGAGAGAGAGAGAGAGTGGAGAGCCCACAAATATGGGTGAATAAGATATTTATATAGCGGAGGCCAATGTAAAAGAGAATTAATAAAATTTAGGGTTAGAAGTCATGCTTAAGTCAAAAAAAGAGTATGTTTTTAGGGCTATATGTCACATCTTAGGAAAAGATTATAAGAAATTTTTTTATTAGGTTTATTCTTTCTTATAAATACCTTGAAGTGTACAACATTGAGTATGGATTTTCAAAACCATCCAATGTACTAAATTCTTCTAAATGGCGTCTTTAATTGCTCCAAATATTATGGCCATTTTGACCTTGTAATTGTCCACTGTCCTCCATTTATTGGTCCCAAAATATCCTTCCAAATTTACCCCAAACAAGAACCCTAGTTTTTTATGCTGTGTTGAAAGAATTAAAAGTCAAGAAACTCTAATAAAAATTTTGGTCTTGTCGATACGTGGTTGCTTCCAGTTGCTAGTTCATTTGTCTTGCAATCCTTTGGGAGCAGATGGGGTAATCGAGGGAGCTCAGCCCTGCTGATAAAACAAAAATTTGCTATAACTATCTTCGATGGTGACTTATTCTGTGAATTTCCTTAGATTGATGTAAATTTAAAGCAGGTTTAGGGTTTATTAAATCATATACTTGGGAGGCTCCATAAGAACTTTGAAGGTTAAATTATCGAACGAAAATAATTTTTTGAAAGGAATCAACTTACAGGACATCTACCCCCGCAAATTAGCTTACTTATTAGTTGAACTTATGTGCCTCTACATAAAGTCTACGCAATTTTAGTGTACGATGTTGTGCAAGAATTATGCAATTCACGGCACGCTAATCATCATCATTTGAATGAACAACACTTGTGCACTCACCAGGTGCAGTGGTGGTTCCCTACTTCCCACTTATTTAGCACTTTTGCACTCATATGATATGGATCCCCTTGCCCCTGATATTTCCGGTCGAGCTTCAGAAATTTCAAAGGAGATAGCCCTTTAAGACCTTTTTTGCTTTTTGCTTTTTCTTCAATTATTTGATTGTTTTTATCATTACAAGTTTGCCTGCCAACCCATCTACCAAAATCAAATCACTCCCTTTCTTTTCCTCTTTTGATAGCCATAGCTAATGTTGAGAAAATATGATTAAGGTTTCTCTCGTTCCAACACCTGTATCTTAGTGAAATATGCCTCCAATATCAATTGTCTAATGGTAAATGAACTGTTTCTTATCCAAGGTTTTTGTGAGCATTAAAATGAAGATGGATAATGATGATGATAACATTACTCTTAATTTCCTTTCCTTTTTCTAATTAACAAAGAACACCTTGTTGAACGATTACCAAGTGTAAATAAGAGAACGGTTAATTTGACTCTCTCTCTCTCTCTCTCTCTCTCTCTCTCTCTCTATATATATATATATATGGAAGTTCATAATCTAATAAAATTAGACTTATCGGAGATGCCAACTTTATAAATAATGGACTAAACACTGCCCACTGCATAACTAATGTAAATCTAAATAGGTTTTAGGCTTTTTTAAATCATATACTTGGGTGAGGTTCCAAAAGAACTTTGAAAATTAAATGGTCTAACGAAACTCATTTTTTAGGGGGAAAGGAATAAACTTATAGGACATATACCTCCAGAAATTAGATTACTTATTAGTTGAACTTCCGTACCTCTGCAAATGGATTTAAGGTCAACGTACTCAATCCCAAAAAGTCCACACAATAATAATGGAGGCTCCATTATTAGTTGGACACCGTGTGGACTCCATCAGTTGCCCGGCAAAAGTTAGTGTAATCCGCAAATTAGACTGGGACCATTATTAGTTGTACTCCGAGGCATTATAATTTTTCTATTGCCATTTAAATTGGCTAGCTGCGAATGAGAACTTGAAAATGACATACGTAATTTTATGAGCCACCAATAATAATGGAGGCTCTTACGTTTAGGGATGGCAATGGGCAGCGTCCGCAGCGGGTTTATCATTACCAAACTCAAACCCGCACAAAATTTAAATTATCAAACCCACCTGCAACCCGCAGCGGGTTTTAATTTTTTTAAGAAAACCCATCCGCAGCGGGTTTTGACAATTACCAAACCCGCAATGGTACCCAGCAGATTTTTTACGGGTTTTTACATTTAAAATCACCAATATTTAATATATAAATTTATAATAATAACCTCAATTTCTACATAACATACTCAATTTTACATTTAACTAATGTAAATGAAAAATTAGAATTTCAACATCAATCCAATACATTCTCAAATTTAAGTATAAGTTATACAAATTCATTTAAAAAATACAAATTAGTATCTAAAAATAACAATTACATTTCATATAATCATTTAAAACAAACTCTAAGAGAAGATACTTCATTGTATTCACCGCAACAAGCACCCATCCAACACGATGCCTACAATAATAATTAATATTATTATTTTCAAATACTAATTCGGAGAAAAAAATTATATTAATGAAATAATTCATGTATTAAGTTAAAGAAAAAATAATACATACAAAATTATAATAGGCATATAACAATCCATGAATTAAGTTAAAGAAACTTAATTCTTTACCTCATCAACAATATCTTCATCTTCGGAGAATTTGCTATTTCCTACTTTATATAGAAAAATCTGCATCTACAGGTAACAAGTATATCAAGAAAAAAAATATAGATGATTATAAATTTGTATATTGTAATGTATAATAGATATTATACTGCATTGAAGTTAAAATGCATTTTGAATAATTGCATAATTTTCTTTATACATGTTTTAAATTAAAAAATTTTAATTAAAATTAAATTAAAAATATTTAAAAAAATATTGCGGGTTTAACAGATATCCATGCGGGTATCCATCGCATTTAAGGTCACTACCAAACTCACACGCATCCATGTGCGGGTTTTAATTTATAATATTAACCCCACCCACAACGGGTAAAATTACCCGTAGCGGGTGGGTTTGGGCGGGTACAATTGCTATCCCTACTTACGTTGAGTTTTATTACAGTCTCTGAATTCTAACTTTTTTTATTTAAATCCTGTACGCTGGTGGCGTATGTATTATACAGTCTTGAGTATATCTATTGGGAGTCTGATTCATACATATGAAACTTTTAGTGACAGAATAAATTCAAATTAGACTGGGACCACACCGTTTTATCCCGAGGCGACACTCTTATAAGGTAAAATCAATAATTTTTATATAAAGAAGTGACATTAAATTTGTTTCCCAACTTTTTAGATGGACTATTTATTGAAGGAGAACTTTACGTGAAGTGATTTAATTTGTAAAAAAAGGAGCTAACTTACTGCTCATTTTTTTGCTATAATTTGCAAGTAATAATGCCTGCACTAATGAAAAGTTTCAGTTAGATATGCAAGTTCCAATATAGTATGCTATTGATTAAAAAATAAATAAATAAATAAATAAAACATCATCTTAATGTTTATTTCATGGAAACCAAATGTTTAGAGTAACTTGATTTACAAGAACCCGGTTCGCGAGTCCATGTTTTGTCTAGGAAGCCTCAGTAGCCTTGCGTTATCACATCACAAGTAATAGAAGCATCAAAAATAGCTTTTGTTTTGATATAATAAAGATTTGTACTTCTAAATTCAGCATTTGAGTTCGTTACGATGAAGTTTCTGAGTTTCTTAATGACCTAACGTAACATCCTTTATTAGCCGGAGTCAAGAATAAAAGGTGCTAATGGGCAGGCGTGTCAAAGCAGAGTGATTCGCGACAATCACAAATGTGATCTTAACTAGCTCTCTGTGAAAAGCTCGTCTTTGTAATCTTTTTGATACTCTCTATGATAACATTGGAAAAATCTTCCCAACTTGACGCATTGACTTGTTGACCTCTCAATTGCTCTTGTGTGTGGCTTCTATAAATTTGGCGTCCAACATGCTCGTTTTCTGCACCGTTGTATGTTTTCCAAAGGCTAAGAGTCATCAAAAGATCTTTTGAATTTCAATAAAACTTCGGTTTAACTTTATTTATTTGATTGTGTTTTTGGAATATCAATGGGGTCACCCATCCTCAATACAGTTGTTCCTTCTCTTGTTTTGTTGATCCTATTTTTTGTGTTAAGTTTCTTAATAACTGTTTCTTCAGAATCTAATGAAGAAGCTGATGCTCTTCTTAAATGGAAAGCCAGCCTTCAAATCCATAACCGATCTCTCCTTTCTTCTTGGATTAAGGACACCACCAATGTTTCATCCAAAACAAGCCCGTGTGCTTGGTATGGAATCAGTTGCAATGACGCCGGAAGAGTCGTCAACATTACGCTCCCAGCTAAAGGATTAAAAGGTAAGCTTCATGATTTCTCATTCTCATCGTTTCCTCATCTTACGTATCTTGATCTCAGCTATAATAAACTCTTCGGTACTATCCCGCCTCAGATTAGTAACCTTACGAATCTCATCCACCTTTATTTCGGAGGCGATCAATTTTCAGGAAATTTTCCACCAGAAGTTGGTCTTATGAGTCATTTGAAGTTCCTTTACATTGATACGAACCACTTAGATGGCTCAATTCCACCAGAACTAGGTCGGTTAAGTTCTATAGTGGAGCTTTCCTTGTTCTCTAACCACCTGAACGGTTCAGTCCCTCCTTTAGGTAATTTGACCAACCTACAACAACTAATCCTCTTTTCTAACAACCTATCCGGTTCCATTCCTCCCTCCCTTGAGTATCCCATGTTAACCACGCTAAATTTGGATTTCAATCATTTTACAAGTTATTTACCGCATAATGTTTGTCGAGGTGGAGCATTACAGTATTTTACTGTTTCTGAAAACCATTTTCAAGGAACAATCCCTACAAGCTTGAGAAATTGCACAAGCTTATTCCGAGTACGCCTTAATGGAAACAACCTTACTGGAAATATATCAGAAGCTTTGGGCATTTATCCTAACTTGACTTTTATAGATCTCAGCCGCAATAATTTTTATGGTGAAATCTCATCTAATTGGGGGAAATGCCCAAAATTAGCCAGTCTCAATGTTTCGATGAATAACATTACTGGAGGTATACCGCGAGAGATTGGAAACTCGTCTCAACTACATGCACTCGATCTTTCATTGAATCATATAGTTGGGGAGATTCCAAAGGAATTTGGGAAGTTAAATTCTCTAACCAAGCTCATTTTGAGAGAGAATCAACTTACAGGACGCCTGCCTACAGAAATCGGCGCATTCAATGAACTTGAATACCTCGACTTATCTGCAAATAGATTCAACAATTCAGTCCCAGAAAGTCTCGGCAACTTGCTAAAACTGCACTACTTGGGTTTAAGCAACAACCAGTTTGTCCGAGAATTGCCAAAGGAATTGGAGAAGCTGGTTCAACTTTCGGAATTAGATTTGAGTCACAACTTTCTTGGAGGAGAATTACCATCTCAGATCTGCAATATGGAAAGCTTGGAGAAGTTGAACCTCTCCCTCAACAACCTGTCTGGATCAATTCCAAATTGCTTCGAGGGAATGCATGGTCTATCAGTCATTGACATTTCCGATAATCAATTGCAAGGCCCAGTTCCAAATAGCACAGCATTTCGGAATGCCCCAGTGGAAGCGTTAGAGGGGAATAAGGGATTGTGTGGAGGTGTGAAAGGAATGCAACCATGCAAAGTTCACTCGTCACACAAGCAAAATTCTGGAGCCAAGTGGTTTGCAATAGTGTTCAATGTTTTAGGAGCACTATTTGTTTCAATGGCGTTGATAGCAATTTTCATTCTTCGAAAGCGGAAGTCAGACTCAGGAGATCCACAGAGTAGCAGCCAGAACCCTCAGGGATTGTTTTCTATTTTAAATTTTGAAGGGAAACTTGTGTACGATGAAATTGTTAGAGCAACAAATGATTTTGATGCAGAGTATTGCATTGGAAATGGTGGACACGGAAGTGTTTATAGAGCTGAGCTACCATCTGGGGAAGTCGTAGCTGTTAAGAAATTTCACTCACCACTTCCATGCGATCAGATTGCAGATCAAAAAGAATTCTTGACCGAAGTTGAGGCCTTGACAGGGATACGACATCGAAACATTGTGAAGTTTTATGGATTTTGCTCACATTCCCGACACTCTTTTTTGGTCTATGAATTTCTTGAAAGGGGTAGCTTGGCTGCGATCTTGAGCAGCGATGCAGCAGCACAAGAACTGGGTTGGAGTCAGAGAATGAATATGATCAAAGGCGTTGCTGATGCCTTGTCTTACTTGCACCATGACTGCTTTCCTCCGATCGTCCATCGAGACATATCAAGTAAGAACTTGTTGCTGGATTTGGAATATGAAGCTCATGTTGCAGACTTTGGGATTGCTAAGTTTCTGAAGCCAGACTCGTCCAACTGGACTGAATTTGCTGGCACATACGGATACGTTGCACCAGGTATTTAATATTCGTTTGTTACCATTTTGAGTAATATTTTTATGTTATGTGTGTCGTAACATAACAATGTACCTAGATATTGTTGAAAAAAATATGTAGTACATTCAGCAGACTTGTAAAAGCTTACTAGTTTATGCACATTTATCTCATAAACAGAGTAAACAATTTTTTTTTTTTTTTTGGGTCTTTGACCTTGCAGAGCTTGCTTACACAATGAAGATCACAGAGAAATGCGATGTGTACAGTTTTGGAGTGTTAGTGTTGGAAGTGATCAAAGGGAAGCATCCAAGAGATTTTCTTTCTTCGATTTCATCTTCATCTCTCAACACGGATACAGCACTTGATGAAATGTTGGACCCGCGTCTTCCAGCTCCATCAAGCAGTGTTCAAGAAAAACTGAGATCAATCGTGGAGGTTGCGTTTTCATGCTTAAATGAGAGTCCGGAGTCTAGACCAACTATGAAGATAGTCAGTCGACAATTGCAGATTTCAGCTTCCTTGACTAAGTCTTAATTTTCTAAGTATGCATCTAATTTGCTTGGTTTATTTGTCTCATGTACTGTAGTTTGTTTGGTTTAGTTTTCAAGATTCAGGAGGCGTTGGTTATTACGTCATCCTTATATGCTTGGTATACGGTGTACTCTTTCTTTATAAATAAAATAAAGTTTGCACGTGGGGCAGTGGTGACCACATTTGAGGACATGTGGAGTCTGTAGAATGAAGAACAAGATTACTAAGACAGTTTGAAATAATTAAAAATAATAATTTCGTGCAACATCTACAAAGAGGTGAACCCCTCAAAAGTAAACCTGAAAGTACGTACCACTGTATTAATTAATGGCTGGCTCTTACTTACCGATAATGTTAAATTAAATGCTAAAAGAAAAGAATATATATGGAGAAAAATTAAAAATTGAGGATAATTTACAATGTTTTTGTAGCTTCACTATCGCAGTACAAAAAAAATAGATGGCATCGGTTATGGCCACAATTTTATATCAAACAATAAATTTCTCAGCCACTCTACTTTCTTGCTTGCAGCTGCAAGTGCGATAAACTCACTTTTCGTTGTTGAGTGAGTTATGAATGTTTGTTTCTTTGAAGCCCAAGAAACGGCTCCTCCAACAACTGTAAAGTAATTTCACTTCGGAGATGTTATGGATCTTAAATAGATGGTCCAGTGGCTAAGTTAGCAATTTTAGAACCTGCTTGAGGAGTTGGCATCTATTCAACGTAAATGTACAGTGTTTGGAATTACTCTGTTTATAAATGGATAGAAGAAATCCTGGGACCGTTAAAATTCAACTTCGATGTGAGAAAGTTCCCGAAGTTAAAACTGTTATTTGTGCAGAGTATTTGTCAAAAGAAAGGTTTCAAACTTTCAATGCAGAAAAATAATTCTTTCTCATATTCTTCTCGAAAACAGAGGCAATATATAAACTAGTTACATCCTAAAAAAAGAAATAAATTGTTTCTATATTTAAATACAAGATTGATCCACTACAAGATTCCCACGCGTAATTACAAAAACAATTCTATAACTGACAGCACATGCCAACAGCCCATGCTAGCTCATGCCGACACTCCCCCTCAAGTTGGAGCATAGATATCTATCATGCCCAACTTGTCAATTATATCATGAAACCCCCTTCCTGATACTGCTTTTGTGAGTATGTCGGCTAACTGATCTCCAGATTGAACAAATGGGAACCGTATAGTTTTCTCGTCAAGCTTCTCCTTGATGAAATGACGATCTATTTCAACATGTTTTGTGTGATCATGTTGTACAGGATTCTGAGCAATCTCTATAGCTGCTTTATTATCACATTTAAGATTCATGGGTTTTGCATAATCAATCCCCAAATCTTTCAGTATGTTCTTAATCCATAACATCTCACACACACCTTGTGCCATTCCACGAAACTCCGCTTCAGCGCTTGACCTTGCCACAACCTTCTGCTTTTTGCTTCTCCAGGTGACGAGATTGCCTTCAACAAATGTAAAATAACCTGAGGTCGATCTTCTTGTTGTCTGGTCACCTGCCCAATCAGAGTCCGTATATCCTTCAATGTTTGAGACATTATTTTTTGAGAACAATAAACCTTTTCCAGGAGCACACTTCAAATATCTCAGAATTCGATAAGCTGCATCCATATGTTCTTCACTTGGTGAATGCATGAATTGGCTTACTATACTTACAGCATATGCTATGTCTGGCCTTGTGTGGGATAAATAGATTAACCTCCCAACTAGCCGTTGATAACGACCCTTATCAGTTGGAGTTTGATTTGGTAAAATCCCGAGCTTGTGATTCATCTCTATAGGCGTTTCAGCTGGTTTACAATCAAGCATACCAGTTTCAGTGAGGAAATCTAACACGTATTTTCGTTGTGAAAGAAAAATTCCACTTTTTGATCTTGCTACTTCAATCCCCAAGAAGTATTTAAGCTGCCCAAGATCTTTCATTTCGAATTCAGCAGCTAAATGTTCTTGTAGTGCTTTCATTTCAAATAAATCATCCCCTGTTAACACCATATCATCAACATACACTATTAACACCGTCACTTTTCCGCCTTTGTGTTTTATAAACAAAGTATGGTCTGAATTACTTTGTTTATAACCAGCAGCTTTCATCGTCGCTGAAAACCTCCCAAACCATGCCCTAGGTGACTGTTTTAGTCCGTACAAGGACTTCTTTAGCTTACATACTTCATTCCTACGCATAGAACGCTGTTTGATACTAGGAGGTAGCTCCATGTAAACTTCTTCTTCTAAATCTCCATTGAGAAAAGCATTTTTGACATCGAACTGTTTCAAGGGCCAATCTCGATTTACAGCTATAGAGATAATAATACGAATGGTATTTATCTTGGCTACTGGTGCGAAAGTGTCTTGGTAATCTATTCCATACCTTTGTGCATATCCCTTTGCCACTAGTCTCGCTTTATACCTATCAATGCTTCCATCCGCTCTGAGTTTTACCGTGAATACCCATCTACATCCAATTGTTTTCCTTCCCTTAGGTAGTGAAACCAGTTCCCAAGTGGCATTTTTTTGTAGAGCTTCCATCTCTTCATTCATCGCCTTAGTCCATTTGGGGTCCTCCAAAGCATCCTGTACACTACTAGGAATAGATATATTGGATAATTGATTAATAGTAAGGGCAAATGATTCACACAACCTATGAGATGACATGTAGTTACTGATTGGGTATTTTATTTTGGATTTGGGATCAGGTTCATATTGTTTCTTTGGAATTCCTCTATTTGACCTTTGTGGATATCTAGGATTCATGTCTTCTACAGGAAAAAAATGTTCATTAGACTCATTAGATAATGGATTTGAAATTACCTGAGGAGGAACACTTTCGGTTAATTCTTCAGTTAATGGTGTAGACATGGGTAACTCTAATGGCCTTTATTGTGCTTCAGACATGTCCAGAAAATTGGAGGGATCACATTCGGTTTCAGTCATGTTATCACACCCTTGTTGACCCGCATTTCCATCACCATTTTGAAGTTTTTCGACCATGTCTTCTAATTCTACAAATTCGCCTCCTCCTTCATTTTCCCTTTGACCATTCTCGTCACACAAACTCTCCCCCGGGAGGGAATGGTGAGAGACTCCCCCTGAATAATAAGGTTCTAATTCATGAAAAGAGACATCCAAAGTTACATGTAATTTTTTTGTGTGTGGATCATAGCACCTATAACCTTTTTGAAGGTCAGAATAGCCAATAAAAACACAGCGTTTGGCACATGGATCAAGTTTTGTTCGTAAACTTTTTGGAATGTGAGCATAAACAACACAACCAAATATTCGAGGTTCAAGATTAGGAAGATGAGGAATTGAGAGTAAGGATTGCATTTTTTATTGGGGAGTTTGAAAATCTAACACTCGTGAAGGAGTTCGATTAATGAGATAAGCTGCAGATTTTACAGCTTCTCCCCAATAAAATCGAGGCATGTTCATGCCAAAAAGAGAAGCACGAACCACCTCTAAAATCTGTCTATTTTTCCTCTCAGCCAGCCCGTTTTGTTGTGGGGTGTAAGTGCATGAGGTCTGATGACGAATTCCATGAGTGTTCAAAAACTTGCCAAGAGAGGCATCCATATACTCAGTACCATTGTCAGATTGAAGTACACGAATCTGCTTTTGATATTGAGTACTTACCATTTTGTGAAATTCTTGAAAGGCTAGACATACATCACTTTTTTTGATAAGTAAAGACACCCAAATCATTCGAGTACATTCATCAATAAATGTCACAAAAAAACGAGCTTTAGAAAGAAAAGCAACTTTTGCAGGACCCCAAACATCGGAATGAATCACCACAAAAGGTTCTAGACTTTTATTTAAACTTGGTAAATAAGAAGTGCGGTGGCTTTTAGCCATCTTACAAATGTCACAATGAAAATTCAAATCATTTAGAGTTGAAAACAAATGAGGCTGTAATTTTTTGAGATAACTAAAAGAAAGGTGTCCTAATCTACGATGCCATAACCAAACATTTGCCTGAGTTCTATCTTTATTAGAAGCTTGATTTGCCTGACTGATATTTGGTCCCTCATTTTCTGTCAATTCCAAGTAATAGAGTTTACCCCGTCTAACACCATAACCAAGAATCTTCCGAGTTAGGATGTCCTGAAAAACACAAAAAGTGGGCCAAAACGTTACAGTGCAAGCAAGTGTGGAGGTAATTTGGCTAACTGACAAAAGATTATATTCAAGAGATGGGACAACAAGAACTGTATCTAATGTAAGAGTATTACTCAGGGTAATAGACCCTTCCCCAATAATCGGAGAAGTACTACCGTTTGCAGTGGAGATAACAGATTGAGAAGAGTGAAGAACAGATTTTAATTGGCTAGAATCTCTGGTCATATGCTCAGATGCACCTGTATCAATAATCCACATTCTATTCTTAGAAGTTACAGAACATACAGATGCCTTACCAATTATACCCGGGTGGGCAACATTTGCTGAAGGGGATGGTTGTTCTTCATCCTTTGCTGCTGTCACATTAGCCTTCCCAAATATTTTCTTACGAGGCTTCTTTGAGAAATCCCACCAATCTGGATAGCCAATGATTTCATAGCAGCGTTGTTGTGAATGACCTTTTTCTCCGCAGTGAGTGCACACAAGGTTGTTAACTTTGCTGGATGATTGATTGCCTCGATTTTTTGAAGATCCATTTCGGTTTTGACTGACCAGCATGGCAAGGTTCTCCGAAATTAAATGAGAGCCTCCCATTGTTTGTCTCTGTTGGTAATCCCTTCTAACATAAGCATATGTGCTCTCTAAATCAAGTTTTGGGTCTTTTCGCAATATTTCTCCACGAACCTGTTCAAACTCTGAGTTGAGGCCACTTAGAAAAATATGAACTCGAAGCCTAGCCATTGCAGAATGCAGCTGTAATACCCCTTCGACTGTGCCTTCTTGAGTGGTAGTCCTATGATCGATTTCCTGAAAAATGGCAACCAATTCATTGTAATACGTTGGCAATGGTCGCCCATCCTGTTTGGTAGAGAAAGATCTTTGGTTCAGCTCAAAAATATAGGTTTCATCGGTTCCGTCATAGAAGGTTTTTGATACAGCCTCCCATATATCTTTGGCTGTCGGAAGACGAATAAATCGTTGCATCAACGATGGACTCATTGAGTCAATCAACCAGCTCTTGACTCTTTGATTGTCAGTAATCCATGGTCCAAGATTAGGATCTCCAGGTGCTGGTTTCTTCGTTTCTCCAGTAAGATAACCAGCTTTGTTGCGAGCACTAATCTGCATCTCCATGAGTTGAGACCATAATGAGTAGTTGGTCTCATCTAGAGTGATTCCAGTTGGAAATGCCGAGTTGTCTTGATGAACAACAACTTGTGGTGCTGGTGGTGGGATAATATCCATTGATACGCCTGTGATATCAACCATAGAGTTCACAACAATCGGTGAGTATTCAAAATACAAATACGAATTTTGAAAGAAAAAGAACGTATTCGATTGTCAACAAAAATTCTCTTGATGAGGAACCCGCTCTGATACCATGTCAAAAGAAAGGTTTCAAACTTTCAATGCAGAAAAATAATTCTTTCTCATATTCTTCTCGAAAACAGAGGCAATATATAAACTAGTTACATCCTAAAAAAAGAAATAAATTGTTTCTATATTTAAATACAAGATTGATCCACTACAAGATTCCCACGCGTAATTACAAAAACAACTCTATAACTGACAGCACATGCCAACAGCCCATGCTAGCTCATGCCGACAGTATTGCCTCACCTGTGCTGGGGAATATTCTGCAGCAATCAAAAGTGAAGAATGGTTTCATATATATCAAAATTCCTGGGGTGCCTCATGAAGCTGTCTATGCATTCTTTCGTTTTCTCTATTCCTCCTGGTATGTGGAAAGAATGTTGCCATATTCCCATTGTGTTTTGAGTATCTAGTTTCTTAAAATGATGAATATGGTTTTCAGAGGATTTGCATGTACTGACTTATTGGGTCCTAGATTCCTTGAAAATGAATTATTATGGGTTTTGATGATTCAAAAAGGGGTCCCAGATATATCAAAATTCCTTGGTTTAATTTTTAAGAATCGTAAGGCGTTGGTTATTACGTCATCCATTTATACTTGGTGTATGGTGAACTCTTTCATTTATAAATAAAATAAAGTTTGCTCATTCCTTGGAGGTTTAATGACATCCATCTCTGTATATATAAAAGACTACGTCCAATCAGAGATTTGATTTTAAATATATTTTAGTTTGAAGAGCGTACGGGGCAGCGATGAACACATTTGACAAGTTGGAATGGGGAATATGTTGAAGAGTTTTGTAACTAAAATGTTGTAGCTCAAAATCAATTAGACTTTTTTTCTTTTCACTTGATTAAATTCATGACAATGGAAGAAAAGCTTTTAATTTACGAACCTTAGTATAATTTTTTAAATAGAGCTTATTTTACTATAGCTTTGTTAGTTGAGCTTTTACGAATAAAATTTTTGAATAAAAATAATAATTATTTGATTGTCAACAAGAGCTTTTATTAAAAATTATTACTTTAATAGGCAATTTCTTTTAAAATTATGTTATGAAAAAATGAAATAAGATTGTCAAATAAGTAAATAATATTCTTAAAATTTCAACATTTTAAAAAGTTTTTTAACTTTTTCTCTAAAAAATCCAGAATTTGAGCTTTTGTTTGTAAAGGTAAAATAACTTATTTAATCCTAAAAAATTCTACTAAAAAATTTACTAACAACAATAATAAATTTAAAAAGAAATAATGAGATTAAATAAATACCTATGGCCATTAGATAAGCGATGCTAAACAAAGACTAAAAAATAAAAAAGAACTGATGAAAATGCAATAGATCAGCTTATGGGAGACAAAATGAGTTTTACCTTCATTAAATACAAGAAATAAAAAAATTGAGAAGCTCCACACAGGGAGCAAGAAAAGTAGAGAACCAAAAGTTAACATAAATAATAGTTAAAAAGCCATTAGCATCTCTAGAAAGAAAAAGTGAAGCTTATGCAAGAGGTGAAGACCACAAGTGAAAGAAAAGGTAAAGCATCTACATGAGGTAAAGATCACCAAATAAAGTCTGTACAATGAAGCTCAAGATTAACAATGACAATCTTGAGCAGTATTTCAACATCAAAAGAATTTATTCGGTTGGAGTCAGAATGAATGTGATAATATTTGCTCCACGATTTCTTTCCACCGATTGTCCATCGAGGCATATCAAGCAAGAATGTGTTGTTGTATTAGGGACAAAATTTTAATTACATCTCAACTTCGTAAATAGAGGTACTTATTGAAATATAATTAAGGTAGCAAGAGGCCATTTGAAGTGTAAAGAAGGGTAGCTATAGATGGATAAGTTATGGGTCAGAAGGAGTTGAAATTCGATAAAATCTTTTGGGATTGCATCTAACAACATTTTTTTTTCTCGGTTGGATCTCAGTGTTTATACAAAAGCAAAGATTTGGATGACTAAAATGTGACGCTATACTTATAAAGTAGAGATATAGAGTTTATCACCAGTGTAACATATACATGGTCTTTACACAATTCACCATGTGACAGTGAGATGATGATGAGGTAAATTATCAATTAAAAAGATGACAGTTTGTTGTAATGTTAGATCATATGATATGCTTATTGAGTTAATGGTCATGTTCGGTCCAATTGAATAAGTCTAAAGTAGTAGTAAAGTTGAATAAGTCTAAGTTAGTTGAGATATTATCAACTTAGTTTGTCAAGTATCCAGGTCTTGATTTGTTGAGATTATTTTGTTTCATTCCTATTTCTGTTTTGTCTGGCTTGTATAAATAAGCCATTGTTGAATAATGAAGGCATGAATCATTTTATCAAAGAAATACTTGTGTTACATCTTGGAGGGATTGGCTTACTCGAATTAGCCAACTGTTAACGTTACCAAGTGTAAGGGCAAGATAGGAAGAGACAAGCAGAATATGTTAGGAAATTGGTGGGTGAAGCAGACACACAACTAAAGTAAAATTATAAGAAAATAAAGAACAAGTGTAAAAAGAGGACACTAGAAATTACGTGGTTCGGCTTTTAGCCTACGTCCACGGGCGAAGACAGAAGGAAATATTTTACTAGTGAAAAGGAGTTACAAGTATTGTAGTATTTTAGCTCACTTCCCAAAACCCCAATACACCCGAACTCTCTAAATCACTAGAATAAGAGCTTATAAATTTAAGCTCACAAAACTCTCTCTCGCTTGCTTTCTCTCAATGGAATTGCTTGAATTGGGATGCAAAATGAGGGTGGAAAGCCCTCTTTAAATAGCCAAAATTTTGGCTCTTTTTTTTGAAGAGTTGATCAACACGGCACTGGTGGTGCCCTGTTGAATGGATGGCTACCAGCTAGATGGTCTAGATGGTGTTGACCATCTAGATAGCCAATCTCGTTTGACATTTCTCCCACTTGGAGATTAGATTGCAAATCAATCAATCTCCACACCATCCTTTCTGCTTTGCCATAATCATGTTGCCTACGTTTCTGCTAGGCCACAAGAAGATCTACTCCAGATAAACTTGTCAGCATTTATCGGCTTGGTTAAAACATCTGCTAGGTTCTCCTTCGTATGGATTTTCTGTAAATCCACACTTCCGTCTTCCACTACTTCTCGAACAAAGTGATATTGAACTCCTATGTGCTTTGTCCTGAAATGAAAGGCTGGATTCCTTGCAATATGCAAGGCACTCTGACTGTTACAAAACACAGAAATTTTCTCTTGTTTGTGCCTGAGCTCCTCCAATATCCTTTATATCCAAATAGCTTCCTTGCAAGCTTATGTAGCTGCCATGTATTCTGCTTCTGTTGTAGATAAAACCACAACGGTCTGCAGTTTCGAAACCCAGCTTACAACTGCTCCTGCTAGTGTAAACACATAACCAGTAGTAGATTTCCTTTTATCAAGGTCTCCTGCAAAATCTGAATCCACATAACCCCTGACAGTAAACTCTGATCCTCCATAACATAATGCAACATCTGAGGTTCCTCTGATGTATCTCAGAATCCTCTTCACAGCTATCCAATGCTCTCCACCAGGATTCGCCATGTATCGACTAACTGCTCCCACTGCTTGTGCAATATCCGGTCTAGTGCATATCATAGCGAACATCAAACTTCCCACTGCTGATGCATACGGTACTCGAGACATCTCCTTCCTCTCCGCTTCATTGCTAGGACACATACTTGAGGATAATTTGAAATTAATAGGAAATAGGGTAGAAATTGACTTACAATCTTACATATTGAAGCGCCGCAAGATTTTCTTCAAGTAATTCTTCTGCGAAAGCCAAATCTTCCTGTTATTTATGTCTCGGTGAATTTGCATCCCTAGAATCTTGCTTGTTGGTCCCAAGTCCTTCATTTCAAACTTCCTAGCCAATTATGCCTTCAATTCTTGGATTCGATCTTTGTTGGGGCCTGCTCCCAACATGTCATCCACATACAACAACAAAATAATGAAATCATTATCTTCAAACCTCTTGTAATATGCACAATGGTCTGAACTGAGTCTGTTGTATCCAAGGCTCATAATGAAGGAATCCAATCTCTTATTCCAACACCTCGGCGCCTGTTTGAGACCGTATAGAGATTTGTTCAACCTGCAAACCAAGTTCTCCTTTCCTGTTTCTACAAAACCTTCTGGTTGGAGCATATATATTTCTTCTTCAAGTTCTCCATGAAGAAATGCAGTTTTCACATTTAACTGCTCTAGATGTAGGTCAAATGTAGCACACATTGCCAAGACTACTCTGACTGTTGTAAGTCGAACCACCGGAGAAAATATCTCGTTGAAGTCAATACCTTCTTTCTGAGCATATCATTTCACTACCAATCTTGCACGATACCGCTCTACTTGATCATTGCCATCACGTTTGATCTTGTAGACCCATTTGTTTCTAATGGCTTTTCTTCCATGTGGTAGTGGTACAAGTTCCCATATCTTGTTCTTGTGTAAAGCTTCAATTTCTTCCTGCATTGCTGTCATCCACAAAGAAACATCTAAGCTGTTTAAAGCTTCATGGAAAGTTGATGGCTCTCCATCCTCTGTTAGAAGACAGTACGCAACATTGATCTTTGTAACATACTCCGAGTGCCACGTTGGTGGTCACCTCTCACGAGTTGACCGACGAACTTCTGAAGCCTCGGACTTGACTGGTTCTTATTCCTTGTGCTCTGGTGCTGCTTCAGAAGAATCTAAATCTTCTAGATTATTTTCTACATATACCGGTATAGTCTCTGACTTTTCTTTTACAGTGTTGTCATCATCATCTTTCCTTTGCAGTTTATCTTCTATAAAGATCACTTCTCTACTGATGACGATCTTGTGGGCAGTGGGGTCCCACAGACGATACCCCTTTACTCCATCAGCATACCCCAAGAAGATACATCTTCTAGAATTTGGATCCAGCTTTGTTCTTTCTTGGGCGTTGTACATCACGTACACAGGACATCCAAATGCATGTAGGTAGGAATAATCAGTTGGCTTTCCAGTCCACATTTCTATCGCCGTTTTCAACCCAATAGCTGTAGATGGTGACCGATTTACTATATAATAGGCAGTTTTGGCTGCTTCTGCCCAAAATGAATTAGGTAGATCATCAGTCTTCAACATAACTCTTATCCTTTCTGTAAGAGTTCTGTTCATCCGTTCCATCACTCCATTTTTTTGAGGAGTGTATGCCACCGTGAACGGCCTCTGGATACCTTCTTGCTTACAGAACGCAAGAAACTCGCCATCTGTATACTCTCCACCATTATCTGTCCTCAAACACTTGATCTTTTTACCAGATTCAAGTTCCACCCGCGCTTTGTATTCTCTAAACACTGGAAATACATCTGACTTTTTCTTAATTGGATACACCCAACATCTTCTAGAATAATCATCAATGAAAGTCACCATGTACTTTGCACCTCTCATAGATATATCCGATGATTCCCAAACATCATAATGAATTAAGTCTAGAATGCATTTACTTCTGGCAATAGATCTACTGAATTTTAATCTATACTACTTACTTATAACACAATGCTCGTAAAATGATAAACTTACCGATTTGAGCCCCGGAAGTAATTTTCGCTCAGAGAGAATCTTCAAGCCTTGTTCTGACATGTGACCAAGTTTGAGATGCCACATCATCGTTGACTCTTCTCCATTTGATGCGACACATGCATCACCCTCCTGTAGTGTTTCTCCTTTAAGCATGAATAGATTAGCGCCGATCTTTTCTGCCTTCATTAATACAAGCGCACCTTTAACAATCTTCATAATTCCATTCTCCACATGAGTTTTGTACCTATGACTATCCATTTGTCCCAAAGACAATAGATTTTTCTTCAAGCCGTTGACATGTCGTACCTCTCCAATTATGCGAATTGTACCATCAAACATTTTTATTTTGATAGTACCAATACCAGCGATCTCCAAGGCATGATCATTACCCATATATACAGATCCTCCTGAGATAGGTTCATATGTGTGAAACCATTCTCTCCGAGAGGTCATGTGCCAGGTAGCTCCTGAGTCTATAAGCCAGACATCAGCTAGTCTTTTTCTGCCTTCTGAAACAGTTGGTACCTCGCTGTAAAGAATTTCACCATCATTTGAGGTACTTGCTACACACCCTGAGCATTTGATGACTCAGGTTCTTTACCATCTTTTCTCTTCTGGTTACTCCAACACTCTTTCTTGACATACCCTTTCTTGCTACAGTTGTAGCATTTCACACTCTTCTTACTTCTGGATTTTGATCTACCATGATTTTGACTCCCACTGGGGCCACGTTCCATTGATCTCCCTCTCGTCACCGATAGCGCCTCCGCTTGCTGCGAACTTGCTTGTCTGTTTTCCTTATTTTTCCGCCTGCTCTCCTCATTTAATACGGAGGCTGCAACATCGTCGAAAACTAGACTGTCCACTGGATTATTGTTCGTCAGGTTGATGATGAGTTGATCATACGAATCTGGTAGACTTTGAAGTAGAAGCTCTGCACGTTCATTTTCCTCTATATTATGACCCAACGTTGTGAGTTGTGAAAATAGTCTTCAAGGTGTTGATATGGTCAGTCACCATTGTAGATTCCGCCATTCGAAGAGTATAGATTTTTCTCTTCAAGAAGATTTTGTTGTGTAGTGACTTGGTCTCGTACAATTTTGTGAGAGTATCCCATATTTTCTTCGCTGTGTTTTTCTCTGCCACACTGGATAATACTCCATCTGCAAGTGCCAAGTGTAGATCAGAAATGGCATTACCATCTACCTCGTTCCACTTGTCATCAGTTATCTCCATGGGCCTTTCTCCAATTGCTGCCAAGCAATTATTTTTCCTCAATACAGCTTTCATCTTTATTTTCCACAACGAAAAATTATTTCCATTAAATTTCTCAATTTCATACTTTGCCGTCATTTTGATGATAAATACCGCGCACAAGCTAGTATACCACCTTAAATAGTTGTGAGTATGTGTAAGAATGTACACCAGGAAAGTTCCTAAGAAAGACTGGAAGGGTCACAATGGTCCCACTTAAAACCCAGACTCCTTAAGCTCTTATTGCCTTTGTGACAGAACTTTCTTAAACATGTATAAAAAATCACACAGTTGCTTTACTCACACCACTATCCCCTGTTTTGCACCGCCAAATTCTTGGATCGCTCCCACCATTTCTTGTGAACAGTACCGTATATGTGAACAGTACCCGACTCCAAAAATACAACCAATAGCTGATACCACTGTTAGGAAATTGGTGGGTGAAGCAGATACACAACTAAAGTAAAATTGTAAGAAAATAAAGAAAAAGTGTAAAAAGAGGACACCAGAAATTACGTGGTTCAACTTTTAGCCTACGTCCACGGACGAAGACAGAAGGAAATATTTTACTAGTGAAAAGGAGTTACAAGTATTGTAGTATTTTAGCTCACTTCCCAAAACCCCAATACACTCAAACTCTCTAAATCACTAGAATAAGAGCTTATAAATTTAAGCTCACAAAACTCTCTCTCGCTTGCTTTCTCTCGATGGAATTGCTTGAATTGGGATGCAAAATGAGGGTGGAAAGCCCTCTTTGAGTAGCCAAAATTTTGGCTTTTTTTTTTTAAGAGTTGATCAACACGGCACTGGTGGTGCCGTGTGTTGAATGGATGGCTGCCATCTAGATGGTGTTGACCATCTAGATGGCCCATCTCGTTTGACAGAATAAAAAT
The DNA here is from genome assembly GCA_029633175.1 of Citrus glauca. Taxonomy (NCBI): domain Eukaryota; kingdom Viridiplantae; phylum Streptophyta; class Magnoliopsida; order Sapindales; family Rutaceae; genus Citrus; species Citrus glauca. Next base: position 39,865,140 of record JAQOOD010000003.1, on the reverse strand, counting down.
AGCTTGCTTGTACCATCACATGTGGTGAGCACATGTGAGGAGATGGAATGGCGCATATGTATGTTGAAGAGTTTCGTAACCAAAATTTTTTTGGGCTAAAAAACGACAGACTTTTTCATTTTTACTTGATTAAAACCGCGATAAACGAGAAGAACTTTTAGCGGGGGACAAAATGAGTTTTACGGCTCATTCAATACAAGAAACTATAATATTGAAAAGCTTCACGCAGGAAGAAGGAAAAGTAAGGAACCAAAAGTTAACAGAAACAATAGTCTGAAAAGCCATTAGCATCTCTAGAAAGAAAAGGTAAAGCTTCTACAACAGGCGAAGACCACAAGTGAAAGAAAAGGTAAAGCATCTGCAAGAGGTGATATTAGCTCATTTTCGACAAAATATAATGACAATTAAGCTAAATAATTACGAATAATCCAAAGGGGTTGGAGACTAAAATTGAAGGTGAACTGCCATTGAAGGGTCAGAATCAATCACTAAAACAAGTGCCATAACCTCAGCATAGTAACAATTAAAAAATAATTTCTTGCGCATGTACAAAGAGGTGAGCCACTCGAATGTAAACTTGAAAAGTGTTCACAACTGGATTAAATAATGGACAATTCATAGTTATTGTTAATGTTAAAAGAAAGGAATAGATTGGGAAAAAAATTAAGGATAATTTACAATTAATGTAGTCCGTGTGATTTAAGGAAAAATCCAGTAAGCCAGAAATAATTAGTACTATTTTTCAAATAAGTCCTCTGACCGGGTTTGACCATTCACCGTACTGCAAAGTAAGCGAAAAAATCGACTTCTTAGCAGCCCACTCTATGATGCGATTAATTTCATCCATTCGCTGATTCGCGTGCTGGTAGTTCGGCAAGTTCATTTGTTGGCTGGAGAAATTTGATATTTTTGGTACCAAAATATATACATATGTGTGCGTGTGTGTGTTTCCTTTAATTTGTGAATTTGGTATTACTTCTGATCAGGTGTGCGAAACAGAAACAACGGCATTTATTACAGAAATATTTCTAATTTGCAGTATGGAAAGCTTGGAGATGTTAAATCTCTCCCAAAATAACCTGTCAGGTTCAATTCTAAGTAATTTTGAAGAAATGCGTGGCTTGTCATTGGTTGATGCACCTCCTACATTGAATTACAGGGCCCAATTCCAGTTGACAGATATACTGCCAGAAAATAAATAAACTCTGTATGGACAAACTTGACACTCCCGTGGCCACATATGTTCCAAAATCTACATATGGCCATAATTTTGATACAAAAGCCAATGGAATTGTTGACCCTTATAAATTATGAATTACATCCTAATCGAGTTGCATAATTTTGGATAGAAAATCTTGCTTTGACCATTATACCGCTTAGAAATATCAAATTCCAAGGCTCGTCATTAATTGGGATAGAATTTTATATCTCACCTTTCTAAATAATTTACTTAGCATTCAAATATAAAGTGGCCAGTGGACATGCCGAGCGTTAAAATGAAAGGAGAGAGAAGAGTAGTAGTTCAGATACGGTTTAGAAGGAGTCAAAATTTTTTCCTCTTTCCCTGTTTGGATCTCAGTGTTCATATAAAGCAAAGATTCGATGACTAAAACATGAGGCTGCTTATAGGAAAATGCTTGATGTAGAGAAACACAAGAGAAAGACGAGAGAAACAATAAAGAAAATGGTAGAGAGAGAGTGAGTGGGGAAAAAGAGTGAGCAAAATTCTCTCGTCTTTCTCTCGTGCTTCTCTCTCTAGCATTACTCCTACTTATATAATATAGAGATATAGATTTATGGGCTCTGATCTAGTGGGTCACGTGTGAAGGGCATCCATAAGATGAGTGATGGCGTCTACCAGATTAGTTCTCTGGAGTTTAGATCACCGGGTAACACAGACATTGACTAGGCATTGACTCCTTCACTTGTCAATTGCTCTTTTGCTTCCGCTAGAATTGTTTTCTGCAACGTCGTTAAATTATAAATGAGTGTTTGATAACCTTTTCAATTTCAATCAACTTTTGTATTACCTTAATTATTTTGTTTCCTTCCTACGTAATTGATCATGTGTTTTTATAATATCAATGTTGTCACGAACCTTGAATAGAGTATCTTTTACTGTTTCGTTGATTCTATTTTATACGTGTTGTATTAGAAATTAGAATTTTTTCTTATCATTGAAAAACCCGGGGATGAAATCTAACACGTACTAATTAATTAAATTTATTTCATAATAATAAACTAAAATAATTTTTTTAATAATTTGATAACTTTACCTTAAAAGAAAAACTTTGATTATGAACATGGACCCTTTTTTTTCCCAATCCAAAGCTTATCCTATGTTTGGCAAGGTTTTATATACTGGGAGAGGGTTATATAGAGAAAAACATATCCATTGGAACCGTACCTCCAACAGGATAAGTTGGGAAAAGCAATCAATAATTTAACTAATTAATTAAAATTATTAAAAAAAAGTTGAGGGTGGGACAAAATCAAATTTATTTTTTATCCTTTACCTCCCCATGATACTATTCAGTCAGGGCCTAGAGACAAATTAAATTAATTATTACTAAGATAACAATATTATAGGAAAATCAACTTATTCTAATTCAATTATTTAATGATATACATATTACATAAATTAAAAAATTATAGAAATTTTTATTTATATTTAATTAACTTCTATTTACATTGATTCAAATAATTAGTACCAATGTTTTTGTTAATAATATAAAATATGTTATTGGCAATAATAAAAAATGTATTACAAATAATATATAATACATTTAAATATCTTGTAATTTAGATGTATATTTTTATTTTTTATTTCATGTGGGAATCCTCCTTGTTTTCAGCTTCAAGTTCGTTTGATTTATTTATTTCCATACTAGGTACAGTATATGGTGTTCTCATCCTTTTACAATGTAGTTCTTGTTGTAATAACTAATGATTAGAATTTTCCAGATAAGTCGTCTTACCCTTTTTAATCATTAACTAATAATTCATATTTTTAACGTTTATTAAGAATTTTAGGTTTGTCTATAAATAAATGAAAGGAATTAATAAGAAAATTAAAGAAGGATGAACAATTTTGGTAGAGTTAGGATGTAAACGAAAATATAAACAATTAATTGTGGCATTAAGTATGAGAAAAATTCAATCTAGACCACTCATATTTTGATATATCATTTGTCATTAGGTCTGTAAAAGTCTAATAAACTAAGGGTTACAAATCCTTTTTTTTCTAACGTGCTCGAGTTCTACAGTACATTGGAGAAGTCCTAAAAAATTGATCAAGGCAACCTGGCTACAATTGATAGAAAGGAATCGTTTAAAGTGGCTTGATTAATTTACAAGAACGCAGTTCGCGAGTCCATGGTTTCTCTAGAAAGCCTCAGTCGGCTTGCGGTACCACAATTAATAGAAGCATAAAAAAATAGCTTGATGTAACAAAGATTTGTGCGTTCTTTTAAATTCAGCATTTGAGTTCGTTATGATGAATTTTCTGAGTTTCTTAATCACCTAGATAACATCCTTTATTGGCCGAGTCAAGTAGCTTCAGTGCCTAATCCATATTAATTCCTTGCATTTTAATGAAACAATGAGAAATCAAGTTCAAGAAGGCAAATCATATGCATCCTCACTTCAGGATTTTTGACCACTCGTATTCTGATAGATCTTTAAAAGTCTAATAAACTAAGGGTTACAAATCCTTTTTTTTTCTATCGTGCTCCTTTAAATTCAGTATAAAAGGTGCTGATGGGCAGGTGTGTCAAAGAAGAGTGATTTGTGATTATCACACCAGTGATATTTACTAGCTCTGAGTGAAAAGATCATCCTTGTAATCTTGTTAATAACTGTGCTCTCTTCTGAAATCGATTAATCAAATTTGTCTTTCACCTTGCACAGCTTGCTTAAACATACTGAATATTTGCCTTCCTTTTTCCTTCGGGGTAATTACTAAAAGTTTTATAGTCTTGGGCATGATTTTATTGTCAATGTAAAAATTTATTCTTTGCTTTTTACGCTTAATTCCGCATGATTTCTCTCAAATAAGCAAATTAATTCGTAAATTACGCTCAAAGTGTTGTATCCATTTTTTTAATGTTAATTATAAGCATTCCCTCTAAATGAATATGATCAAATTGTTACACGGTCCAAATTAGAATTACGATCACAATGTTAGTATACCGGAAATCTGGCTAGGATCGAGAAATAAATCTTAGTTTTGTTTGTTAAGCTGGTTGATGTGAATATGAAAAGATATTGTAATACAACTTTTAAAGTCTCTTTAATTTGTCTCAACATTTTGATAACTTAAACAAAGTATGTACATTTGATGATAAAAAAAGAAGGGTATTGGAAAAGCCAACCCCAAAATATTTAGTCTTTCTGCTCTTTCTCTGGCATAATTTTCGAGGAGACAAAATGCCCAGCAAACAAGTTAATTTGATCCGTTAGGATCGAAAGAAACGTTAATTAGTCAATTCGTCCATTAATCTTGGTCACAAATGCTTATTCTATGTTCTGGGACGACTTTCCATGGACTTCAATTGGAGTTCGAAGGAGAATGGCTATCAATACAAAGATTTTTTTAACAGAACCGCATGCAACAAGTGAACCTTTTATTTGGAAAACTCTTCCCTACTTGATCAGGCTTTGACTCATACGCCTCTCAGATGCTTGTTTAGAAAAAGCTTGTGGGCACGATCCCCATACCCCTAGAAACACTCCACACCTTCAAAATACAAAAGGTATATGAGGAGGAAACGATAGGAGAGCAAGGCAAAAAAAAAAAAAACACTAATTCAAAACAAAGTCAATACCTTTACAAGAATTCCACATCTTTGCTAACTTAAGCATCGGAGTGGAATTCGGAAATCTCATTTTCCAATTGTCCCATTTCACATTTTGGTTTATTATGTGTGCAAATGACTTCCATCTACTGCACTTGGTTCAGTTCACATAGAAAAGAAATAGGTATTTACGATCACATATATTTTTTTATTATATTTCCAGATAAGTCATCTTACCGTTTTTAATCATTAACTAACAATTCATATTTTTAACGTTTATTAAGAATTTTAGGTTCGTCTATAAATAAATGAAAGGAATTAATAAGAAAATTAAAGAAGAATGAACAATTTTGGTAGAGTTAGGATGTAAACGAAAATATAAATAATTAATTGTGGCATTAAGTATGAGAAAAACTCAATCTAGACCACTCATATTTTGATATATCATTTGTCATTAGATCTTTAAAAGTCTAATAAACTAAGGGTTACAAATCCTTTTTTTTCTAACGTGCTCCAGTTCTACCGTACATTGGAGAAGTCCTAGAAAATTGATCAAGGCAACCTGGCTACAATTGATAGAAAGGAATCGTTTAAAGTGGCTTGATTAATTTACAAGAACGCTGTTCGCGAGTCCATGGTTTCTCTAGAAAGCCTCAGTCGGCTTGCGGTACCACAGTTAATAGAAGCATAAAAAATAGCTTGATATAACAAAGATTTGTGCGTTCTTTTAAATTCAGCATTTGAGTTCGTTATGATGAAGTTTCTGAGTTTCTTAATCACCTAAATAACATCCTTTATTAGCCGAGCCAAGTATAAAAGGTGCTGATGGGCAGGTGTGTCAAAGCAGAGTGATTTGTGATTATCACACCCGCGATCTATACTAGCTCTGAGTGAAAAGATCATCCTTATAATGTGTGTCAAATTCAGAAATCTCATTTTCCAATTGTCCCATTTCACATTTTGGTTTATTATGTGTGCAAATGACTTCCATCTACCGCACTTGGTTCAGTTCACAGAGAAAAGAAATAGGTATTAACAACCACATATATTTTTTATTATATTTCCGATATGACTTTTCAGCATGTCAATTAATAATAGCATTCTACAAGTAGCACATGAGATTTATTTAGAGTAAAAAGTTGGTTCAAATAGAAATTGATTCTTATAATTTTAAACTTTTTAAACTATGTGGTTTTAAAATTTTTCCGAACTTTAAAATTCCAGACCGTAACATTTCTATGTATGTATGTATGTATAAAACTATTTTTTGAAGAATAAAATAATTTGAAACAATATATTTGCATGTATTATTTTCATTGTTTGCCCTCAACTTATTATTCTACAAAAAGAAAAGTATATGTATATGTATTTTGCTATTAATTTTTAAATTAATTCTAAAGAATTCTGAAATTTTTCAAAATTAATTTAAAATTATGACAATTCCCTTACTTTTTCAAATAATTTTGCATTTAATTTTGAATTATTATGATTTAAGAAATTATTTAATTAACTAAATTATTACAGATATTCTTCTTTCAGGCATCAAATAAACACCAAAGGTAAAATAGTAAGATCAGCGAAGTTCAATTGGTTTAGTCAAAGAGGGTTTCGCTATTTTTTCCGTTAAACAAGTGTCGAATGCATCTTTATTTAAAAAAAAAAAAAAAAAAAAGCGATTGAAGGTAATGGGGAACGGAATGTGACTGACGTGACAACTTCGTACGCGTCAGCCGACGTGGACGTGACCGCTTTGCGCTTGGCCTTTCGTCTTAAAAATGTGATAAGAAACACTAAACGACAGTTTTGAATAATCAATTTTAACATCAAAACATCTCAATAATTATACTTTATTTGTCCATTTTTTAAGTCAAAGTCCTTCTTCTATGTGCTTTTTGATTATTAGGAAAAATAATAATAATAATAGGTAAACCATAAGCTCGTGTAGCAATTAATGTTCAACATAATGCGGCATATTTTTTTCAAAAGTAATAACAACATTTTATTATCAATTGATAAATATCACATTTATTGTTACATCAGATTAAAATTTTAATGGAAACACTCGATATTCATTTGCTAAATCTAAAGACGACATGATTTAAAAGAAATAATAATAATAAATTTTTTTTGTCCTAGTCAATCATGACAATTCCAAAGCGAAAAATAAAAAAGGATGAAAATTACGTGTGCAAGTTGGCTGTAATAATTCTGGACTTGTCGGCCGAGACATTGGATGAATGATGAGGACAAGCTTTGACCGACAACATTATTCACGAGCGTCTGCAACATGATTCACGAGCGTCTGCAACTTGATTATCAAGTTAATTGATTGACATGAAAGAAGCTTGTGTAGTCGTATTGTAGAAACATGAATTCGGGGCACTGACTCGGTCCATAAAGCGAAGTTTAATAGTCATGCATGGATAAGGAGGGAAGTTTCATTGGTTCACACGAATTAAAATTGATGAGGGTCTCCAAGCTCATCTTATCAACTACTATTTTCTCATCTTCATGTAGAATTCGCCATTCACAGCCCCTATAAGCAATGTTAGCTTAGATGGATTATAATTTTTACCATTCAATTGTGTGTGTTTTTCTGTAATGATTGAACATTGACGATGAAGAAAGGTATTAAAAATTTATCCAAGACTTAAAAATAGTAAAAATAAATTCAAGAAACTGTGTGCTTTCTATAGCCTTGCATTGTAATAATTACTATAAGCATCAAAAAGAAAATTCGTTTTGACGTAATAAAGATTTGTACTTACTAAATTCAGCATTTCAGTTTGTTATGACGAAGTTTCTGAGCTTCTTAATCAAGTAAAATAGCTTCCTTTATTAGCCGGTCAAGTATAAAATTAAGGTGATGATGGGTAGGTGCCAAAGCAGAGTGATTTGAAATTATCCCACCAGTGATCTTTGCTAGCTCTGAGTGCAAAGATAATGTTTGTGATCTTGTTAATACTCTGTATAAATAATACTCTCTTCTGAAATCCGTTGATCATATTTGTCTTTCACCTTGCAGAACTTGGTCACAAAATGAAGATTACTGCATATTTGTCATTTCTTTTTTCCAAGGAAATTATTATGACAGTATTGAGATTTGAATGATTGTTTGCAAATTTTCTAGTTTAAAATTAAGTATGGATTTATTACCACAGTATGTTTAATCTTTGCTTTATGCTTAATTCATCTTGACTTGCTTTCAGATAAGTAAATTAATTTGAAAATTAAGATCGAAGTGTTACATCCATTCTGCCAATATTAACTACAAGCATTCAATAGGATGAAACTGTTACAAGGTGCAAATCAAAATTATGGTAACAATGTTAGTAAATTGGAAAGCTAGCTAGTCTCTACAAATTCAATATAGTCTTGTCTATTAAATTGGTGGATACGAAGGTGAATAGAAATTATAATTCAACGTTTAAAGTCTCTCTGTCTCACTCATTTTAATATCTTAACAATGTGCATTTGATGACAAAAAATAAGAGTATAGATAAGCCAACCTCAAAATATTTAGAATTTCCATTCTCTCTCTGCCGTAATTTTTGGGGAAGCAAATGCCCAGTGAACAAAAGTTTGATCAATCAATGATTGGATCCAAAGATACGTTAATTAGTCATATCTTTCCATTAATTTTGATCACAAATGCTTATCCTATTTTGTCGGACGACTTGCCATGGACGTTAATGGTTGTTGGAAGGGGAGTGGTTATCAATTGATAGATTATTTCGACAGAGTCAGAATTGCATGCAACAAGTGAACGTTTTGTTTGCGCAATTTTAAAATCGTAGATGTCTTTTAAGACTTTTGCCTTAAGCAACGGGGAAAACTCTTCCCTACTTGATCAGGCATCGACTCATACACCTCTGAATTGCTCGTCTGGATTCTTTATAATTTTGGCTCGCGTGGAAAAAGCTACTCGTGGATTCCACCTAATAACTCCAATGATTTTTCCTGAAATTAAAACCATAATCTTTAGCCTTTAACCATTTAGACTTTGGGCACGGACGAACGGTGTGTTATGTAGTTCATAGTCGAAGTGAAAACGGTCTATATTTTAGCCAATATTCGGTACATAAAAACATACTTTGAAAGTTAATTAATCTAGCGGAACTCATTTTTTAGGGGGAAAGGAATCAATTTACAGGCATATACCTCTGCAAATAGATTTAATGTCAACGTAGTCAATCCCAAAAAGTCTACACAAGTTCAGTGCACAAAAATGGTGCAAATCACGGGAAGCTTATCCGTCTTATCAACGCTTGAAAACGTGCTGAGAATTTGTTAGATTGAACACCGTGTGGACTGACTCCATCAGTTGCCCCACAAAAGTTAATGCAGTCCGCAATAGTTGTACGGCCAAAGCATTATAATTTTTCTATTGCCTTTTAAATTGGCTAGTTGCTAATGAGAACTCAAAAATGACATACGTAATTTTATGAACCACCAATAATAATGGAGGCTCTTATGTTGAGGTTTATTACAGTCTCTGAATTCTGACTTCTTTTTTCTTATTTTTTTAGTCCTGTACGCTGGTGGCGTATGTATTATACAATCTGGGTATATCTATTGGGAGTCTGATTCATCTTTATGAAACATTTAGTGACAGAATAAATTCGAATTAGACTGAGACCACACCATTTTATCCTGAGGCCCAACTTTTTAAATATATTATTTATTTAAGGAGAACTTTACGTGAAGTGATTTAATTTGTATAAAAATGAGCTAACTTACTGCTTTTTTTTTTGCCATAATTAATAAGTAATAACGTCTGCACTAATGAAAAGTTTCAATCAGATATACAAGTTCCGATATAACATGTTAGTGATAAAAAAATAAAAATAAATAAAACATCATCCTGCTGTTTATTTGATGGAAACCAAATGTTTGAAGTAGCTTTGATTTGCAAGAACCCGCTTCGCGAGTCCATGTTTTGTCTAGGAATCCTCAGTAGCATAGGCGGTGCCTCGTTAGGATTAGACGCCCCCCCTAACTTTTTAAAATTATAAATTTAATTTAATATTTATCTCATCTATCATAAAAGTCCCTATTAAAATAAAAAAAACAAAATATTAAGTATTTATCTTTAATTTCCAACCCACAAAGATATTTTTATTTTGAGATTCGTTGCACGCTAACTCTTCTTACACAATAAAAACAGAAATTACTTTATCTTATTGCGTTTATCAAAATGATTTTACTTCAATGAATCTTATGACACTTAATATTCAATTTGATGTTTACATTACATAGGTGGGTTCTAATAATAAATTTTCAAAATTGAAAGAGATTGATAGGATAACAAGAAAAATAGTTGATACTAAAAAATATAAATTATGTTCATTAAGTACTACAGTAGTAAAAGGCATTTTCAACTATGAATTTTTCACAAAAATCGTCTATGAAATTAGATTAAAGATTAATAATTCAGTAATATTATTATTACACATGTAGAAAAAGATTTATTTTGTATTCTTGATGATAAGTTTACTTTTTAACGTTTTTAACATATGAAAACACATAGAGATCAATTATAAATGTATTGAATATATTAGTGAATTTTTATTTTTGATACTTGTTATTTATTGACTTTTTTAAATTACAATATTATTTATACTTAGCCCTGCTAAGTTTAATTTCTGGCACCGCCACTGCCTAGCAGCTTTGCGTTATCAAATCACAATTAATAGAAGCATCAAAAATAGCTTTTTTTTTTAATGTAATAAAGATTTGTAGTTCTAAGTTAAGCATTTGAGTTCGTTACGATGAAGTTTCTGAGTTTCTTTACGAACTAACATAACATCCTTTGCATTTTCTCATCAAATAATAATAATAATAATAACATCCTTTATTAGCCGAGTCAGGTATAAAAGGTGCTGATGGGCAAGTGTGTCGAAGCAGAGTGATTCGCGATTATCACAAATGTGATCTTAACTAGCTCTGTGTGAAAATCTCATCTTCGTAATCTTTTTATTACTCTCTTCTGAGATCAACTGATTAAATTTGTCTTCTTTTTTTCTTTTTCAGGGAAATTAGCACGACATTATTAAGAATTGAGACGATTCCTAATCAACTAAAAATTTTAAAGCATGAATTTGTTGTCAAAGTATTATTCTTTGCATTTTACGCTTAATTCATTGTGACTTGATCTCAGATAGTAAATTAATTTGTTATGCTCAATTTGTTATATACATTCTCCTAATATTAATTATAAGCATTCTATCTAAATGAATATGATCGAATTGTTACGTGGTCCAATTTAAAATTATGGCCACAATGTTAGTAAATTGGAAAGCTGAGCTAGTATCGATAAATTCAACCTAGTTTTCTTTGTTAAACTGGTCGATATGAATATAAAAAGAAATTGTAATTCAACTTTTAAAGTCTCTCTGTCTCAACCATTTTAATATCTTAATCAAAAGGTGCATTTGATGGAAAAAAAGAAATATTTGATGGCAAAAAATATTTAGACTTTCCATTCTCTCTCCGCCATAGTTTTGAGGAGATAAATGCCCATTAAGCAAGTTTGATCAGTTGCTGTTAGGATCCAAATAAACGTTACTTAGTCAATTAATTTGTCCATTAATCTAGACCAAAAATGTATATTCTATTTTCATAAGTCAACCCCAGACCTTGGGCATGGATTTTTTTAAAAAAAATTGTTATAATATGAGAATCTAAAAATTTAAATTTATGGTGTGTTTACTTGTGAAATTGGGGAATCGAAATTCACAGTGGGAATGATTGATATTTTTTACTTGTTAAAATGGAATGGAGAATCAGAATGAAATATGTAATTTCTACATATTTTTTAGTCAAGGAAAAGAAATTTGATTCGCTTGGGATTGAGAATCAAGCTTCCATTCTTTGAATTCACCGTTTTTCCCAACACACATTTCATAATTTCATTTTTGGCCCTCAATTAAAATATTATTATTTTAATATTATTGTCATTATTATAATGATAATAATAATAATTTTAAAATAATAATAATGATAATCATCATCATCATAATGATAATGATAAATATAATAATAATGAAAATAGCAACAACAATAACAATAACGAAAAATAATGATAATAATAATAATAATCTAATAATACTATAAATAACTATTATTATAATAGTAATAATACTTTACAGTTAGTAATTTCATCATTTCACAAGCCTCCTTCAGTAGCTGATTTTGGCCATCTTGCGGATCTTCGCGTTTATCATATCCATCTTTTAAAAGAAGACGAAGATGATGACGATGATGTGGTGTGTGCGTGTGTTTAGAACTGTACCTTCAGGCAGTGTTTAGTTTTAAGAAAGAGTAGGAGAGGAGGGAGAAAAACATGGAGAGGAGTGGAGGGGTAATGAGAAATTCATTTCTATTGTTTGGTTTTACAAAAAAATTGAAGGGAAAGAAATTACATGTTTTTTTTTATTTGGACAAGTACACCCATTGGACTTTAGTGTTAAAATGTTAATATTAACAGTAAATATAATAAAAATAATTAAACTATAAATTAAATTAATCTAGAACACAAATTAATAAGAAAACATTTAATTTTATATTCTATTTTTAATTAATTGCTTCTTATTTTATAATCAAAATAACTAACCAAAAAGTAGTAGATGGGCGACAAGTCGTATATCGACGTAGAAGAAAGTGAGATACCGCTCAAACGGTGATTGATTTGACAGAACCGCAATCAAGGGAACCATTTTTTGGATAATTTCAGAGCAATAATATTCAGACTACTATGTAAAAAATATCCTAATCTTGGAAAACTTTTCCATCGTATGAAACATTGGAAAATTCTTCCAAACTTGACGCATTGACTTGTTGACCTATCCATTGCTCTTGTGTGTGGCTTCTTTAAAGTTGGCGTCCAACATGCTCGTTTTCTGCACCGTTGTATGTTTTCCAAAAGCTAACAGTCATCAAAAGATCTTTTGAATTTCAATAAAACTTGGTTTAACTTTATTTATTTGATTGTGCTTTTGTAATATCAATGGGGTCACCAACCCTCAATACAGTAGTTCCTTCGCTTGTTTTGTTGATCCTATTTTTTGTGTTAAGTTTCTCAATAACTCTTTCTTCAGAATCTAATGAAGAAGCTGATGCTCTTCTCAAATGGAAAGCCAGCCTTCAAAGCCATAACCAATCTCTCCTTCCTTCCTGGACTAACGCCACCACCAATATTTCGTCCAAAATAAGCCCGTGTGCTTGGTATGGAATCAGTTGCAATGACGCCGGAAGAGTCATCAACATCAGCCTCAGAAATACGGGATTAAGTGGTACGCTTCGTGATTTGTCATTCTCATCGTTTCCTCAACTTGAGCATCTTGATCTCAGTCTTAATGGATTGTTTGGTACCATCCCATCTCAAATTGGTAACCTTTCGAAACTCAGCTACATTTCTTTAGATTCCAATCAGTTGTTCGGAAAAATTCCACTGGAGGTTGGTCTTCTGACTCATTTGACGGTCCTTGGTTTTCAATTCAATCAATTAGATGGCTCAATTCCACCAGAAGTTTGTCAGTTAAGTTCTATCGAGGAGCTTTTCTTACACTCTAATAATTTAAACGGGTCCCTTCCCCCTTTTTTGGGTAACTTGAGCAATATCATTCGATTGTATATTAATAATAATTCACTTTCTGGTTTTATTCCTACGAACATTGGAAACTTGAAATTTCTTTTTGAATTAGATTTGAGTCATAATCAACTTGGTGGTTCAATTCCTCTTTCTTTTGGTAACTTGAGCAATTTGGCTCGATTGTACCTCTATGACAATTTACTCCTTGGTTCTATTCCGTCAAGTTTAGGAAACTTGAAGCTCGTTGATTTACAGTTGCTCTTTAACCAACTCACTGGTTACATCCCACATTCCTTGGGTAATGTATCAAGTTTATCATCTTTACTTTTAGCCGAAAATAAGCTTTATGGTTCTCTTCCTCCCTCCCTTGGGAATTCCGTGTTAAGAGTGCTAGAATTGTCTCGAAACCATTTCACTGGTTATTTACCCCACAATATTTGTCGAGGTGGAGTGCTAGAGAAGTTTCTTGTTGCTGGAAACCATTTTCAAGGAACAGTCCCTAAAAGCTTGAGAAATTGCACAAGCTTATTTCGAGTACGCATTAATGAAAACAACCTTACTGGAAATATATCAGAAGCTTTGGGCAATTATCCTAAACTGACTTTCATAGATCTCAGCCGCAATAATTTTTACGGTGAAATCTCGTCTAACTTTGGTGAATGCCCAAAATTAGGCGCTATCAACGTTTCGATGAATAACATTGCTGGAGGTATACCGCGAGAGATTGGAAACTCGTCTCAACTACAAGCACTCGATCTTTCATTGAATCATATAGTTGGGGAGATTCCAAAGGAACTTGGGAAGTTAAATTCTCTAAGCAAGCTCATTTTGAGAGGGAATCAACTGACAGGGCGTCTACCTACAGAAATCGGCTCACTCATTGAACTTGAATACCTCGACTTTTCTGCTAATAGGTTCAACAATTCAGTCCCAACAAGTCTCGGCAACTTGGTGAAATTGCACTACCTGGGCTTAAGCAACAACCAGTTTGTCCAAGAATTGCCAAAGGAATTGGAGAAGCTAGTTCAACTTTCAGAATTAGATGCAAGTCATAACCTCTTTGGAGGAGAGATACCATTTCAAATATGCAGTTTGAAAAGCTTGGAAAAGTTGAATCTCTCCCACAATAATCTCTCTGGTTCGATTCCAAATTGCTTTGAGGGAATGCACGGTCTATCAGTCATTGACATTTCTGATAATCAATTGCAAGGCCCAGTTCCAAATAGCACAGCATTTCGGAATGCCCCAGTGGAAGCGTTAGAGGGGAATAAGGAATTGTGTGGAAGAGTGAAAGGAATGCAACCATGCAAAGTTTTCTCGACACACAAGCAAAATTCTGGAGCCAAGTGGTTTGCACTAGTGTTCCCTGTTTTAGGAGCACTATTTGTTTCAATGGCGTTGATAGCAATTTTCATTCTTCGAAAGCAGAAGTCAGACATAGGAGATCGACAGAGTAGCAACCAGAACCCTCAGGGATTGTTTTCTATTTTAAATTTCGAAGGGAAACTCGTGTACGATGAAATTGTTAGAGCAACAAATGATTTTGATGCAGAGTATTGCATTGGAAACGGTGGACACGGAAGTGTTTATAGAGCTGAGCTACCATCTGGGGAAGTCGTAGCTGTTAAGAAATTTCACTCACCAATCCCATGTGATCAGATTGCAGATCAAAAAGAATTCTTGACCGAAGTTCAAGCCTTGACAGAGATACGACATCGAAACATTGTGAAGTTTTATGGATTTTGCTCACATGCCCGACACTCTTTTTTGGTCTATGAATTTCTTGAAAGGGGTAGCTTGGCTGCGATCTTGAGCAGTGATGCAGCAGCACAAGAACTGGGTTGGAGTCACAGAATGAATGTGATCAAAGGCGCAGCCGATGCCTTGTCTTACTTGCACCATGACTGCTTTCCTCCGATTGTCCATCGAGACATATCAAGTAAGAACTTGTTGCTGGATTTGGAATATGAAGTTCATGTTGCAGACTTTGGAATCGCTAAGTCTCTGAAGCGAGACTCCTCCAACTGGACTGAATTTGCAGGCACATACGGATACATTGCACCAGGTATTTAGTATTCGTTTGTTACCATTTTGAGTAATATTTTTGTGTTATGTGTGCAGTAACAGAACAATGCAACTAGATATTGTTTTAAAAATTATGCATTACATTCATTAGACTTGTAAAAGCTTACTAGTTTATGCACATTTATGTCATAAACAGAGTAAACATTTTTTTTTTGGTCCTTGACCTTGCAGAGCTTGCTTACACAATGAAGATCACAGAGAAATGCGATGTGTACAGTTTTGGAGTGTTAGTGTTGGAAGTGATCAAAGGGAAGCATCCAAGAGATTTTCTTTCTTCAATTTCATCTTCATCTCTCAACACGGATACAGCACTTGATGAAATGTTGGACCCGCGTCTTCCAGCCCCATCATGCAATGTTCAAGAAAAACTGAGATCAATCGTGGAGTTTGCGTTTTCATGCTTAAATGAGAGTCCGGGGTCTAGACCAACTATGAAGATAGTCAGTCGACAATTGCAGATTTCAGCTCCCTTGACTAAGTCTTAATTTTCTAAGTATGCTTCTAATTTGCTTGGTTTATTTGTCTCATGTACTGTAGTTTGTTTGGTTTGGTTTTCAAGAATCAGGAGGCGTTGGTTATTATGTCATATATAATTGGGATATGGTGTACAATAAAGTTTGCTCATACCTTAGAAGTTTAGTTAAAAGAACGCATGGGGCAGTGGTGAGCACATTTGAGGACATGTGGAGTCTGTACAATGAAGAACAAGATTAGTAAGACAGTTTGTAATAATTAAAAATAATAATTTCTTGCGACATGTACAAAAAGGTGAACCCCTCAAATTTAAACTTGAAAGTGCGTCCCACTGTATTAATTAATGGCTGGCTCTTACGTACCAATAATGTTAAATTAAATGTTAAAAGAAAGGAATAATATGAGGAAAAAATTAAAAATTGAGGATAATTTACAATGTAGTTCTAGTGATTTTACCAAAAATCAAATAAAGCAATAATAATTAGTTTTTTTTTTTTTTTAATGATTTGTCTTAGCTTTGAGTAAACGATTTGAAGGAACTTATCGCTGTCACCAATTGTCTTGAATGCTCTAATGGCTTATACTTTGTAGAATCGCCAATGCTGTGATAACAACTTTGATGGTTAAACTTTGATTGTGAATCTCGATTGAATGACTTAATTTACATTTGATTCTTATGCCGACCTCTACCAAGTTAATCTTTTTTCTGGATGTTTAATTTTGTTATGTCAAAGTTAATTAGTTGATGTCCTATATTTGATCAATGTGGATGGCTGATCAAAATTAAAGAATCCTTGAACGAATTGCGGCCTTGACAGAGATCCGACATCAGGGCATTGTAAAACATGACTGACATTCAATTATAGTTTATGAATTTCTTGAAAGGGGTAGCTTGGCCATAATCTTGAGCAATAATGCAGCCACAGAAGGGTTAAGTGGGTTGGAGTCAGAGAATGAACAGGATAAAAGGCGTTGTCGATGCCTTGTAATATTCGTTTGTTGCCATTTTGAGGAATATTATCATCCAACACATTCTATAGATATATAAAAGCTTACTAATTTATACGCATTGATCTTTCAAAAGCGAGTAAACATTTTTTTTTCTTTTTTATTTGTCCTTGACCTTGTAGAGCTTGCTTACACAATCAAGATCACATAAAAATGAGGTGTACAGTTTCGGAGTGTTAGTATTGGAAGTGATCTCAAGGGAAAGCATCCAAGAGATCAGATGTTTTTTTTTCCGCAGTTTCAGCTTCATCTTCCAATGCCGCTTGATGAAATGTTGGATCCTCGGCTTCCACTTGATCCATAGTTCGATGTTCAGAGCAAGTTGATCATTACTGTTTGAATTTTAAATATCTGCCTTCATTTCTGCTGCACAAGTTAATTATACGCATCATGCTTATGCAGGCCTTAATTCGGAGCAAAAGAATGTTATTAGTTGACAGAATGTGCAACTAGAGAATGATGTAATTCGTAGTTAATTAGTCTGTCTTCAACACAATATAGAAAATTTAGTTGACAGATGGCCACAAAAGACTAGCTTCGTTTTTGCTAAAATATTAATAAAATCTGCTTCTATGGCCCCTGTAAACCAACTCCTTCAATGCCCCCGATTTCAAAACTATCATTGATATAGAGCCATTGAACCTGGGCTTCATATTCAACTTTTCAGCGTTCCATTTCTAGCCTGAAGTTTTTGAGAGCTTGGACGCACTTGACACTACACAACCCTCGCGAGATATGTCCCAAAATCCTCTGAGCCAAAATTTTGCTACAAAACCCGACAGAAATAATGATCCTTATTAATTATGAATTACATCGTCCTTTGGTTGCACAATTTTGGATAAAAATGTTGGACCAGTTTTGGTGATCGGCTGAGCTTGTGTGGACTATTAAGCACTAAATCAATAGTCGTCCAACGTGAGTTTCACGTGGATCCCAATCAACTCTTGACCATAGATTCTGTACCCTACACAACATGCTTATGGTTTAAAAATAAAATAAATCACGTTAATGCTTTGTATCAATACTTAATGCATCCACAATCATTTTCTTTGTGCACCGACTTGTCGATAAAGAAATTTTAATGGTGTTTACATCTGCTTAATTTGATTGGAATGAAACGAAATTAATAGTTTCTTAGTTTTAAAAAATAAATAACTATAATTTCTTGAATATTCGATGAATTAACAAAAGAATTGTGAATGAAGTTTTGTTTGGTATTAAGGTATTGTTATCTTTAAATCACAATTATTGTGAAAAATAAAGGTATAATAAAAAATAAAAATTGGTAATTTGTAATAAATATAACTTTTAAATGATAATTTTGATAAAAATAATAAAAATATATAAGTTTTCTATCATTAAAGTAAAGTCATTTCAGCTTTTAATTCATAGTGATGATAGAGTTACAAACTCTTATATAAATTTATTTTGTATAAACTGATGCATAAATTATTTATTAGATAAAAATATAAAATAATAAAATAAATTATGTGAAATAAAAAATATTTAATTTAATTAATTTTATTATGTCATGTTAATTTATATAAAAAAATTATAATTAGATTATTGATATGCACCCATATATAGAGTCTTCTATTTATATTAGTGTAAACCGGCACCGATACATACAGTATTCTATGTGCTTGAGTGCTCTACTGCTCTATCCAATTTTTCCGTCTAATTACTCTAAAAATAAAGGAAACCATGGGCCCCATGAACGAGACATCACGTGGGCTCACTAATTTGCTGATAACATCTTTTTCATGTAAAAAAAACACCCCCGCTTTACAACGACACCGTCTTTTCTTTGTCTTTCCTTTCGTTTTCGTCAGCCTCCACCAACCCTTAAATAGCCGGCCCATTTTCTTTAACACCTATCCGTTGTCCACGCGTCCCACCATGATTGCTTCTCCGGTTCTAATCACAAGATTTTCGTCAAATGGACGTACGAAATGGGCCCCATCTCTGCGCAGACCACACCGTCTATTCTCTTTGTGAAAGGAAAATAAAACTATTAAAATCTCTAAATCACTCTATCTTCTCGTGAAAAATTGAATTCAACTCTTTTTTTAATCTTTTATTTATAAATAGTAAATAAAAAAATCAAAAGAATTCAACTGAATATTCCTTTTGAGAAATTATAAAAACAGAATTATACAGTGGTGAACTTCCTCGCACGAACATGACCTTGATTCAATTTATTGAATATACGTATATGTTACTTTAATATACTTTTTTCTTATAGTTTACAAATTGTAGTGGTTATTTTCTTTCGTGTACCAAATAATAGATGTGTATGTAGGTTGAAGCAAATATAAATTTATAAACTAACATTATGTTGTATCGTATTTGGTAAAATATTTAATGTTGACATCTTATGACATTTTATTAAATCTTCAATAAAGATTCTTCTTTGTATTGAACAATTTTCTATAGAATATAAATTATGTATTTCGTCATAATAGAAGCTGTCAAAAAAGATTGTCTCAACTTTATATTAAGAATTTGTATTCATAAATATATAATATGATCTAAACCTTAAACATGAAAATTGTTTCATAACTTAGTTATCAATAAAAGATTTAACAATTTTTTAATTATTGATTGTAAATATTAGCACATTATAATACTATATTAAAATAACCTTAAAGTTAATTTATTACTGTCACATTATAAATCTATAGAATTAATTTGAATTAGTAAAATTATTAAGCCAAAGTTAGAAAGATATATCAAATTTGGCTAGAACTACCTATTAAAGAAACATATACGTATTCTATATGGATACATTATGTGGCAAAAAAAATGAAAACTTTGGCTAGTTAACCAATTATCAAACAAGGTCCGCTGAATATAATGAGAACTTGACCTTTTGCTTTATATTAGCAACAAATTGAGTGTTATGTGACTTAAGATTAAAATATTAATTAAACTACAAAATTATATCATTTAAGAAATTATATTTAAATATTTACTTAATTAAAATTTTAGTTAGCCACCAAATAACTTAGATTTAGAATTTTAGATAAGACTCTAATTGATCTCTCATGTGAGAATGTTAATTCACTTAGCATCATGTGGCATTTTATTTAAAGATTTTTGAATTGTTTGATGGTTGTGAGAGTAAAATTTAAATTAATAAAAAGAAATATAATTATCATGTTAACAGGATCACATCTTAGTCGCTAATTCATATAAGAATATGAATTCAAATATCACATAAATGAAATTTGAAAAAATAAATAAATTTATTAACATTGCGGTTACAAGTTGACTTTAAATTTTTAATGAATATGTCATTATATTTTTTTCGTTGAATAATCATATTAATATTTAAGTTATTAGATAAGGATCTAACATTAATATTTGAAGTATATGCTTTAATCAATTGTGTAAATTCGATAACAAAAACATTAAATTCAAACAAAAGTAAAATTTACATGTTGTTCAGCTAGTCTTGGAATGACAGAGTACTTGTTCAATACTTATTACGACCAAAATAAAATTTTTTGATTCGCCATGTCTTTCAAATTTGTAATCAAATGGCAGATGTTTTAACTAAATTTGTACTCTGTCGCTTTGATTTTTATGTTTGGCTCGATCCCAGCCAATTACTTTGTTATTTTTTATTGGTTATTCGGAAAAAATGAAGTATTATTCAGAAAAATAATTACCTGCAAAAATCGTACCCCATTTTCAATTATTCGTATCCAAAATCTTGCAAAAAGGTAATAATATTCCGAATTAATTAAAAAAATGATGCGTAAGCAGGCAAGGCCACGAGAAACCGACCGAAAAGCGCAAAAGAAAAACAAAAGAAAAGAAAAAGAAACACGTTCGTTCAATTTATCGCGATACGATAAATACTTAACAAAATGTCATATCAATTTCACCATCAAAACTACGGTAATTTCTTATATAGATTAAAAAAATTAAAAGCAAATAAAAACAAAAACAAAAAAGCAACAACTGTACTGCAACTTACCATTCCCAATTTTCCAATGAATAAAATAAGAGTTATTTTAAAATACCTCTTTTGATATTTGACATAATTTCAGTCGGATGGTGAAATTAATTATATTCTCATTTATCTTCTTTATAATTATTATACATACACATATAATATTAGAATTTAAAGGCAAAAATGTAAAAGACATGTTGAAAATCTCAAAAAAAAAAATAACAATTAAAAATGGTTTGAAATTCATTAGATAATTATATTATCCAATCACACTAAATATCAATTGTGTAAAAGAGTGAATTTTCTCTTTCTCCAAAGTAAAAAAGTAATGGAAATGTCTTACTCTCACATGAAGAATCAAAGCATTTTCCACTCCACTCCCCTACTCTTAGTTGCTAGAACAAAAGCAAATAAACACAAAGAGCACATATAACCCATGAAGAAGATAAGCATGGGTGGTCAGAAAAGGCCACCGACCAGTGACAATTGACGGCAGTCGGGATATCCCACTAGTATTGGAGTTTGTAAAAGGTTAGTTACTTTATCAAAGTCTAAAATTTTTAAATACTTTTAATTTCCTTATTTTTTGAGATTTCATAAGTAGTTATTGGTTGGGTTTGATTTTCTTATTAATTGGGTTGATGGTGGAAAAATTGATTAAAAGAAGAATGGGTTCAACAATATGTGGGCATGAGTTGAAAAAAATTGTTATTTGTTGTTTTTTGTTTGTGATTTACACCATAAATGGTATAAGAAAGTATATAAAGCCAATAATTTGTGATTTTTATGACAAATATGTATGTAAAATAGTAGTACTCTTAACTGTAATTTTTTTTTTGGCCAAAGTTTGCTAAAGTTGATCTACTTATAAATTTATAGTGTTTTTGTGCGCCCATCGCACAAACACAGTTTCTGTGTTTTTGAGAGACAGGGGCATGTCCCCCGTGCGACAGACCCAAGTTGCACGAACACATTTTGTGTTTTTAGGCAACAGCATTGTCGCCTGTGTGATGGATTTATGTCGTCCGAATTCAGTTTCCGTGTTTTGGGGCGACAATGCTTGTCGTACAGGCGACAACCCCTGTCGCCCAAAAAAAATTTGTGCTTAATATTAATTCAAAATAAAAATAGTAAACATACACACACACACACATAATTAAAACATATATATACATTATTATTATCACAATTATTATTAATAACTTTATTAAAATGTATTATTATTATCATTATTTTTCTTTATTATTGTAAATGTTGTTTTTGTTTTTTAGTAATGTCATTATTATTATTATTCTTATTATTATTATTATGATTCTTCTTATTATTATTATTCTTCTTCTTCTTCTTCTTAATTATTACTTTGTTTTCACTTATTAATGTCTGCATATTAAAATATGATTGGGACGAAATGCCAACTGAACCATCTGTTGTTTCACTAGAACCTCCAGCAGAAATGGACTAGTTTGACTTAGCAGACAAGAATAAGTTTGCTCTCCCTGATTTGAATGATGAGGTTCACATTGAGCAAGTGACAGCAATAGAAGCTTCTCTTGAGAGGAAGCCAACAAATGACGATGGAAATCGCTCTGTGGATGAACCTACAGAAAAGGATATTGAAAATGATTTGCCTCACACTGATAGCGAATGAGAGTTTAATGAAGTTTTTGGCATTGCGCTTGAGTTTTTGTATATTCTGTATAAATGTGATACTAACGAACTCACATTATAATGACAATGCCATGTATAAAGTATAACTCTACTATCATAGCATATAATTAGTGTAGTTGTTCTTTTTGTTCTTTTTGTGTATATGAGTGACTATTGGATGTATAGGTTGATGAAATTCAGTCAATTTGTGACTGTCACCAACTGTAAACTGCGGAAATGCACATGTTGCTGTAATTTAAATTATGATGTCATTCTACTTAATGTTATTTTCTAATTCAATTAACTTATACTAATGTTTTTTTTCCCTTTTGGTACAAATTTAAATGTTTGTTATTTATGTTGTTGGTTTGGTGATACACAACTTGATGGTTTGGAATTTACTTATTTCTTTAAACAACTAAAATACTTCTGGTTTAGTGGTGATGGAATCCTTTAATGTATTTTGGAGATTGGTATAGTCTGTTGCTGAGAAAACTAAATTATATTTTAGTGGTTTTTATTTCATGCGACAGTTTCTGTCTCCCAAGAGACGAGCATTCATCGCTCAAAATTAGTTAAACAAGTTTTCTATAATTTGGTGAGACAACCACCTGTCTCCCAGGAGATGAGCATTTGTCACTTAAAATTACAGAAACAAGCTTTTTGTAATTTGGGGAGACAGACACCTATCGTGCAAGAGACAATGCCTGTCACTTAAAAAGTAGGCACGATTGCAATAGGCCCTGTTGCGTGCGCGATTTTACAGAAATCCAAAATAGCCTCTTAAGCTTGTTGTCGCAAACTTTTTGTGCTCGATGATGAGCTTACAAAACAGACTTTGCATGAATGCACCATCAACACCTTAATCTACCTAAAATGAGACAAAAAAAAAAACCCTAACAGATATTTTATCGAGCACCTCATGTGCCATTTATTAACTACCAATTTCATTAAATCATTTTTAATATTTACTCGACAATCAATCCCAATGCTCATTTATAATCATCTATACATTCATCTGTCATCAATCAATCTTAGTACATATTACTTTAATTCAACTGATATTCCTTTTGAGAAATTATAAAAACAAAAATTTATATGGTAGCCAATTCCTTGCATGAACATGACCTTGATTCAATTTATTGAATATACGTATATGTTACTTTAATATACTTTTTTTTATAGTTTACAAAATGTAGTGCTTATTTTCTTTTGTATACAAAATAATAGATGTGTATGTAGGTTGAAGCAGATATAATTTTATAAACTAACACTATGTTGCATCGTATTTGGTAAAATATTTAATGTTGACATCTTATGACATTTTATTAAATCTTCAATAAAGATTCTTCATTGTATTAAATAATTTTCTATATAATATAAATTATGTATTTCATTAATGGAAGCTGTTAAGAAAGATTGTCTCAACTTATATTAATAATTTGTATTCATAGAATATAATAATATCTAAACCTTAAACATTAAAATTGTTTCATAACTTAGTTATCAATAAAAGATTTAACAATTTTTTAATTATGAATCGTAAATATTAGCACATTATGATACAATATTAAAATAATCTTAATTTATTATTGTCACATTATAAATCTATAGAATTAATTTGAATTAGTAAAATTATTAAGCCAAAATTAGAAAGATATATCAAAATTAGCTAGAACTGCCTATTAAAGTAACATATATGTATTTTATATGGATACATTATGTAGCAAAAAAAATGAAGATTTTTGTAACAAACTTGGCAAATATCTAAATTTCTATATTGATACTAAATAATTAATCGCTTTAAGAATCCATTTACTTTTAGTGTAAATCAAAAGGAAGATGATATATTCACGGAACTTCTGCCTCAAAAAAGCAAACGATCCAAATTGGATGAATAGTCAACCAATTAATCAAACAAAGTCGTCTAAATATAATGAGAACTTGACCTTTTGCTTTATCTCAGCAACAAGTTGAGTGTTGTCTGACTTAAAATTAAAATATTAATCAAACTACAAAATTATATCATTTAAGAAATTATATTTAAGTATTTACTTAATCAAAATTTTAGTTAGCTACCGAGTGACTCTTATGTGAGAATGTTAATTCTTTGAGCGTCATGTGATATTTTTTTTAAAGATTTTTGAATTGTTTGATGGTTGAGAGTAAAATTTAAAATAATAAAAATAAATATAATTATCATGTTAATGAGACCACATTTTAATCATTAATTCATATAAGAATATGAATTCAAATATCATGTAAATGAAATTTGGAAAAAAAAAATAGATTTGTTAACATCACAGTTACAAGTTGACTTTAAATTTTTAATGAATCTATCATAATATTCTTTTTTTCCTGAATAATCATATTAATATTTAAGTTATTAGATAAGGATCCAACATTAACATTTGAAGTTTATGCTTTAATAAAATGGTGTAAATTCGATAACAAAAATATTAAATTCAAATAAAAATAAAATTTACATGTTGTTCAGTTAGTCTTGGAATGATCGAGTATTGGTATAGAATTACGATGTTCAATACTTATTACGACCAAAATAAAAATTTTTGATTCGTCATGTCTTTCAGATTTGTAATCAAATAGCAGATGTTTTATCTAAATTTGAATTCTGATGCTTTGATTTTTATGTTTGGCTAGATCCCAGACAATTACTTTGTTATTTTTTATTGGTTATTCGGAAATAAATGAAGTCTATTATTCAGAAAAATAATTACCTGCAAAAATTGTACTCCATTTTCAATTATTCGTATCCAAAATCTTACAAAAAGGTAATAATATTCTGAAGTAATTAAAAAACGACACGTAAGCAGACAAGTGCACACGAAACCTGCCTAAAAGCGCAAAACAAAAAAGAAAAAGAAAAAGAAACACGTTCATTTAATTTATCGCGATACGATAAATGCTTAACAAAATGTCATATAATTTCACCGTCAAAATGACGGTATTTTCTTATATATATTAAAGAATTTTTTTAAAAGCAAATAAAAACAAAAAAAAAAGCAACAAGTGTACTGGAACTCACCGTTCGTAATTTCCCAATGAATAAAATAAATATAAAGGACTCGTGCGTGCCTTCCATTTCCCTCCTGTTTTTGTCACCCGCCTCTTCCTCATCTCGCCACCTGTTTCCCCCACTACACCCCCAAAACGTCACCGATTCATTCTCACTCCTTCCTCACACCCTTCTCCTTTTCCCCTCGTTCCTTCGTTTCATGTCAACTCAAAAATTCATTCTTTCAACATTAATAATAATAATTTTATTGAAATAAATCAATCAAAAAGGTAACCCCAAATATCTCCTCCAGCTTTTCTCTGCTTCTTAATTTTAATCGACTATGACGATGTACTAAAGCTTCAATTTTTTTCAGTTTTTTTCAGTCAACGCTTTTGCTTCAAGATTTCGTTTTACCTTCCTTGAAAATTAAAGCTCACCTAATTGATACGATTAAAATTCTTTTTTTAGCTGAAGATTGATACAATTTTCACTTCATTTTTTTCTTAACTTTGTATCCGGATTTGCTACTTTTGTTTAAAGTTTTTTATTTTTATTTTTTATATTTTTCTGTGGAGCTAAGCACGACTTTGGTTACAGCTTTATATTATTTTAACATATAATTAGACTAATTTATTTATTTGTGGATTTATTATTTTTTAAATATGGTTTGAGACTTCTGATGTTTCAGTATTTATTGCACACGTGTAGTGCAGTGGCTTTAATGAATGTGGTATTGTAAACTTTAAAGCTTTTTGCATGTGAATGAGTTGGTGTGTACTCTTTCATTGATGTTTAGATTCATGTATGTGGTGATCTCTGATCTGGGTACACGTTAGATTTTAATTTTATGGCATGGTTCATTTGACCAAATTTTATTGTTACTTGAACTGATGAACACGAATTTTTAAGTGAATACGTGTGTTTGATTGCTGGATTTTGTAAGATTCCTTTGTAGAAATATTTTAATCCCACGAACAGTATGATTCAGCAAATAGCTTTGGGAATGGTATTGATTCTATTCTTGTTTGTTTATTCATATAAGAACTTTGATGCAACCTTCAGATTCCTTTTGAACCATGTAGTTATATATTGGATTAGTTTATACCATATCAACTGTTGATTGTTGCATTTAGATTTTTTTGTTACTTCCGCTCTTGATTGCTTATTATATTTTAGTTAAAGAGCAAACATTATACAAGTTCTTGATTGATTAGTGCTCTTTCGTATAACGGGTTCGTGACTGATGTTCACTTTCTTATTTGACTTTATTTATGCAGTTCTTGTAACGGGATTGTGTAATTTGAATATTCAGATACTTCCGTAGCTGATGGCTTCGCCAGATATTGAGTCTCCCTGGCTTTGTGCCGCTGGCGAATCCTTTTGTGGGTCATTTAATATACGTGTGGAGGAGGGGAATGCAGCCGATATTTTACATGTGCTGGAAGTTCCCACCTCTTCTGTACCCTATAACTGTAGTATACCCAAGCCACCCCCTCTCCCTATTAAACCCTGTACAAAAAACAAATATCCCAATAGATTTTTACATTGTAGTTTTGTTCCAAAGGAAACAAAGGATGTATGGGATAAGCTTTTCAAGGAAGGAAATGGTGCAGATGTCCATATTATCACCATGGATGAATCCTGTATTCAAGCTCATTCCAGTATACTGGTTAGTTAATTGAACTTTGCCTTACTTCTCTGTTAAAGTGGAGGTACTCGGGATTATCTCATTGACAATTTCTTTAGTACTGTAAAGTAATTTCATTTCGGAGATGTTATGGATGTTAAATAGATGTTCCAGTGGCTATGATAGCAATTTTAGAACCTGCGTGTGAAGAGTTGGCATCTATTCAACATAAATATACAGTGTTTGGAATTACTCTGTTTATAAATGGATAGAAGAAATCCTGGGACCGTTAATATTCAATTTCGATGGAAGAAAATTCCTGAAGTTAGAACTGTTATTTGTGCAGAGTATTGCCTCACCTGTGCTGGGGAATATTCTGCAGCAATCAAAAGTAAAGAATGGTTTCAAATATATCAAAATTCCAGGGGTGCCTCAGGAAGCTGTCTATGCATTTTTTCGTTTTCTCTATTCCTCCTGGTATGTTGAAAGAATTCTTGCCATATTCTTATTGTGCTTGAATATCTAAGTGGGCTGTCAAAATCATTTCTGTGATAATTTTCCTATCTGTATCTTTTGTCATATTCTGAACATTATTTTGTTTCGTAAAATGATGAATATAATTTTCAGAGGATTTGCACGTTACTGATTTATTGGGTCCTAAGATTCCTTGAAAATGAATTATTATGGTGTTGATGATTCAAAAATGGGTCCCAGATTTTCACTGCAGTAACTCTGACATTTGATTTTGTTCCTGTTTGATATTATTTTCTTATAATGTTTATCAATAATAGTTGATGCAAAATTAGAGTCCCTGTGAAGCACATTTACGCTTACATTAGTCATTGTATTTTAAAAATACTCAGTGCATCTAGTTTGTTCATTCTGTTTAATTCTTATAAAGGCTATTTCCTGAGAAATAGCTTTCAGGCATTTGACTCAAGCTATGGTGAGTTTGATTTTCCAGCTGACCTATCTTCTGGTCTGTGGTTCTACCTATAGTTCTTCCAATGTCATAATTGTCCAAATTGATGGTAACTGAGGCTTGAAACACAAAAGAAATGACTCGGTATCTAAACTCTGGTTTTGTAAAAGAACCATTGGACAGAGGAAAGAGAGTCTTACATGGTTTATATGCTTGTTCTGAAAGAGAGAACCTTGTTTCTTGATTTGCATGATAAATGGTAGTTGATCCAATTTTTGCTTTGGTAGAACAAGATGGTCCAAGTTACCTTTCAGTTATTTTCTGCATTTTCAACCGTCCTGGCTTACCTTGTTTGACTTATTGATTCTTCCATATCCTAATGCAGCTTTGAAGAGGAAGATTTGAAGAAGTTTGTTCTCCATTTGTTGGTTTTGTCACACTCCTACTTGGTTCCACCTCTGAAAAGAGTGTGTGAATACTTTCTAGAACAGGGAGGGTTAACCAAAGAAAATGTAATAGATGTGCTACAGTTAGCAAGGAACTGTGATGCACCAAGACTCTCCTTAATATGTGTGCGTATGGTTGTGAAGGACTTCAAAGCCATAACTTCAACTGAAGGTTGGAAAATCATGAAGCGTGCTAATCCTGCACTGGAACAGGAACTTGTAGAGTCTGTTGTTGATGAAGACTCCGTAAGGCAGTTCCTCTTCTTATTTTGGAGCAATTTATATTGGTTTTTTGATGATGCTAATGATATTGCCTTACGTTATGTGGAATCTATTATAATGACTGCCAAATGTCTTCCTGTTTGCATCTGTGTCTTGAAATTTTGATTCCTTTATTGGATTGTGGTAATTGTTGTTTTCATATTGATTTTAGTATTAATATCTGCACCAAAAATGTTTGCATTAGCCCCTATGCACCTGCTCAGCATGATAAATGTTGAGTACAATACAACTCCCTATAGTTTGCTTCTCAATTTAATAACCATTGTGTTCTTTCCTCTAAAGAATTCTATAATTTAAGCATTAGTATTGGTTAAACGTATGAGAATTTATTTTTCACTTCCTTCGAAATTTGATAAATTTTCCAACCTTTTCTTTGTAGTCAGTCTCAAATAAAATGTGTTTGTGCATTATGGTTGAACCCTGTTTTTTAAATTTATTTCTGAAATACGTCATTTTGAATCACTTTTTTAAAGGCATTTTGATGTTCAGAATGTATTTAAGTTAACCACGGCAGAGCTTTTGCACATTTGGCATTATATTTGTTCTCTGTGGAATATCTTTGGACCCCGTAAAAGCTCTACAGGTTAATCATTTTGCGACTTTTTGTCTGATAGAACATGTTTCCTCGAAGGCATGTGCGCTTAGTTAAATGCAATATTGTTGCCAGTTTTCTGAATGACATAAATAAAATTTGTAGTTTATTATGATTTCAAAGTCCTGAATGCATATTCACCACTACTTCAATCAATTTACTTCTCAATATCTTGGTGGTAATTTCTCATTTTATTAATTTCCACATCCAGAGTTCTGTTTTCTTTCATGAAAGCTAAAAAATGTGTTTGCTTTCATTATAATTTCTCTCTTAAAACATGATGCTAGTGCAGGCATCAGTGGACTGCAGAGGACAAGAACTGCTGTCTCAAATTATGATTTACTTGTAATATTGAGCATGAATAAGTGTGTACTGAATGCGCTTTTCTGAGATAGTTATTTAGAAAGTAGAGTTTAAAAATATTCCCTTATTAATTAGAAAGCCAACTCGTGATTTTGCTGTCATATGATTTCAGGAATTTTATGACTCATTTAGAATCACTTCTGTTGTTGTCACATGGATTCAGGAACTCTGTTACTCATTTAGAATCACTTCCTGATTTCAGAGAAAACAAGAGAGGTTAAGAAAAGTGGAAGAGCGAAAGGTATACTTACAGCTGCATGAGGCAATGGAGGCACTTCTTCACATATGCAGGGACGGCTGTAGGACAATTGGTCCACGTGACAAAGTGCTGAAAGGAAGCCAGGTTGCCTGCAATTTTCCAGCTTGCAAAGGGCTCGAGGCTTTAGTCCGTCATTTCTCCAACTGCAAGACTCGGGTTCCTGGTGGATGTGTTCACTGTAAACGCATGTGGCAGCTGCTTGAACTGCATTCTCGCATGTGCAATGAGCCTGATTTATGCAAGGTCCCTCTTTGTAGGTAAGCATGAAACTTCTGTTAACCTGTGTTTGTGCCATTAAACATTTGGGAAAGAACTGAAAGTCATTTATACTCTATAGAATTTCTTGTTAACAGATCGTAGTTTTGGGAAAATAAGCTTTAAATACTTGAATTTTTTTGTTTTTGTTTTTTGGAAAAGAAGAAAACAGGATATGGGGTTCTTTTTTACAGTGGTATTAACACTGTTTCTGTAAATATGGATTGCTAGGCATTTCAAGGAAAAAATGCAGCAGCAGAGCAAAAAAGACGAAGCCAAGTGGAAATTGTTGGTGAGCAAGGTAATATCAGCAAAGAAAGCATTAGGACCATTTTCTGCCCGGCATGCAGGTTTATTATGACATCCTTTAATTTCAGCACATTCTTGTATCTGTTCGAACGCTGGGGTTAATAATATTTCCCAGACTTCTGTAGGAAACCTGGCAAATTGTAAAAATAAAAGAATAAGAGCGAATAAAATTTTTTGTTTCTTGGCAAGAGGATCTTGCAGGAGAATGGTGAAGTGAAACGATTAAGTTTCAGTTTCAGATCTAAATATTCATTTTGTGATGTTTCTTTTTTCTCTTTTCTTTTTTTTCTCTTTTGAATGAAACACGCTATTTAAAAAACAAAATAGCTCGCGCACACACCTCTGAAGTTGATTTGGTTGTCCATTAGATTTAATAAAATAAATTTGGAAGTTCTAGTGTCTATTTTTTGTCTAGATAATAATTTCTTTTTTTATGAACTCTAAAGAATAATTTCTTACGCAAGGGGTAATTATAATTTTTTAAATTACGGCTGGAAATAAAAAATAAATAAATACATTTGTTTTTCCCGCAATTATCTTGTGTGCGTCAAACTAATGCCAGGACTTGGTGAATGTGTATGGGTAGCTGCTAGCATATATTTTTCAACTTTTTAATTAAGGGTGGGAAAAAAATTTGTCTCTAAAATGTGACAGAGAAAAGATGTTAACAATTGCCACATTATCAATTTGTACTTGATAAATTAGTAATTAAAAGGTTTATGTTTTATCAACTAACACAATTGTAAAGTCTATAGATGACAATATGGATTATTTACTTTCTTAGTACCATATATTATCTTATTTTTAATTAATCTTTGGAGAAGTTTTGTGATAGCATCATGAGATCTTAATTTTCTAAGTAGACATTTAAATTCTGTACCCTCTATTCTGTTGAAAGTAGTTAAGAGGAAAAGAGAATGTAAATAACATTTTGATATAATTTCACTTGTCATATATATCGGGCAATTATTATTATTATTATTAACTTCGAATGACAAATTATATATGATAAATCCATAACATGAATATGATAAATCCATAGCATTAACCTTCTTGTTCTCCCGTTGATATTTCTTAATTTGTTTCATTATGAATTCATTACTTAGGAATAATTTAATTATAATTCTCATGGTATTGTTTACAATTTTCATGCTAAACACTTAATGATTAATCTGCTTAGTTTTATAAATATTATCCGATATAAAAATCACTTTTATGGAAACTATTGAACGTAAACAAAAGAATAAATTTACGACAAAATCCACTAATTGCTTTAGTTAATTTTGTTTATTTCTCAGAGACAAACGTGTGGTTTGATTTTTCTTCTTCATATTTCATATTTTAATACCCTCTAATATCTTAATGTGAAGTGATATTGAACTGGAGGCAATATAGTTTGGTTATATATTAAGCCATTCAGTTTAATAATATTATACCATTATACTATAAACCGCACAGTTCAATAGCTTTCATAAAGTTTAACAAATCCAAAATACTGGACTGGAATCTCTCTCTCAATTTCTGAAACATCGGAGAGCTGCACTAACAGGATATACATGTAACAGAAGCAGAAGCATGCGGCACAGAATTTTTCCTGCTACTCCGCTTTAATAACAAGGCAGTTCAACGAACCTCTGTTATATGCACAAATTCATCAGAAGAGCAATGAAACAGCTGTCAACATTTTTTTTTTTCATTTGACTATACCAAATTCTCAATATTGCTACAAATCAAGAATTTGACTTTTTTTTTTTCCATACGACATAATGAATACATAGCAAAAGTCTCACTGTTTCATTCAAGTTGGACACATTTCTAGTACACTCTTGACTTTCAAAATCCATGAAATCTTACAATTCAAATTAATCAGGAAAATGTTGATTGCAGAGGAAGAAACTTGTGATGAGAACTAGGCCCCGTCTGCTAATGTTCTCTTTGATGTACTAATGTAAAGAACTGCATAGAAGGAATGAAAGATCTGGTTATTGCCAAAGTAAATGATTATTGCTATAAACTAACCTTTAAAAAAAAAAAAGGCAAAAATCTTATGATTATTACCATTATTTCCACGAATGAATGCATCGCCATACTTGTTTTTCAGCTGTCCATTGACATATTCTTCTGTTTGCTCCATAGCAATATTCATGTATCCATCTAGACAAGCCAGAATGCCTGTATGAAAAGAAAAACTGTCAGGAGAGCTGAAACAGATTCATATCATAGCCAAGCAAAACTATGGGCACAAGCAGACCACACGCACAAGCTGTCACAAAAACTTAATAAACACACCGGACACCTTGCTGAAATAAAGAAGGTATTTGATAAATGTCTTGGTGAATGGACTTAGCATGAACCTCAATATCAGCTCGCATGGAAACTGAGTCAGCAAGAAATGATGACCCATACAAATGAATTGGCAATCTCAGGAATTCTCTTGATAGATGAGTATTACAGCTGCAACTGTGCTGGGCATTTTTTGGCGAAGAACAATGCATTTTGTATGTATTAGAGTCATGAATGCAGCACAAGTCATGCTGGCTAAAAATTCAATCTTTCATCTTTGCTGCCTTGTGTTTACATCTTTAGCTCTTTAGCCCTTTTTTTTAATATATCTTCAAGTTTCCAGGTAATACTTCCTTTCAAAAGACAAATATGATTTAATCCTTACAAATTTAAAGATCATTTATTCATGCAATTCTTTAGAATATAAATTCAAATACATGGACGCTCATTCTGTAAAACAAATATAGAGCTTCATACATCCTGAAGAGCAATGACAGAGTAGCAACAAAAGAGCTTGATTGTTGTCCTTAAATTTGACAGCATAGGGATGGCTTTTCCAACACATTAAATGGTAATGGTACAAAAAACAGTATAACTAGGAAAGTTGTAACATATACACAACTCCAAGCAGTATTAACTCAACATCTGTTTTCAAATTGAGCATGATACCTAGCAAAAACATTATAACTAGGAAAGTAGTAACATATACACATTTCCAAGCTGTATTTCCTCAGCATTGTTTTCACATTGAGCATGACTCCTAGTTTAAAGTCCAACTAATTTGAAAGAGAACTTATAACCAAACCCCAAAACCTCCTACATTCATATATTCAATGGATTCCAAAGGATATCAGAACAACGAGTAGCAAAGTAGAGACATTAAGGAACTTTAATCTTTTTGCTGTTGCAGCTTAAGACAAAGTTGGACCAACTAAAGATCAAGCATGGCGCAATCCTAAGACAAACGGGACAGGACTAGGTTTTTCTTTATATTTTTCTCCTTTCTTTCTCTCTTAGGAATACACACGATGGGAGAAATGGAGTCAGAATAAAAATTTTGATAACAATTGTACAACTGAGGCCATCGTAGCTATAACAAGATCACATTATATGTTCGAAAACACTTTCTACACAATATAAGCCCTAAAATTATAACGAAACCCTTGCAAACCAAACCCAAAAGGAGAAGAAAGCCTAAAAGGGAAAATTTCTCGACTTTTCACCAGATTGCCAAATTATCATGCAAGAGCTCAAGCCATGACTCACATTTTGTAAATATTGAATAAAATTAAATCAAATTCTCCAATTACAAACCTCTAAAAGAACAATTATCCTTATAATTCATATTCACATTAAAAAGAAAAAAATTAGAACATAAATAACGAACAAAATAAGCAATACAAAAGATTTTCAAAAAGGCCAACCTCGGTAGTCAACACCAGAGTTGAGTTTTACAACAACGGGTCGACCACGAATAGACTTGAGGAAATCTGCAGGAGTTTTTGTAGTGGCCGAACCTTTCTCGCCTCCAGTACTCATCTTCTTTAACCTAAATTTCAACCAAAAATAAATAAATAATAAACAAATGCTCAGAATTTTCAAGTTCCTCGTGCAGCTCTGATTTACATATAAGAGTTACTGAAACCCCAGTTGATTATTCACAAAACCCAGAAATATTTCAAAAGAAAAATCATATTTTTAAATGTTATTCAACAAAGATTAAAGAATGAAAAAAAATCAAAGAGTTGATATAGACATCTAATGAAATTTCTATGAGGAAAGATCTGAGTTACCTGGGAAGAAGAAGGAGAGCTTCGAGCTGAAACGGGATGAGGGAATTTTGATGAATTGGATTCGTTCGCTCTTGCTTAGCTGACAAGAGTTAGGGTTTTTTTCTCAACAGAAAGTTGCAGAGCTTCGATGGGCGGAAGTAATAATAGCGATAGTTAAATAATTTAATTGAGGGCTAGGGTTATTTCAATTTTAATTAGATTGATTGCCTAATAGAAGTATAATACTAATTCACCATATACAACTATACATATATAAAATCTACAAACACACTCTAATGTGGCGGCTTACGTAAAATGTATAGAGTGGTTGGAAAATAAAAATAATTCAGTAAGCCACCTCAAATTGTATAATAAATTTCAAATATAAGGATATTAATCAATTATATTCTTTTTGTTATATAGGTCTCTTGACAATTGTTGATCGGTATTTTAACATAATTGTAACTGATTATTTTATCCTTATAACATAAATAACTAAATTTTTCAAAATATATTGTTTTGTATCATAAGTTAAAATAATTAATGGGGATTTAATTATTTAATTGTTTAAAAAAATTTATTTGAGATTATTCAAATTTTTGTAATTATTTTTCTGAAGTAGGATAGATTTATAAAATGAGTGGAAATATCACAATCTGATGCCTAATTATATTTTTTTCCTTACTAAAATATAACCCCAATTATTCTAAAAGATAACTTAATGGGGTTTATTTCTTGTCGGGAAAGATAGATCTCAAAGTTCAAAAATTGACCTCACATAAATCTTGGATATATAATTTATATTTATGCATGAAACATAATGTGCAAAATAAAATAAGTAAATAATGTCCAAACTCTTTCAGCCTAAAATACATGACATTTTGTGTCTCTTAGGCAATTGAATACATAATTATATTTTTATTATTATTATAATTGAACTGTTTGGCCCAACATATTCAGTTAAGTTTTCTAGTGAAAATTTTGATCCCATTTTCTCATTACTTTTCAATTTTTTAATTATCCCTTATGTGTTAGAAAATTGGTGGTGAAGCAGACACGCAGTTAAAGTAAAATTGTAATAAAATAAAGAACAAGTGTCAAAGAGAATACCAGAAATTACGTGGTTCGGCTTTTTGCCTACGTCCACGAGCGAAAACAGAAGGAAATATTTTATTAGTGAAAATGAATTATAAGTATTGTGGTATTTTAATTCACTTCCCAAAACCCTAATACACCCAAACTCTCAGAACACTAATAACAAGAGCTTATAAATTCAAGCTCAAAACTCTCTCTAAACTTATTGCTCTCAATGGAATTCGATTTCAAAATTGGATGCAAAATGAAATGAGATCTCTCCCCTTTTATAGTTAAAACTTAGCTACTGTTCATGTATTATTTTATTTATATTTTTTTTCTTCATTCAAAGCTGTGTGCTTTGCTCCTTTCTTCTTCTTTCTTGCTCTTCAAACTCTTTGAACGAATGAATTCTTCATTCTTCTGCTTTGAACAATTGACTATCTAGATAACAGCCATCTAGATGGTCGCCTTTTGTGATATTTCTCCCACTTGGAGATTAAATTGAGAATCAATTAAATCTCCACACCATCTTTTCACGTATAGTGTCGTATACGTCAGTACCCCTTACGTGAACAGTACCTGACTCCAAAAATACAACCAATAGCTCTGATACCATTATGTTATAGTTGCATATTTCACAAATGGATTCTTGATAACGCACATTATCGTGTGCAGATTTTTGATCCGATGATCAAATAAATTTTAAAATATGTATGATACGTGCAATTTACTTAAATATAATTATTAATTACATAATAATTTTTTAAATAAACATACACAACACACAAACAAATATATATATATTAAATATCATATTTGCGATGTAATCTAAAATCTCAACTAATCATAATTTAGTAAGCTATTGAAATATTGTAAGTTGATAAGATCAGTTATTTTAGTGCCGGGTTGTTGTCCTGTTGGTTAATTAATAAATTATTTTTGAAATAGTCATTAACTTATTCACTCCCCATATGAACTGAACCACACAACCACATAACAAACATCGTTCAGAATGAACCAGATCCAAAATGAAACCTATACTCCGCTCAGTGTTCAAAGTTTCCTGAAATGATGGAAGCAACCAACCAGTCAAACTGAAACAGTTCATTGTCACATAGCTGTCTCATTCATAAACTTTCTATCCTATAATTCGGCTCAAGATTAAGACTTCTTTTTCATTTTGATCGTCCCTTCAATTTGAACCATGATGAGATTCAGACGACTCAGAAAACCAAAATCCAAATTCATTTCTGATACAAAATCACAACCCAATCTTGCTCAACACACTGTTCAGTTTTCAAGATCCAATTTTGTGACCACCCACTCGCTTAGTTCATCAAAAGAACCAAAACCCATATTCAAAATCATGCCTTTTGCTAGTTTGAGCTCCCTGTCATCGTTGAAGTCTCACTTAAATCATGAACCCATCAATACTCTTTTGTTCAATTCATCCAAAGAATCAAGCTTCATGTTCAAAACTAAATGTTTTGATCCATTTTTATACAAATTTGTTCCAACAAGATCATTTTCTGATAAAATTTCTGACTCATCCCCTTCATTTGAGAGCTCAAAACCTATAGATGCAGGTTCTTCAATGCGGAAACCACTCAGTTTGTGGCCTGGAATGTACCATTCACCTGTAACTAATGCTTTATGGGAAGCAAGATCAAGGATGTTTGAAAAAAAAGGAGATAAGCCAATTGATTCGATTGCACAAAGTGAATTGGCTGCAAAACCCCCATCTAAGAGCAGGACCAGTATTCTTTACAAGTTTTCAAGTGATTATATACTTAAAGAGCAGTACAGGAATCCTTGGAATGAGATGAGGATGGGGAAGTTACTTGAGGATCTTGATGCTCTTGCTGGAACCATTTCATACAAGGTACTAAGGCTTTTAAGAATCCAGTGAATTCTAAAATGAGTTTTTTTGCAAGTTAGTTTGTTTTCACTTAGGATTTGTTGGGTATTGCTTTGATGATGTTCTTTTGAACGGTGGATTCTTTCACTTGACGGTTTGTTGGTTTTTAGAGTGGTGTGTACTACTATCTGACGCGTGTCGTTTATCAGTGGTCTCATACTTGTTGCCTGGCTGATGTAAAATTTACAATCGTTTTATTCAGTCTCTTTTCCCGTAATGCTGCCAGTACAGCTTGGAATTTTGGTTATTTATCATTACTGGGGGCTAGGTTCTGTCAAAATGCATTGCTTTCCAAGCCAATTTGCTAATCTCTATGTTATAATAGCTAAGTATTGTATTTTTGTTCAATTTTCACTTTGATTAGTGCTTTTTAAAATTTTAACATTGTCATAATGATTTTAGCTCATCACAGTCAAGACCATGTGATGAATAGATGACAACAGGTTCATTGTAGTTATGCATAATATGTCACTTGGAAATTACGCAACAGGTTCATTGTTGTTGATAAATAGATGACAACATCTGGAGTTTGTAATTCATTTGTTTGTGCCAACCAGCATTGTTGCAATGATGATGGCGCGACAAGGCCTATATTATTGGTCACTGCTTCTGTTGACAGGATGGTTGTGAAGAAACCAATC
The DNA here is from genome assembly GCA_029633175.1 of Citrus glauca. Classification (NCBI taxonomy): domain Eukaryota; kingdom Viridiplantae; phylum Streptophyta; class Magnoliopsida; order Sapindales; family Rutaceae; genus Citrus; species Citrus glauca. Next base: position 39,826,811 of record JAQOOD010000003.1, on the reverse strand, counting down.
TGTGTTGACATCGATTTGGAACTAACTGGAGCTGTTACATGGGTTGGGCGGTCTTCCATGGAGATTCAACTTGAAGTGACTCAATCCACACAAGGTACTCCATATGAATCAAGAGTTTTCGTGTTTTTGGCTTTCTGGGCTATGATTGGACAGTGGTCTCTTGTTCTGAATAACCTTGGGTAATTATTTGGCATCTTGCTATCTAATATAATTGTGCAGGTAACCATGTTCTTTAAAATGGAAATGGGCTTGTGTATATTTTCAATTAGTGAAAGATCATTTTATGATGGTAATCAAGAAAGTAATCATAAACCACTTATAGAATATGGTCATGGGTGAGTTATACAGTGTAAAGGCAGTAAAGTAACCAGCATCCGAAGCTAGAGATGCATCCAGTCATGGAGTTGGTCTGGTTATATAGTTGAGCATATGTCTCCGTAGATTTTTCTCTTTGTAGTAAACGTGTGGGGTCAAAGTTATTTATTCCCACCAAGTGTAATTGATTATCTGTGGAAATTAGACCAGTCTGAGTTGGATTTTATTTTCCCCACCAAAGAAAGAACAGGGCTGCATTTTCTGGATTAACTTTATATCAGCATAATCTCTCAAAAAAAAAAACTTTATATCAGCATGAGATTTGTCTTAGCTCACCTAAAAGTTCTTTGATTATCTGATCATGAACACTGCTGTTGCCTATAACATGTAAAGTATATTCCACCATGGGCGTGGAGCAGGTAGGACCTTGGAAACATTAGAGTGTTAAGCCTTTAAACTAGATTCAAAACTGAGGGAGAACCTTAGAAACTCTTTTTATGTTCTTCTACTGAGGTGTTCCAAAATTATCTCTATATTTACGTATCTTCGTATTTTTAAAGTTTCAATCTGGTATTTGCACTGGCCATGTCTTAGTAAGGAAACTTTTTTTGCAGATACTACAGATTCAACGGAATCAGTAGCCCTTGTGGCAAACTTCACATTTGTAGCTCGTGACACCAAGACAGGAAAATCAGCTCCAATTAACCAGATCTTGCCTGAAACGGAGAAAGAAAAATTGCTTTGGGAAGAAGCTGAGCAAAGGAACAAAATGCGGAAAACAAAGAGAGCAGAAAGGAAAATGACTGCCGAAAATGGAGATAAAGACAGGCTTAATGCATTGTTGGCTGAAGGGCGAATCTTCTGTGACATGCCAGCACTGGCAGACAGAGATAGCATTCTTATTAAGGATACATGCCATGAGAACTCCTTGATGTGTCAGCCACAGCAAAGGAACATTCATGGTCGGATTTTTGGCGGATTTTTGATGCGTAAAGCATCTGAACTGGCCTTCTCAACTGCTTACACATTTGCTGGTGCAGCACCTCTCTTTGTTGAAGTAGATCATGTTGATTTTTTAAAACCTGTGAGTACCCACATTTGTGTTACGAACACCTAAGATGTTGAGCTCCTGTAGTATGTCGGAAGAAAATGAGTAAAAAATTGCAGATTTTCTAAAACTAAGAGAGTGCAGGAGGCTATGCAAGATTCACTCATTTTTATAGTAGTCAGATACTGCTGATTAATCCAATTAGATGGAAAATATGCCAAAAAGCTCTGAACAAAATTGTTTGCTTATGGATCTGGCTGAGGAACTATTGCTAAATATTCATGGTATACTTACTTTGCTGATGCAGGTGGATGTCGGAAACTTCCTCCGTCTCAAGTCATGTGTTTTGTATACGGAACTTGAGAACCCAGCCAGACCTCTGATAAATGTAGAAGTTGTAGCTCATGTTACAAGTCCTGAACTAAGGGCCAGTGAGGTGAGCACCTGAATTTGAATATAAACTCATCAGCCATGTTAGATATCTGACAAGCCATTCATCATCCTGAAAAAAAAAAAAAAGAAATAACTAGGAAATTTGTTAAGGAAATGTATGTTTTGCAAGGAGTTCATCTTAAATGCCATCAGAAGCATCCTAAACTTCTCTTGATTGTGATATAAAACTATGATGGCTGATTATATTTTTTCCAAATCCATTGACTTTGCAAATGCTACTGCCTTAGAATTTTATGCTAATCCTAGGCTAGCATATTTATCTTTTTTAAACTTACCTTCTCTGATTGGCTTATGTCTTGTAATATGAACAGATATCGAATAAATTCTACTTCACCTTTACTATCCGTCCTGAGGTAAAGAAAGATGGATTGAGCATTCGGAATGTTGTTCCTGCCACAGAAGAGGAAGCGCGACGGGTGCTGGAACGTATGGATGCTGAGAATTCCCAGTTGGCACAACCATGATCTTTCTCTTCGGCAAAATAAGTTCAGAATGAACAAAGCACCGGAGAATAACATATTCTTTTTCTGGCGGGAAACTTGTAGAAGTTTCAGGTCGTGACGTAAAACTTGTGGTAACTTTATAGTAATAGCAAATGATCGATTGATTAAATCAACATCTAACTTACACAATTGAACATGTCCCGGTAGAGAATATTGTCAAATTGATAACCTTTCATTTCAAGGTACAATGCAAGTTTGAACATACAGGCAGAAAACTTTGTCAAATTGATCATCTTTCTTTGAAAGGTGCAATATAAGTTTGTACTATTGCCTTGCTAGTTGATACCATTAAGGTGATTGATCATTTTCTTGGATTTGATAACCTATGATATAATGAGAATTATGACCGCTGCTGCTTTTACTTGACAGAATAATCTGAGTTTTAAGTTTCTGACAGATAATTTCGAAAAGGTTTTTAACAGATATACAAAATCTACTGTTTCAGCAGATACTAATTACTTGACACTATTCCCTCCGCTCCGCGCGTATATTACACAAAAGATAAATTAGTTTCTAAATATATTAATGTGAATATTATACAGAAAATGCAGCAGCCAAATGAAGATTATGAACTCTACTGCAAGCTCTATCCAAAATACACTCAGCATCCACCACTTCTGATCTGCGTCCTTGTGATTTTTAACAGAGAAATACAGAGAATCGCCTGAGATGAAAATAAGCATTAAGATTGGGATGAGCTTTCATCATCTGATGAACTATACTGCTGCCGTCCATTAAAGCCGGGGAACGCTGGCGGAAGGGCTGGGTTTGTTGGCATTGGACGCACTGAACTGTATATAGTTCTCTCATTGATTCTGCCAACTTCCTTGCATACCTGATCGAGAGTAGAAAGAAATTCCTTTACCACCAAGAAAATCCGGAATGGATGAGCTTCTTCCTTAGCTGAGTTCCCATGGAAGTACTCAGTTATTTCCTTCACCATAGAAAGAGCAACACTCTCTTGGGATTGGATGCTTATAATCTCTTGTTCTGCCTTTTTCATGAACTTGTTCATTGAATGGGAGAATTTCCGACTGCTTTCCTTCATTGCAATTTCTTCGTTTAATTTCACTACTTCCATTATCTTTGTGATTCCTGCAGCTAATTTTGCGACTTCACTGCTAAGCACATCTGAATCCATTGCAGCAGCCTTTTTCACATTTGTAAGCTCCCCACTTAGACTTGAAACAACTTGTAGGCCGAGCTTTCTGAATTCAACATCATCTTGGAAAGAAGACTGTTGAGTTTTCTCAGTTTTTGCATCTGGATTGGCACCAGACAGTCGAGAACCTTCAGCTCTGATGATTTCCTGTACCACAAAATGCAAGAGGGTGGTTTTCCCATCAGCACCCTTAACATCAACAAGCTTCAGTAGTGTGTCCAGCTTGAAGGCATGGGCATCACCACGGTTAGTGCCAACATTCATGCGATTCCCAGTTTTCAGCACTGCTTCTAAAAGCTTAAGGAACATTCTACTTTTCCTCAGTTCGCCACAAGCCACCTGCCAACAAGGAAGAAACGTTTAAGAAGCAGCCAGAAAATGACCAATAAGATGGCAAATAGAAAACTTAGAATATTTCCAATTCAAAAAATCAGATAACGATTACTTGGAAAACTATGCAATCTGGAAGAAAATGAGTTTAGCATATGTATCTTGCATTAAAATACTTATTTCACCCTGACTGCAGATATTTTTTTGTTATGCTAAATTGTTACTTCTCACCTTGTGACTCCACCACCATACCCAATCAGGTTGTGAAATGAACATCCAAGGAAAATGCCATATAGATTAGAATAGTAATTAAAGTTTTGTGCCCACTGGCCCTACTTTGGCTAAAGAGACAAGGCCTAAAAGAAACATATCATCCACAAGTTGCACACCTAATAACATTTGAAAAGTTCCATGATGAAAATCAGTTGGCTCAATGTTGAAGGGGATATATACACTCTTTTCACATATTTGGCAAGCTTTTATGAAAGCCTCTCTGCCTTGACAACTTCCAATCCCCAAAAATTAAATAATAAAAACCAACTGAAAATTGCAGCATATTAGCAGTAGTTAAGAGGAGGAATTTCTCACATTAAACATTGTACCATTTAGTTCTCAAGCATAAAAGCAACAGAGTGAGCACAAGCAACTTATCAATGGTTTAGATTATTGATTATATGTCGCTAATGTGACTTAATGTTTGAATCTTTCAGCAGAAATGAAAGGATAGATGGGGGCCAGGAATCGATAATTGACTGCCATAACAAACTAGAACTCGTAATAAGCATTCTAATTGTCAAAACTGGTTAGCCAAAAAGAAGTAAGTTGCAATGGAAAGTACATGTTTCAACAATTCTTCCTATATCCAACTGTTTTATCTTTTGATTTGTTCTAAGCACTGGTGATTCCAAATCATGATAAAATTAATTAAATTGCTTAGTAGAAAGGTAGGGCATCTCCAAGTAAAAGGAACAATATGGAAAAGAATTAGGGGAAAAAGACAAACACACCTCCAACGTTTAGGTAAAGGGACAAAAACCCCCCCTAATGTTTTAAAAAAGATTTTTACACCCCAATTTATTTTAATTTTACTATTATACCCTTCTAGCATATAAAAAAATTATTAGATTATCCAATTTGTCTATATATTGTTAATAAAATTATAAATAGACAAATTGGATATTATAAAAAAATTATAAATATACCCTTATCGCCCAATTCCTCTATTTAAATTTTTATCAATAACTAATTTTTTTAAAAAGATATCTATACACCTAAAAAAATTGTAAATAAATTATAATTTAAAAAATAAAATTGGTTATTAATAACCAATTTTATTTAAACTTTAAATTTGTATATTTAACAATTCTCCACGTCAATCATTTACACTTGTACATTTATAACCAATTTTCTATGTTATTTATAATGGTATTCATAACCAACTTTTTATAAATTATAATTTACTTACAATTTTTTTTAAGTGTGTAGATGTCTTTCTTTAAAATTGGTTATTGACAAAAATTTAAATAGAAGAATGAGGCAATGAGGGTATACTTATAATTTTATTAACAATATATAGACAAATTGGATAATCTAATAATTTTTTTATATGATAGAAGGGTATAATAGTAAAATTATAATAAATTGGGGGTGTAAATGTTTTTTTTTAAAACATTAGGGAAGTTTTTGTCCATTTACCTAAACGTTGTGGGTGTGTTTGTCCTTTTTCCAAAGAATTAGTCAATGAGGTTCACAGCATATGTCTATGAGGAACCAGTTTGAAACATCCTAAACAAACACAAAACAAAGTAAAATAATGAATATGCATGTGCACAAGTGCCTGTGCGTGCACGAGAGAGAGAGAGAGAGATCACAATTTACCTGCAGTGTTTCGAAAGACCTTTTAAGGTACTCAACTTCAGAGTCAAAATTGGCAATGTAGAGCATTGCATCTACTCTCTTGAATGCAAAAGGAATTTCAAGCACTGCCCTAAGAAATTTCTCAGCAGGTCCTAGCTTAAATGGTGATTCATCTTTGAACTCCTTTATCTTACGCTCTTCTTCTTTGGTTGGAGCCATCTTTAACAAACTTTCCAGCAGCTCTGCCCCAAGTGTATCTGAATTGCCTGTTCATGAGCATAAAAAATACAATAAATTTAGAGGCACAAGTTGCTAATTGATCATATCACACCAAAGCACAGAAACGTAGATTTTAAGCTCATGACTTCCATTATTATTTTTTTGTTGTTTTGGGGTGGGGGGGGGGGGGGGTTTAAAAGGCTTGCATGGGGATGAGAAACCTCACCCAATAAACACCAACCCTAACCCTCTTAGTATTACTCAAATTCAGCCGGTTGAATGCTCAAATCATACTCATGCCAGCCAAGCTATGCCCCCATTAGGCAAATTGGAATGTGATAAAAAGCAAGCAAATAAACAAGTTAATGACAAAAGGTCAGGCAAAACAATAAGTTAACCAACTTTCTGAGTTCTTCTGACAACCAAGTGCTTTTTTTTCCTGCTAATTACACATGCAGTGGCAATCAATTTTTTGGTTTAAAAGTACACTCTGCGCTGTTAGTAGGGGCAATGTAACTGTAACTGTTCAGTATAAGTAATCAAAGACTCAAAGTACTCGTGTGTTCTTAAGGCTTACAAAACTTTTTCTAAGAAATTTTGGAAGTAGAAAAAAATGTAACATTCAGATAACTTTTATAGCAATCAAGCAAACTGCCTTTTCAAACAAAACTAGAGATGGCAAAACAGGAGGTCGGTTTGTGATATGTCATATTTAGGTCGATCCAAACGCAACCCATTTAATAATCATGTCAAAAAATTGAGAACCAAACCCGACACGAAAAAATAAACAGGTTACGCAGTTACTCATTTAATATCTATATATTTAATAAATGTTACACCCACCAAAATATTACATGTTTGCACTATTAAAATTTTAATTATATATATGTAAATAACACTATATATCAATATCATAAAATATACATGTGTGCTGACAGTTTACACACTTACATTATTAAAGTTCTAAACCTATATACAATTTTATAAATAAAACAGTGTATATGTTTATCCTTTCCCAAAAAATAAAAAGCGAGAATCATGTTCAATATAAGAGTTTCAATTAACAAGAACCAGAAATTAATTTAAAAAAATAATCGTGTCATTAATCGTAAATGGATCATCAAGAACTTTAACACTAACCCAACACCAAAAAAAATCCTATCGATCGGACCCAATCCATTTAATAACCGCGTCAAATTTGATGACCTATACTCATTTATGCACGTCGTGTTCATGTCGGGTAATCAAGACGTATCAAATTTTGCCAACTCTCAACAAAACAATAGACATTTCAAAAGAAGAATTTAAACATACCATAGTGCGGCAATGCATAGCAAACAACATCTATGATGCTTCATACTTTAAATAACTGCAACAACTTTACCTTCCAGAAGACCTTCGCACACTTCATCAACAGTAACATTAAGTGCCCTCAGCAAAATTGCAATGTTTTGAGACTTCTTGGGATCAAGCACCCGATTTTCCTGATTTGGAACTGAAAGAACCTGCTTTCTACCATTATCTTTAGAATTCAGATTCGAGTTATTCACCGTGAATAATGTCTCAATCATTTCCTCATTCAATCTGCAACCAAAAAAAATTCTGCAAACTCAAAAAACACACAGATTTACTTAATCCAAAGACAAAAACTTCATTAACAGGCCAAAAAAAAAAGGGTCAATAGTTACTCACTGAAACGACCCCGATTTAAACTGATCCCACACCATAGCCCGATCAGAACTTGCCCTGACTTTATCCCAATGCAAAGGCTTCAACTTCGGCCTCGGCGTCTCCTCACTCTTCTCCACATTCTCACTCTTCATCAATTCCTCATTACCTAAACTCGGCCCCAAATTCTTCAACCCAACAGGCCTCAAACTCGAAGGTGCCACAAGAACTGGATGCCCTGAACTTTTCGGAGCAGCCATCGGTACCTCCCAGAACCGCGCCGGCGGCAAAGGAGGTGGTGGTGGTGGAAGTTTGACAGGAACAGCTCGATCAGGCGAGTTCTGGGTACCACTAGAATCACTTCTCGACGATGAAGAAACAGACGAGTTATTATTGTTATGAGCATTTTCTTGAAATCTCGATTTCATCATCAGATTAGGACTTGAATTTCTCGACACAGAGTTACAAGAACTGCTGATGGAATTAGTCGGTGAGCAAGAATGTGAATATGGGTACGAAGCAGTTCTCGAGTTAAAGCTGCGGCTTCCAAAATTTCTTGAGCTCGACCCAATACGCGCCGGCGTCGAGATTTCTCGACTCTCTTTACGACCCGACGACCCTCTCGGCGAAAAGAACTCCTCTTCCTCATCATCTTCATGTTCTTCCGTTGTTATATTTTTCACTTCATTATCATCTTCTTTGCTGAAACACATTTCCCCGCTCGTGAAACTGGGATTTTGCTTCGGCAACGGCGGCAGCGGATTCAGCTCCGGCGAACCGAGCTTGTGATACCCTGACGGAGATTTTGAAACTCCAATTTTCACGGCGGCGTTTCTTGTATCGACAGGCATTTCTCCGGAACGGGAGTTTACGAGAGTGCCCAGGTATAAAAATTCTGACGACGTGCTGGGTTGGTTCGACGACGACGACACATTGCGCTGGACAGTTGGAGTTTTGTGGCCGCCGTCTGATGGAGGTAAATTTGGCGGGAAAAGACGCTGGCCGTCGGATGTTGAAGTTTTGACGGGACTGCTGCGGTGCTTGCTTCGGAAGTATATGAAGACTGCTGCAGCAGCGATAAGGACGGCGACGGAGAGAAAGGAGAGGGAGATGGCGAGGATGATGATGTGGCGGTGGGCGGACTTAGAAGGTGGGTGGGGGAAGAGAAGAGAGGAGATGTTGGCCGGGAACGTCGAGAGGACAGGCGGTGCCGGAGGCGGCGGCGGCGTAGAAGGGTATGACGGAAAGAAAGGCTTTTGAGGGTTGTTTGGTGGGGTAGTGGAAAATGGGTATTTTGGTAATAGTTTGTGCTGGGGTTGAGGAAACGGAGAAGGTGACGGTGACGGCTGTTGTAACGGTGGGGGAGTAGTGGGTACTGGGAAAAATGGCTGGTGGAGCAAACGACGTCGGTTGTGGTGTTGGTGGGGGAGGCTAGTCGTGGTGGTGGTAAAAAGAGTAAAGAAGAGGAAAATGATTGTCAGCATTTTAGCTTTCAATTAAAAAGTTTGTACTTTTGGTCATGTGAAGATTGGTAATCTAGGATTAATAGAGAGAAAATGTTGTTTAGCAGATCGGAAAATTTGTTTCTTTTTCCTTTTCTCACAAAGGTGTGATCTTTTTGTCACGTGAAGAAGATTGGTAGGAGTGTTCAAGAGGGAAAATGTTGTTTGGTTGATTGGAAAATCAGAAAGTGTGAGGCTTTAAGGAGGAAGACAGAGAATGGTCTGAAATTTTTTTATCTTTCGTTGCTCAAAGGTGTCAACTTTTTTGTCATATGAAGATTGGTAAGAGTGTTACAGAGAGAGAGAGAGAGAGAGAGTCTGTGGAAGGAAAAAGCTTGTTTGGTTGATGTGAAAATATGGGTGGGTTTGAAAGAACTAGGGAACCACCAAAGGGTAGACCGCAGTTTGAAGCAAGAAGAGAGAGTAAATGTTCTATCAGTGATGACTGATGGGTTGATTTTGAGAGAGAGAGAGTATGCGTGTGTGTTTTTGGCGGAGGAATGGTAACAGAGGGAGGGATTGAGCAAAGAGAGTAGTTTAGAAGTGTAGAGAGAGAGAGAGATAGCAGAATTTAAAAGAAAATTGTACAAAAATTTACATAAAATTTATTAGTGGGATAAAAATAATTTATAAAAATAATTATTCTATATTAATTTATTTAAAATATATGTAGACAAAAAATTTAAAGCTCTATTATTTGATTTTTTAAAATTATATTTAATATAATTTATAACTAAATAAAATTCATTCACTTGCTCAGCTAATCCACTGTTCTGTTTAATTTAATTTTAAGTTACAGAAAAACCCTGTTGTTTAGTACCCAAAAGGGAAACTAGTAACCATATGATAGTGATGTGATAATTAATTATGGGTTGATGACTGTACTTCAACTAGGAGCCTAGAGGCTTGACTGAGATTGGGAGGCTGGGGATCCACTGTTGACTGTGGCACATCATCTTGCGATTTTACACTAGAAATTTCAATTTTTTGTTATAAAATTGTTCTAGTGGCACTCAGAGCAAAATATCCATATTTTAGGTTAAAAAACTAATTAAAAATAAATAAACTTAACTATTTAATGGTGTCTCAAATATACAATATAACATCTAAAATTTGATAGATATAAGTTTAAATATAATTTTTAATATAAAAATAATATCTTAAATTCTAAAAAATTATCTTTAAATGTGGAAATGACCTAAATCGAAGTTCTTAATAATATGTAACTAAGATTACCTTCAAAAATCTCTATATATTTTACTCTTTAAATATTTATTTATTTATGTAATAAATAGAAGGATAAAAAAATGTGTTATTCTCTAATAGATTCTTTAAATAGAAATAAGTTAATATTATTTTAATTAAATAATTATTTTTTAAAGAAAAAGTCAAAAGTAATTAAAGCATTTCTTTTTTCAGTAAAAATAATAAAATATAAATTAAAGAGGAAGAAAATAACTCTCTAAATTTAAAAAAGGAATTTTTTTATTTAAAAAATTTAATTAAAGTGTCTTTTAAGAGTCCAACTATAATATCACAGTAATATCATACCACAACTCAATCCATCTATTGAATTCAACTATAGTGACAACTGTCGACTCGATCCAATAATTAGATTCAGCTATGATCTAATATCATTATAATATTATAATTTTATTTATTTTTTAGAGACTTAAATATTAATATAATTTTTTAAATAAATAATAAAAAATTATTTAAAAAATATGATGTTCTAAATCTTGTATTCCAAGAAATAAAACTTTTTTTTGAATGAGCAAAATGATAATAAAATTAATTATAATAATAACGACCTTTATTTGTTTTAACCACTCATGTGGTCATAATTTCTTTTACAGCTGCCTTCGTTAGAAGTGAGAAGATAGTACTGAATATAAAGGAGAGCAATAAATGATGGGGAGAAAATACACACAAAAGGTTAAAAATCTCTGACAGATAGACGGACATGTTTCATAATTGGGATTTGAATCATTGTTCCTTCTTGCCGTCACAAGTGAAAAACAGAGAAAGAATCTTTCATTACAAAGTTACCAAGGCAATAAATAACATACGGTCCCCTAAATTATTATATTTCTCAAATATTGACATAACTTGTGTATTTATATCTAATAATTTCTCATTTCAAAAACGTTTCATATGTGTGAATTTATTATTTAACAATGAATATTAATATTGTACATCAAAATATTAATCAAAATTAATGTTAAAATAATTTCAATCAAATAATAGCATGTCGACAATGTTATCCAAAAAAATTCAAGTCCAATTTCTCTACTTATATTTGGATTCTAGTGTAAAAAGAAAAGAGACTAAAAAATCATATAATCTAAAAAATTTTGTCCTATAAAAATTATGATATTTATTGAGATTAATAAAAACTTATTTTATTATCTGATTATCATACATCGTGAATATTTAATTAAGTATCCAATAATGTACTTGATAGTGAGATTGATGATTTGAAACTTTCGTCAAGCATAAATTGTGGAATAATATATGTTCTTTGTCCTTTTATAATAGAAGACTATATAACTTAACCTTCAGGGGTATGATAGTCATTTCTGGGTTCAGGGACGTATTTAATGAAATTGGACTTGCTGTGCAGTTACTTAGATATTATAAAAATATAGGGGCTCTGATGTTATTAGTTCTCATCACATAATTCACAGGGAAATATGAGCTGTTTTCCAGGAGTGACTGAAGTGAAAGCTGAAAGCACTTTTCATAGATTTTGGCTGTAGATTTTGCTAATTAAGTTGGGGTTTTCGGAGTGACTTTTGGGTTTACTAAAAGATTTTGTTCGTTTGCTGTGTTCACTAAATCACTATAAGATATGGAGATTTGGTAATAAATTTTGTCATTATCAATAAATAAGCAAAAAGGCCAAAAAAATATTAATCATAGTTATTGTCAAGTTTGGTAGATAATTACAATTTCTATCATTTTTCCCCCCACATAATAATATTAAGGGAACAAAATTGTAAATTTTATATAATGGTGGGTGATGGAGGTATTGGATTAGTTTTTCAGAAATAAATAACATATTAAATTATTAAAATTATAAATTTACATATTTTATTATAAATTTGAGTTCGACTACTGTATTTTAAGGTACCATATTTTATTGTATAGACTCTATCACATATTCACATGGTCTAAAAATAAAGATAAATAAAATAAAATTTGACAATAATTGTATACATATTATGGGTTATCGTACAAAATCTACAAATATATTGTTTGAGTTACTACATGTACAAAAAAATTTATAAACTGTTTTTATAAACAAATATAAAGTGAAAGTAATGGATATGTAAAAATTAAAAAAAAATAGAATCATTTAAAAGAAATTATGCCGAATGATATAATGGTGATAATATGCCATTCAATGAAAATTTGTATGAAGATTTTTTTTTTCTCTCTTAATTTATTTGAACGAAAAAGATGTAACATAAATATAAATTATCAATAAATTTGAGATAGGACTAGTTGGGGCCAACCCATGCAAAGATTTTGGAACGTATAATGATGGTTTTTTGTTTTTAGTATTATGTGTTCATCATGTCCTTTCACTAAATTAATTCACGCGTTAACGTTGTTGGATGTTATATTGTCATTTTCATTTTTGCTGAGACAGTTTAAAAAAAAAAAAAGAGGCCCTATCATTTGTTCATAATATTTTTTTCCACCAAAATCAACTTGGCCATTGACGACTTCGTTATGTCATTGTCGTTTGTTGAACTTTAGGATGTTTTAAAATTTAATATGGTGGATTTGAATCAATAAATTCAATTCTAATCATTGTGAATTGCGAAACCAACATAATCAATTCGAAGACCTTGCTAAATTAAATTTATTGCTAATTCCTTTGGTAAAATTTTCCTGTAAAAATTTATCTAAATTGATTAAATAAAGCATTTTTTTCTCAAAATAAAGGGTCATGTGATGTTTAAATTGATTGAATTAAAATTTTGTAGACCATCATCATTAAATCGAATATAATTTCAATAGAATCATTGTCATCGAATTTTTATAACTCACCCACACAAAAAAAAAAAACACCTTATATCTGAAACCCAAATTTCTGGTTGGTTATTAGGTGGAATAATCATGAAAATTGACTAAATTAGTTAGGAAAAATGGGTGTAATTTAACGTAAAATGAGATAACCTTATTAATTATAGCTTTTTTAATGCATGATCCGTTTGATCTGCCAACTTCTTGTGCCCCCGTTCTAAGAAATAACAAACGATACTATGAGCTCAAATATTGCTTTGTTTTCAAGTTAAAAATCTCTTGAGAAATACTACAAGTAAAATTATGAACTTTCACACTTTTTTTGGTAGAGATTATCGCTATTAAATGTAGTTAATGAAGGGGATAATGAGCTTGATGTTTTAACTATAATTAAATATATTGTTAAGTAGATGTATGACGATTAACAGAATCCATAATGCTAAAATTGAAAATTTTGTTGACTTTTAGCTGCTTATGCATTGAAAATATATATATATTGACTTCCAAAACCTAAAAAACTTGGGGGATAAGGAAATTATAGTGAGTTGTTATCGAATATTCGAACGGATCACTGCCCTTAATGTGATATAGAGACACCACCTGCCTCTTTTGGCCGGAAGCTTCAAATTGCAACACTTACCATTAATATGACATCATAATTTTAACAATTTATGCAAAAATTCTTTAATGCGAACATTTTTATTTTCTAAATTACATATTTCTACTTAATTGTTGATGGCAGAATGAATTGAATATTTATCAAAATATATTTGTCTATTAAGTAATTATCAAGTAACTAGTTTTTTTTTAATAAATTAATGCGTTATAGTTATATTTATAGTGGTAAATGCACCCTATAGTTTCTCTTCATCCCAAATATCTAAGACAAGTTCTCCAGTATGTGTGTATTTAAAATGATATTATTTTTTAAATATAAGAAGTACGTCCACCCCATAAAGTTAATATATTTAGGAGGTCATAGTTGGCTTCTAATTATAATTTAAGTAAATTGTAAAATATTTAGATTGCATAATCACAAACTCTCCGTAGATTTCTAATTATAAATATACATAACGTGATTAAAAAAATGCTGAAATAAATTCAAAACAAAATATCTAATGACAATGTGAGTAGGTTTGAGAAGGCACAGGACGACGACGTTTGACATGTCGGTGGAAGAAGACAGAAAGAGTTGAGACGAGTGGTGGCCGTACGATTATGAAAGGACGAGAATGGCACGTAATAATTGTATAAAGCAAGACCTGGAACTTGGCTCATGGGAAAAGGACACGTGTCAGTTTCTAGAGGCTTGTGCCCGTGGCCCCACTCTCTGCTTCACCGCCTGTTGTCAGTCAACAGAATAATTCTTGAACAAGTAAAAACCATATCCCCATTCTCATTTCTTATCAGTTATCATCCTCCCTGATTTTACCATTTTAATTTTAACGTCCTGTGAAAAAAAAAATAATAATTAAATTAACTTGGAAAATTTATAAAAATAGCTAAAAAAATTTAAGTTTTTTCGTAATTAATCATAGCAACTTTTTTCTATCAACATTAGACAAATCTAAACCTTTCTTCCTAAATTACCCTTCTTTACAGAGCAAAATCAACTTCTTTTCTCTCATATCGTCAAACAAAACGCAGCTTAGCTTTCTACTCGTGAATCATCAACGACGGCAACAAACAACACTAAAAGTCAGTCATAATCTATCCAAATCTATTCAGATCTAACACTAATCGACATCACCTACTAGTATGAGTTATTTTCTCGACTTACTGTATGTCTGCGTGAATCTGGGTGAATTTGAGTTTTGTCGCAACAAGAGTTCTGTCGCACCAAACCTTGGGGCGACAGGTGACAGGCGCATGTCTCCCCAAGGTTTGGTGCGATCGGCGCCTGTCGCCCCAAGGAAGGTGCCTGTTTGGGGCGACAGGCACCTGTCGCGACTTCCTTGGTGCGACAAGTCTTGGTGCGACAGGTGCCTATCTCCCCAAGGTTTGGTGCGATCAACGCTTGTCGCACCAACTCTTGTTGCGACAGAACTCAAATTTACCCAGACATTCAGCAAGTTGAAAAAATAACTCATACCAGTAAGTGATACCAATTAGTGTTAGAACTGGATAGATTATGACTGACTTTTAGTATTGTTTGTTGTCGTTGTCGATGATTCACGAGTAGAAAGTTAAGCTGCATTTTGTTTGACGATATGGGAGAAAAGAAGTTGGTTTTGCTATGTAAAGAAGGGTAATTTGGAAAAAAAGGCTTGAATTTGGCTAATGTTGATAGAAAAAAATTGTTATGGTTAATTGCGAAAAATGCCTAAATTTTTTGGCTATTTTTGTAAATTTCCCAATTAACTTTGAGAAACTTTTACGATTATAAACAAAAAAATGTAATGAATTAAAAAGTTTTAATATTACGCCAATAATAAAATTATATTACAATATATTGTAATTCAATTTCAGAATTCATATGCCGTAAGGGGCTCGAGTGAGTGTTTCGACTTTGGAGCATGTTTTTATTAAGCTGACCGCATAATCATGTATGTTTGAATACAAGTGCTTTCCAAATACAATAATTCCAACTTAAGTGCATATAATGTGAATTAAAACTCAATAGATATAAGATTAAACAAATTAGAGATTCAATTAAATAAACTAGAATGAATTATGACAAGTAAAAGTGAAGTCCGATCAAATGCAGCCAAATCCAACACCAATCTGACACGATTATGACAAAGTGAATTAGAGTCCAAAACCTAAATAAACTAATTGAAAAAAAAAATAGTTTTGTCGTAGTATTGCACATTTGGTGTTTGATAAAATGTTTTTTAGATTATTTATACATTATTTTTGCATCACCAAAGTGTTAAGAGGTGGTTGTTGAGTTGATATGGTGCGACAAGAGTTTCGATGGCATTGTATGTCGCACCAAATTTGTGCGATAATTTGCCTGTTGCATCAAAAGACAGTGTTGGTGCAACCGTCACTTGGTGCGACAATCAACATGTTGCACAAGCACATGTCGTACTAAGAGATAGTTACGCCTACATTGCACATGTCGCACAAAATTGGTGCGACGGGTGCAATATAGGCGTAAGGTGCTGTGCCTAGCCATGGCAGGCACCCCTCACCCACATGAATTCGATCATCACCCACATCAACAACTTTATCCAAGCCACCAGCATCACAAACTATTCAATTTTCCCTCACCATCACCAACGAAAAAAAATCAATAACAACATAAAAGAAGACAAGATAATAGAACATGCAATAAAATTTATGATTTTTGAACTAACCGTTGATTTCAGATCTTGGCTGAAATTTTGGTGATATTGGTTGCCAAGAATGGACTCCGAAAAGTCGCAGGCGATGAGTGAACTTGGGAGAGAATCGTTCGTTAGAGAGAGAGGAAGCTTGGTGAATGGGAAAAGTATTTTCAACACTTTGGATGTTGTTTGGCTAATGTTGATAGAAATAAATTCGGAGGGCTAATTCTAAAAATTGACAAAAGTTTTGGGTTAATTTTATAAATTACTTTGTGTGGTATATCTCATTTCAATTGGAATATAAACTTCCTATCTTAATTTATAAACAATGTTAGTCTTTCAAATAAACAGGATTATTTAACTAGATGATACATTCTTTCTTTAAAAAGAAAAAAGAAAACTACGAAAATATTAATATATGATGTATGCTACATTTTTATGTATTATTTGTTATAAAAGCTTTGACTAAAAAAATGTTTGCCAACTCAATTTTCTTTTTAAAGTCATGGATATTTTTTTGATTATTTACTTTTCATTTTAAAAATTAATATGGAATACCGCACTACTACGCCTACATTGCACCTGTCGCACAAAATTGGTGCGACGGGTGCAATATAGGCGTAAGGTGCTGTGCCTAGCCATGGCAGGCACCCCTCACCCACATGAATTCGATCATCACCCACATCAACAACTTTATCCAAGCCACCAGCATCATAAACTATTCAATTTTCCCTCACCATCACCAACGAAAAAAAATCAATAACAACATAAAAGAAGATAAGATAATAGAACATGCAATAAAATTTATGATTTTTGAACTAACCGTTGATTTCAGATCTTGGCTGAAATTTTGGTGATATTGGTTGCCAAGAATGGACTCCGAAAAGTCGCAGGCGATGAGTGAACTTGGGAGAGAATCGTTCGTTAGAGAGAGAAGAAGCTTGGTGAATGGGAAAAGTATTTTCAACACTTTGGATGTTGTTTGGCTAATGTTGATAGAAATAAATTCGGAGGGCTAATTCTAAAAATTGACAAAAGTTTTGGGTTAATTTTATAAATTACTTTGTGTGGTATATCTCATTTCAATTGGAATATAAACTTCCTATCTTAATTTATAAACAATGTTAGTCTTTCAAATAAACAGGATTATTTAACTAGATGATACATTCTTTCTTTAAAAAGAAAAAAGAAAACTACGAAAATATTAATATATGATGTATGCTACATTTTTATGTATTATTTGTTATAAAAGCTTTGACTAAAAAAATGTTTGCCAACTCAATTTTCTTTTTAAAGTCATGGATATTTTTTTGATTATTTACTTTTCATTTTAAAAATTAATATGGAATACCGCACTACTACGCCTACATTGCACCTGTCGCACAAAATTGGTGCGACGGGTGCAATATAGGCGTAAGGTGCTGTGCCTAGCCATGGCAGGCACCCCTCACCCACATGAATTCGATCATCACCCACATCAACAACTTTATCCAAGCCACCAGCATCATAAACTATTCAATTTTCCCTCACCATCACCAACGAAAAAAAATCAATAACAACATAAAAGAAGATAAGATAATAGAACATGCAATAAAATTTATGATTTTTGAACTAACCGTTGATTTCAGATCTTGGCTGAAATTTTGGTGATATTGGTTGCCAAGAATGGACTCCGAAAAGTCGCAGGCGATGAGTGAACTTGGGAGAGAATCGTTCGTTAGAGAGAGAAGAAGCTTGGTGAATGGGAAAAGTATTTTCAACACTTTGGATGTTGTTTGGCTAATGTTGATAGAAATAAATTCGGAGGGCTAATTCTAAAAATTGACAAAAGTTTTGGGTTAATTTTATAAATTACTTTGTGTGGTATATCTCATTTCAATTGGAATATAAACTTCCTATCTTAATTTATAAACAATGTTAGTCTTTCAAATAAACAGGATTATTTAACTAGATGATACATTCTTTCTTTAAAAAGAAAAAAGAAAACTACGAAAATATTAATATATGATGTATGCTACATTTTTATGTATTATTTGTTATAAAAGCTTTGACTAAAAAAATGTTTGCCAACTCAATTTTCTTTTTAAAGTCATGGATATTTTTTTGATTATTTACTTTTCATTTTAAAAATTAATATGGAATACCGCACTACTACGACTGGCAAGAAATCATTCCATGCGAATTCATTTTCAAACTACTCACATCTGGTTGTGTACTCCTTACAACATTCTCACGGTTGTACTGTCAGATCATTCCACATATGGGTAATGCGGCCAGGAATTCTCATGTTGACGAGCACTGCACGATGTATCTTACCCCAGCATTTTTGAAAATGATGTTGGTACCTTCTGTAAAGCATCTTAGAAAACAAATGTGATTTCAGCAAACTTGAAATAAAATAACACACAGAATCTTTCATTTCCCAAAGAAACATACAACAGGGATATGATTTTATAGGCTGCAAGTACAAACTCCCTCCTCAAAATTGAGTCTAAAGCTAATGTATCCCCAGTTTATTCTATGTTTGGCACTGGTAGAAATTTCAAACCAATGAATTCTCAGGCGTGATCAGAGATGTCTATTTGTTCTGTTTTATGAAAACAGAGACGTATTTCCATCACATTTTCAGGATCAACTCAGATGCCTTCGATCCGTGCATTGTCATAAGTGAGAAACATGGTTAAAGCAGTCATTTGGTCCCACCTATTAAGAGCTGCACGCCTGCATCCAAGTCTGGATCAATCTAATGTTGAACAAATAATCAAAAGAAAAAACGACAGCAAACCAAAAAAATAAAAAATAAAAGAATGCAGTTAGCACAGTCAGCTACTATAATCAGGCTTCTTAATCAGAGTATCAACTTATCAACTATATCCCAAACAGAAAAAAATTGAAACTATACTAAGCTCACAAATTTCTTAATTACCACTTACCAGCATGAGCTCATTGAGCCTATTTATAATCAAAGCTCCTCTCATGCTTCTCACTGTTTGAATTGATTCCAACAGATCTTTTGTTTCCTCTGATAGCCACCATCATGACATTAACTGTTGACGAAATGGATGATTGACCTGACTAGTCTCTAAGTCCAGCTTGATAGTGTCATTTGCATCATTATTTCAGCTGATTGAAGTGACGCAAACCTAGTCTTGCTGTTGTAGTTCTTGGTGTTGGTGGCTTTTGAAGTATACAGCATCCAACAAGCCTGCAGGGTAGTTCTTAACAGTTTTAAAGCTTTGCATCCACAAACCATTTCGCTGCATCAAAATTGCAAACACTTAACAATAATTGCAGGCATAAGTGTACTCACAGGTCTTCCATTGTGAAGAATCAAGGCTTGGGAGCAAGTGCATCTTGAAGCTTGTCAATGTTAAGCATCTTGAGATGCTTCTCCAAATCTCTGGGAAATGATGTGTTCTTAAGTCACAAGCAAAACAAATAAAGGCAAGTTAAATGCAAAAGGTACCTCGGATACTGCAACTGCTGTATCATTTCTGCTTCATTTCAAAATTTGAAATGCATCATTTCTGCTTCAGAACATGGCTTTGCCTTGTATCATATTTTCTGGGACAGGTGCTGTTTTGAATCAGACCAGTATTTGGTCTGAGGAAGTGCAGGCATTTCTTCAAGGATTCATCTACGGCAAAAATGTTACCAAATACTCCACTCCAAGCATTCATCCTTAACTAAACAGAGAAATATTCATTAGATATGCTACCGATAAAAGAAGGCAAGGTTGTCCGGAAGAAAGAATAAGTACACATCTTACCATCATTAATTTCAAAATCCGACGATTAAAAACAGTTAATTGCATGGATCAGAGTATGCGCGCTCCAAATGTTATTTTAGAATTGATAGGTTGTTTGGCAAATGAGAAAATGACAGAAAATTAACAGAGAAACTGAATTGATTTTTATTGATTAAAAAACTCAAGCTAAAACACTGAAAACGTGTTAGCTAGTTTTTATAGTTACACTCTGAATTAACTAGCTATTCTAACTTCCAATCACAACAAGCCAGCTGGACAATCTGTTACATCTTTAGTTTGGCGTGAATAATCAACTCAATTTAGCTCAGCACCTTCAGTTTATACACATCACCAGCCACCAGCTCAGCCCAACAGCTTATACATGTCATCAGCTCAGCTCAGCACCTTTAGGACTTCCAGTCAGCTATACTTAACATCCCCCCTCAAGCTCAGCCTAGTGACGTGAGGGTGAGCTTGGTTCTAAGATAATGAAACGGATGATAAGCTAAAGCTTTAGTAAAGATGTCCGCTGAGTTATGAGAACTAGGAACATAGCTGATCTGGAAATGTTGATTAGCAACCTTCTCTCGCAAGAAGTGAACATCCAGCTCAATGTGTTTAGTTCGAGAGTGGAATTTAGGATTGCTTGCTAAAGCAGCTGCACTTTGGTTATCACACCAAATGACAGGAGTAGAAACAAGAGAAATACCAATTTCAGTCAACAAAGACTTGAGCCACAAAACTTCAGAGGCAGCATTGCCAAAGCTCAATATTTAGATTCAGTGCTGGACCTGGACACTACTCCTTGTTTCTTAGAGCACCAAGAAATTAGATTGGGACCAAAGTAAACACAGTACCCAGCAATGGATTTTCTGTCATCCTTGTCAGCTGCCCAATTTGCATCATTGAAACAGTCTATGTGCAAGGGACCTTGATGAGAATACTGTAACCCCATATGCAAAGTACCCTTAAGATATCTAAGAATCCTTTTGCATGCTTGCCAGTGATTAATGGTTGGAGCAGCTAGAAATTGGCTGAGTTTATTCACTGGAAATGCTATCTCAGGTCTAGTCAGGGTAGCATACTGAAGTGCTCCAATTGTGCTTCTATACAAAGTAGCTTCAGCAAAAAACTCACTGTCATTTTTAGTAAGTGGAACATTGGCAGCCATTGGAGTTGAGCAGGGAGTACAATCTTGCATCTTAACCTTGGTAAGTAGATCAGCAATATATTTTGACTGAGAAAGATGCAGGCCTGTATCAGTTTTGGTGACCTGAATGCCCAGAAAAAAATGCAGTTCTCCAAGGTCTTTAAGAGCAAATGTAGTCTGTAGATTGGTAATGACTTGCTGGATTTGGGCAGAGTCTGATCCTGTTATAATAATATCATCCACATAGACCAACACGAGCAAGAGATGACCTTCAAGCCTTTTAAAAAAGAGAGAGTGATCAGACTTGGAATTCTGGAAGCCCCATTGTTGAATTAATACTGCTTTTAATCTATCAAACCAAGCTCTAGGAGCTTGTTTGAGGCCACACAATGCCTTTTGAAGCTTACAGATGTGTGTAGGTTTGGATGGATCCACAAACCCTTTAGGTTGTTGCATACATACTTCTTCAGTAAGATATCCATTAAGAAAAGCATTATTAATGTCAACTTATCTCAGTGACCAGTGATTAAGAACAGCCAAGCTCAGCACCAACTTAATTGTAGAGGCTTTCACCACTGGACTGAAGGTTTCATTGTAATCAATACCTTGAGTTTGATGGAAACCCTTTGCTACAAGTCTGGCTTTGAACCTTGAGATACTGCCATCTGCATTGTGTTTGATCCTAAACACCCACTTGTTACCTACAACTTTGACTGGATATGTAGGTTGAACAAGTGTCCAGGTTTGATTATGAACTAAGGCTTGATACTCTTCTTTCATTGCTTGTATCCATTTTGGATCTTTGAGAGCAGCAGAGACTGTAAGTGGTTCTGTTGATTTGGGTTCACACTGAACCAAGTAGGCCTTTTTTGGTTTGAATATTCCCATTTTGGATCGAGTAATCATAGGATGTCCATCAGTGGATTGAGAAGACGGAGAGAGATGATGAATAGGTTGAGAAGTTGAAGGCTCAGATATAGGAATGATAGTAGGAGACAGGGGTTAACTTTCAGAGCTGGATAAATGGGAGTTGGTAGGTGAATCAGTTGCTGAAGGTGTAGATTGAGAGAATGATCCATCAAGTTGTGCAACAGTATGTGATAAGGTGAATGAAACAAAAGGATTTGAAGAAGCAGACTCTTGCAAAGACTTGGAATTTGATTTTGCAGAAAAATTTTCAGCTATCTGGAAAGGAAAAGATAACTCATCAAAAATGACATGATTACTGATATACACCCTGCCAGAAGGATGAAGACATTAATAACCTTTGTGAAGGGAGCTATAACCAAGAAAGACACATTGTCCACTTCTAAACTGAAGTTTATAATGATTGTAGGGTCTGAGATAAGGGTAGCAAAAGCAGCCAAATACTTTCATGAATGTATAATCTGGTGATTTATGAAAAAGTTTTTCAAATGGTGATTGATTATTGAGAACAGGGGTAGGAAGTCTATTAATAAGGTATGTGGCTGTGTGGAATGCATTCCACCAGAACTTGAGTGGCAAGTGAGCTTGAGCAAGAAGTGTAAGGCCTGTTTCAACAATATGCTTATGTTTTCTCTCTATTCTCCCATTTTGATGATGGATATAAGGACAGGGATGTCTAAGCTGGATACCCTGGTTAGAGAGATATGACACAAAAGGCCTGAATTCTCCACCCCAATCAGTTTGTAAGCATTTAATTTTCAAATTCAGGCAGTTTTCAATCATGTTTTTGAATTCAATAAAGGCTTACAAGGTTTTGGATTTGGCAGTGAGAGGAAAAATCCAAATGTATCGAGTGTAATCATCTAGGATGGATAGATAGTAAGTGTAACCTTGTGAAGAGGTAATAGGAGTTGGTCCCCAAAGGTCAGCATGTAGTAATTCAAGAGGTTGTGTGGTTGAAGTTTCTATGGAGGGAAAGTGCTGCATGTGGCACTTGCCTAGTTGACAGGCATCACAGAATTGTGTTTTGAAATCTTTGGGAAGAATGAAATTTGAGTTCAGGCTTTTCATGATCTGTTTTAAGGCATGAGTGGTTGGATGACCCATTCTTTTGTGCAGTAAACTATAATCAACAGGCTTAGTATATGAAGCAAAGTGAGCCACAGGGACATTCTTATTGATTTGAGAATTGTTTACAAGCATACAAGAGTGAAACTTAGTATCAAATGAACTTAGCTGAGTAAACATAGACACTGGAGCTGCTGGTAATGAACTTATTGAATTAAAAATAGACTCAGAAGTGGTTGACTCTGGAAACACTGAAATGGAGTTATCACAGACTGCATTTAAACTTGAAACTTGATAAAGATCTCCTCTAGCAATCCCCTTGAGCAATGTGATTCTTGAATTCTTGTCCTTAACAAAACAAACATGGTTGTAAAACTCAATAAAAACATTATTATCAGCAAGCAATCTGGAAACACTGATAAGGTTTTTAGTAATTGTAGGGACATGCAGAACATGATTTAGGTATATAGGTGTTGTAGTCAAGGTTCTAACAGCAACAGAACCAACATTATGAATAGGCAGCCTCATACCATTTCCTATATGTAGTTTTTCAAAGCCATGATAAGTTGAACACTTAGAAAATATACTAGCATCTTGAGCAATGTGATTTGTTGCTCCAGAGTCAAGGTACCAAGCTGGATCAGCTACAGTGCTGAAATTTGCCAGCTGTGCAGAGGGAGAGCCATTGTGAGGAATGCCATAAGCACCATACATGTTAGCTGTTGGAACACCAGTGTAATCACCATTGACACTTGGACAGTCAAATGCACCTTGAGGATTCATGAATCCTGGATTCTGATAAGCAACATAGCCAAAGAAAGGTCCAGTAGGTCCAGTTTGCCTGGGAAAGTTAGGCCTGAATCCAGATCCAAAAACAGAACCATTGTATCCAGAACCTCTACCAAGATAGTTTTGATTATTTCCAAGGAATCCTATATAATTATGACCTCCACCTCTTGGCCTGAAACCACCAAAGCCTTTGTTTCTAGGAATAAACCCTTGATTAAATATATGTTTGCACTTATAAGCTCCATGGCCTGGAATGTAACAGATTTGACACACAACATCTCTTCCAGGACCAGTATTCATGTTCTGGTTGTTATCATAAGCACCAAAATTTCCAGCACCTACATTTTTCTGATTATATCCAGATCTATTATAACCTTGGCCTTTCTGAGCAAAATTTGCTGTCATATTATGCAGAGGTTCATTATGTGATTTTCCTTTGTTCATCTCCAACCTAGTTTCATGACTAAGTAACATAGAGTACACCTCTTCAGCAGTTATTCTTTCTTTTTCCAGTCTAGTAAGTATATTTGTAACTAAGGATTCATAGTTTTCATCCAATCCAGTAAGCAAGTGCATAATCAGTTCATTCGAAGTAATTGGATTACCTCCAATGGCCAAGCTATCAGCAATTTTCTCCATCTTGTTGAAGTAATCACTGATGGAAAGTGATCCTTTCTTTGTTGATTGAATCTGCATCTTCAAAGGTAGATATCTCGCTTTGGATTATGACATGAAAATTTCAGCAAGCATTTCCCAAAGCTCAAGTGATGTTTCACAATTGATCACCATGATTAATACATTGTCTACCATTGACGAAAGCATCCAGCTCTGCAGAAGTTTGTCAGTTTTAATCCATAAGATATACTCTGGATTTTCCTGCTTCTGTGACGTTTCAACTCCAGATCTTTGAAGTGCGTGAACAGAATCAGTGAGATAACGCTCTGGACATACACTCTCACCATTGATCAAGCTCTCAAGTCCATTAGCAATGATCGATGTTCTAACTTGAGCTTTCCACACCAAGTAGTTTGATCTATCGAGTTTTACAGGTTGAACAAAGTTGAAAGAAAGTGATGAGGAAGCTATATGATTAGATCCTGACATAGGTGCACGCTCTGATACCATTTTAGAATTGATAGGTTGTTTGGCAAATGAGAAAATGACAGAAAATTAACAGAGAAACTGAATTGATTTTTATTGATTAAAAAACTCAAGCTAAAACACTGAAAACGTGTTAGCTAGTATTTATAGTTACACTCTGAATTAACTAGCTATTCTAACTTCCAATCACAACAAGCCAACTGGACAATCTGTTACATCTTTAGTTTGGCGTGAATAATCAACTCAATTCAGCTCAGCACCTTCAGTTTATACACATCACCAGCCACCAGCTCAGCCCAGCAGCTTATACATGTCATCAGCTCAGCTCACCACCTTTAGGACTTCCAGTCAGCTATACTTAACATGTTATACTCCAATTCTGTTTTAAAATAAATAAAAAAAATGAAATAATAGACAAAAAAATCTGCAATCTAAAATTTTGATTGAAGTGAGTAACAAAACTTTGGACTAAAAATCGTCCATCTGTCAATGGCAATAAATTTAAGATAAAAGTTATAATTTCATCTGTGAGTAATTACCTTAACAAACGCCGATAGAAAGCAAATAGCCTCAACGCACTATCTGACCTGTCAAAAAGGAAACAAGTGAGTGGCATTTTCAATTATATGGAACTGCAAAATTTTGAAAAAATTTAAAAAAGAAAAACACTAATAGGAGATTGTCAGAGTGGATAATAAAAATCAGCTGACCTTAATAAGAGAATCAACACCTCTGACTCTGGATCGTATATGAATTTTCCACCTATCATAACCCAAGGTATGCGAGCAAGTTTGGGCCGCTCTTTTCCTCGACCTCGGGAAATGATGTGAGATTTGTGCAAAAATCGAAGCGATCCCCAAAAATGGAAGAGAGGCGAAGCTGTGAAAACCCAGTGAAGACAGAAATTTCAATTTCTGGAATCCCAATGGGGACAGATGAGTTAAAAGCCAAGACTAGAATCTTGCCGGTGAAGGCTATGTATTTTTACTAGATCAAAAATTAAAAAAGCATCAAAATATTGAAGACAGAAATTTCAAGTATGCTTGCTCCAAAATATTATACTCCAGTAAGTGTTATAATTTAATTTGCGATTAAAAGGCAAATAGCCTCAACATACAATCTGACTTGTGAGAACGGAATCACGTGAGTGACTGCAAAATTATTATTTAAAAAAAAAGGAGGAACTTGTTACAGCGGATAATACAAATCAACTGACCTTAATAGTAGAATCTACTCCTCTGATTCTGGATCGTATATGAATTTCCAGTCTATCTCAAAACAAGGGATGTGAGCAATTTTGGGCCACTCTTTTCCTTGATCTCTTTTGCACGCTTTTTTAAGCTTTGGACAATTGTAAATGCATAATTCCAAAAGTGAGGATGGAAGGCCCGCCTCTGGGAATGATGTGAGATTCGGGCAAAACCCGATCCACAAAGATTCAAGAGAGGTGAGGCTTTGAAAACCCGTCGAAGACAGAGATATCAATTTTTTGAATTCTGTAAGGTGCAGAGCAGTGAGAGAGGTGGGCAGCGTCATTCCTATCTCCTCGTCTGGAAAACACTCTGCTTCATCATCACATCGACTGATACAGAGGTATCTAAGAGAGGTAAGCCTGTGCAACCCCCACCGGACGAGTGTCTTATACATTTTGAAATATCCAATTGTAAGTGATGTTAGATTGGTAGGAAAACCTTCTTCTGGAAACGATACAAGATTTGGACACGACTGTATGGTTAAATATCGAAGAGAGCTGAGTTTGTGCAAATCATTGGGCAAGGCTTCGAGCTTGTCACAACTGCAAATGCAAAAACTTGAGATGGTGTGGGGAAGCCCTCTTTCTGGGAAGGAAACAAGACTTGGACATCCATCTGTATAAATGCTCCGTAAACATTTAAGATTGGGCAGGCCATCCGGTATTGACTCCAGCTTTCGACAATGCTTTATCTTGAGGTATTCAAGCGCCTCAAGGAATTGGACACCCGATGATAAACTGGTGAGCTCTGGGCAGTTCTCTATTATCGTGTGTTTCAGCATCACTGGGGAAGACGAGGATGAAGGAGAAGAAGAAGAAGAAGCACCCTCTTCATCATCGAACAGACGTTGCAATTTCTCACAATTTCTGATCTCAAGCCTTTTAAGAGATGCTGGTAGCCTCCGTCTTGCGATGAATGTTAGAGAGTCGCAATCTCTGATATACAACCTTTCGAGTTGTGAATTGTTTTCCATCATTTCCTCGGGTAAGGATTTGAAAGCAGTGTTGTTGTTAATTAGAAGAGAGCGCAGATTTCTGGGAAAGAAATTGATCTCTGGAAACAAAACAAGACGTACGCAACTTTCTTCAACTGTTACCTCTTCAGGGGAAGCGAGCATATTCAGCCCTCGTACTCGTTTCTTGAACCCATGGTCAGTGAAATCCCCATGCTGCCTCCATGACTTGAGCTGTTCAGAATTGCCAATTACCAAAGTTTCGAATATCTGAAATCCATGCTTCAATAATTTTCCAAACTCCAAAACATTTGTAGTAGTCATGGGCTTTGGCAGTGAAGAGCCAGCTGAACCATCGTATAGCATCCCCTTGCGTCCATTCATGTCTAATGAACTATTTGAAATAGTCATGGACTTTATCAACTTAACATCAATCGGAGTCCTGCAGACTAGTTCTTTGCACTCATCAACTTCTAATCTGCAAAGCATTGGATAGCAAGACAATGGAACTACCAACTTTTCACATTTACTAACAACAAGTGTCTTCAAGGAAGGCAGGAGCTCAGGCAGTTGTCCAGAGAGTTTGGGACATTCTGCAATGGAAAGTTCTTGGAGACGAGGAAATTTATCAACAGGCGCATTTCCTTTGATCTCGGTGTCCCAATGCTCCCATTCTGGCAAATTCTCGAAACTTAGAATCTCCAGTAACGGAAAAGGCATTGAAAAACCCTCCCCATAAACCTCAGACTCTATGCTTTTTAGTTTCTTCAGCCCTTTAACAGCAAGGTGCTTAAGTGAACTCATCAGGCCAAGCGATGGCAGAGCCACACAACTGTCACAGTTCTCCAATTTAAGGACCTTCATCTCGGAAAACGAATGCTGTCCGATCCAAGGTGGAAATCTTGCACCGCCATAGTGCTTGATTGCCAGCTCTTTTATACGTTCATGAGGTTGTAGAGTGTCAAGTACCTTCTCTTCTAGTACTGCATCCCGAGGACTGTCAGATTGAGACCCCCATTCTAGAGTCAATGCTTCAAGATTGTGCTTCTCACGTAATGCGGCTTCTCTTGCATTTTGTGGACTATTCACATTCTCTAATCCAGCAATGCAGAGTTCATCACAAAGAAGGTTTAAACTTTTTAAATCTTCCAAACCAGATGCGGATTCACCCTTGCCTACAATAAATTTGGACAATGTTTGAAGCTTCTTCAACTCTTTCATTCCAAATGGCATCTCCTTCAGCAGCTTTGCACCTCTTATATCGAGATGACGTAAATTGATCAAATTCCTCATTTCCTGCGGAAGCTTTATCAAACGGGAACAATTGCTTAATATCAAAATTTCCAAGTTCAGCAATTTGCATGTTGACTCGGGTAAACTTCTTATGTCAGTGTCAGCAAGGTTGAGGAACCTTAGAAGTCTGAGATCTTCAAATGGAATCGGTAACTCACCAATACGGTATCCTTCTAAAGATAGCATCCTCAATTTTTTGAACTTTGGCAGCAAATCAGATAGAACCGTTCTAGTTATGTAACCAGTATTAGAGGCACCTCTTATGTGGAATGGCAAGAATGTTCGTAGTCGTAGATGTTCCATTTCATAGAAAACCTCAAACTTATTTTTACCATCACGCCAACTGCGGGCATAGGAAGAATGGCGAACTCTTTCAAATCTGCTTGACGACAAGTTGGTGGACGCCTCTAACCAAAAAATGGTCCCTCTAGAAACCAATTCTGCAAGATCATGGATAAGGTCGTGCATTACAAATTTAGAACTACCAGAGCTGGTTTGTTGAAAAATAGACCTTGACACTAGATCATGAAAGCACTTGCTGCCCAAATCTTCCAGCTGCTCACTTTTTTGTGACTGTCGAATAATTCCTCCAGCCATCCATAAGAAAGTCAGCTCCTTCTGATTGAATTCATAATCTTTTGGAAAGATTGCACAGTAAGCGAAACATCTTTTCAAATGAGAAGGAAGATGATGGTAACTCAATCTTAATACTGGGAGAACCCCACTTTGTTGAGGTAAATCCCATATTTTGCTCTCTAATATATCATCCCACGCATCATGCCTCGTCGTACGCAAAAGGCCTCCGAGTGTTTTTGCAGCAAGGGGCAAGCCTCCACATTTGCCAACAACTTTCTTGCGGAATGATTCTGAGATTTCAAGTGCATTATGATCTCTACCCTCCAATGCATGCGTTTTGAAAATAGACCAGCAATCATCGTCTAGCAGATGCTTGAGGTTATAATGGTCAATGGGTCCCATTGTAGATGCAACATGTGAATTGCGTGTGGTGACGATCATCTTACTATTTGGTGCAGCAGCCAAGAATGGAGCTTTTAAGTCTACCCACAAGCTGTACTCCTCGTTCCAAACATCATCTAAGACCAGCAAGAATCTTTTTCCGTCCACTGCTTTTTTTAGTCGAACCTGCACTTCATTTAAAGTCTTGAGATCACTAGCTGCGCAGCAGATTGACTCGAGAAGCGCCTTTGAGATGCCCAAAACGTCAAAGACGTCAGATACACAAACCCATGCTTTTACATCAAACTTGGAATGTTCAACGGCCTTGTCATTGTAGACCTCCCGAGCGAGAGTTGTTTTTCCTATCCCGCCCATGCCAACAATGGGTATTACAACAAAGTTGGCATGATCACTTGGGGCATCGGCCAATACCATATCAAGAATTTTAGCCTTATCTTCTTCTCTTCCAAATACTTCACGTTCTGTTGGGACACTCGAACTGGGTGGCCTCTGGGGTGCAGCAGCAGCAACAGTTGATGATGACCCTCCAGTAAGCGTTTGCAGTCCAAGTTCAATTCTTTCTTGGCAGAGTTGGTCCAGCCGGCTAGTGATATCTTTAATCTTGGACCCCATGCTATAATTCAACATAATAGCATTCGGATTCAAACTAGCCTGGATGAAACTGAGAACTTGGCCAGAGCTATCCTGATTTTGCGCCATCAACTTGCTTTCCAAAGCTTGAGTAGCAAACTCATCAAGAATGTCCTCGGCGTCATAAGCCAAGTCTTGGAGATCGTCCAGCCACATCTTCACAGCCTTGTTGGTCAGTTGCTTCTCCTCTGCATCGTTGAGCACCGCTTGAATCATCTTCAGCTTTCTTTCCCACTTCTTGAGCTCGGAATCGACCCCCCCTCCAAGTTGACGTACAAAGCTAAGCAAATCGCGGGAAGCCAACCTGTCGAACAACACCTGAAAGAAGGCGTTGAGTAAGATCTCTCCAGCAGCAGCCATGGTTCCGTTTTGTCAGAAAGGAATCAGAATCGTCAGCAACAATAAGATTATAATAGATAACAAAACTGAAATTGGCTTGATGTATGGAATACTGAAAATTGAGGAATAGAGATAAGGCCGACCATGTGGTGTGGTCCCAGTGGACTCCACCATGTTGATTAAACAATAATGATATTCACTTGCAGATAGTGGATGGTGCCACACAGTCAATATTGGCATGCCAGCCTACAAAGCTCATACCCTTGCTTTCGTCATTGTCAAGTTCTCGTTAATTAGTCACCTGTAGGGTCATAGGAAATTTACTTCCAGTAAATTGTCATTGAAATTTAAGTGTGTGTTTGATCTGCCTCATTTTTACAGCCTCTAGCAACATATAATACAGTAGCTTCTGCAAACTCATAACTCTATCAAAATTCATAAGTATACAACAGGGCAGGAAGTTGATCAAGTCTTACATTAGGCTATTTGTTAACAGTTAAAGCCACTCTAAATTCTCCCCTAAACAAAATGAAATAGATCAGCTGAAATGATTGCAGCCCCCGGAAACATCAAGGTCAGGGATGAAAACTTCATTCATCAAGTAAGTTGCGCGGATGAAAACATTCACACTAGCTTTACCTTTCAAAGAAACATGGGACTTTTATTTCCACAGGCAAGCAAACAAACAATAATAGAGTATTGGAGTGTAGTGGGAGGACTCCAATGAAAAGCTTTTATCTCCTTTTCAAACCGCGTTTTCTTTTTCTCTTTTTTAACTCCTTTTTTGCACTTTTTTCAAAACCGTGTTCGCTCCACTCAGACTGTCATCCTTCTGAAGCATTGATTCAGCGCGCCATTATAACCGTTGGATATGTTTGTAATAATGCAATAATTATTAGAGAGCTACTCTCATTTTAGCTAAATATCCAACAAATCAATTTAAATTAAGAAACCATTAAAACACGCCCTCAACTTTATGTGAAATTTTATTTTATTTTTCTGAATTACAGTTCACCCATCCCCACCTCATATTAAATATATCTACTTATTTGGACTGCATCACTTTTTTTTTTCCTTAGTTACATTTATTTCCCAGTGCTTTCCCAACCCCAAATTAAATATAAGCCTTTAGATTTAAATTTGGAAACCTCTTCCTTGCACAGTAAGAATTAAGTCAACTACATTTTAGGATAGAAAAATTATCATTACACCACCTTTATTTTAATTTATATTTATTTAATTATTATAAAATTTTAACATGTATTTTACACCACCTTTCTTTTTATATTTGTATCAACTAGTCACTTTTGCATTAACATAATTAAATAGTTTTAATAAAATAACAATTTTATCCTCAAATAAATTAAAAGACTATTTTATCATATAAAAAATTTTAAAATTAAAAATTATAATCATAAAAATATCACTAAATTTAATAAAAAATAAATCCCAAATAGAAGTACCCAACTTATTTTTACTAAATTTAGATTTTACAAAATTTTAATAATTATTTTTATTAAAAATTATAATTTTATAAAATTTTAATAAAAATAAATGAATTTATTTATTAAAAAACTATAATTTTGTAAAATTTTATTAAAATAACTGAATTTATTTCGTAAAAGAATAAATCCTAAAATTTTAATAATTTAGGGGATTTTTATTAAATCCCAAAATTTTATAATTATTTTTATAATTATAATTTTATATTAAAATAATTTTTATTAAAAATAAAGATTCTAATTTTTTGATTTATTTTTATTAAATATCGGGATATTTTTATTATTATAATTTTTAATTTTAAAATTTTTTATAAGATAAAATTATCTTTTAATTTATTTAGGGGTAAAATTGTTATTTTATTAAAATTTAATAGTGTTAATGTAAGAGTAGCTAGTTGATACAAATGTGAAAAAAAAAGTGGTACAAAATACATGTTAAAATTTTGTAGTGGTTGGATGAAAATAAAGCAAAATAAAAGTGGTGCAATGATAATTTCCCTTTAAGATATATAATATCTATATTAATGTTTATTTAAATTATGCAAATCAAACATATCATACAATATTAATTTTTTTAATTACAAATCTAATGATACATCTTTTTAATTTCCCTATTGTTATACTAAATTGATGCAAAATAAGGGTAATTAGTTAGGGATGTATTTGAATATAAAATAAAAACTCTATTGTTATACTAAATTGATGAAAATATAAAGGAAGTTAAATTAAGGATATATGAAAAAAAATAAAAATTTTATTATTTTACTAAATTAATACAAAATTAAAGGGTATAAATGATTTTTTCTGAACTAGACCGGGCTACAGCCCGGTCTAGCCCACGTTTAGGTCCGCCCCTGCTTGTGGAATTTTTCACCACCAATCAGTCCAAACAGATAAAATTTTTTATTAATCCGTGCGTTGGCGGGATGCTTGCTGGTAAAACGACGTACTAAACAGAACAAATACTACTAGCCTAACTAACTATTGTCTTTAATTTCCCGTCAAAACCGTGTGGACTCCTCTCCACCATATTCAGACAAAAAAAGCTGATATAGATGTTATGGGTGGACTTTTATTATTTTGCTCCCGGCTTCACTATGCGAATATAGTAAACTTCCATAAAAGAGCCGAATGACCCCAAAGTTTCATATATAAGTTAACGGTAATAATTAAATGATCACCTTGTCATTACGATTAAAATTCTTGGAGTATATAGTATTTGGAATTTGTATTATTGAATATTAATTGATTGCAGTTGAATAAGCATAAATTAGAATTAATTAAGAAATGCATATGCTTTAGCTTAAATTAGGATTAGCAAACATTATTTCTATAAAATATAAAAGAACGCTTCTCCTCCATAAACAATATAATGACTTTCAAAATGAAAGTTAAATTATTGTTAATTACATTTATAATCTCCCAATGAGAGTTTTTTTGTTCATTTTCGACAAAATAAAAGCTCTAACATGCCTTTCTGATTATTGAAAATAAAAATAAATCACCGTCACTTTTGATTTAAGACAGAGTAACAAATACATAACGTATTAGATTGAGGATTAAGTGATTAACGATGTTACCAGTTAATTTGATAATATTTTCATGTAATATTAGAAATTATTTAGCAGAATTTAATTTAGTCATCAATTTTCTTTATACTAGAAATTTGAAATTTGAAAATTTTTTACTTCAATTTTTAAACAAAACCCAGGGCAACCCCCACCCACTATTACTTTTTAGTTGTCAATAAATATTGTATGCTGAGGCACGTTGCTTAGGTTGAGTTTTTTTAAAATAATAATCATAATACTAATTGGAGCAATTTCAGACTCAAATGTATGTAGTGGTGCTTTAAAGGCCTGACATATCCCTGGTCGTCAGGCACATTAAGTTATGGTTTGATCTATAAGTTTCAAGATTGGAGTTCTGGTGGGTGGGTATGTGGATTTAGGAGTATCCTACTGGAGACCTTGACAATAATTAAGCTCATTGTCTTGCTTTTTCAAATACAGAGGCTCTAAAGGGGGTCATTTTATTTGGCCACAAGGAATAATCTTATAATTAAGCATGCACAGTAGTCAGTCACAAAGTATTATAATATCTGAAGCGCTTGCTATAATTCTCAGCGAAAATCAGATATATCATGAGAAGACTGAGCATATAGAGATTTTTAAGGGGACCATTAGAATTTTTAAAGAAAGGAAACCAGTAGATATGGCTTGTTGATCAACAGCCTTTCTAGGGGTGGTAATTGGTAGCTATCGAGATAGAAATTAGTGCTGATGCATCACTCTCATTAGTCATTGCCAGGCAGCTTCCTGACCTTTTCTTTCTAACTTTCAGGCATTAAACAAAGCGTCTCTCAGTTTCCTCTTTTCCTCTTTTTTTATATATAAAATATAGAAGAATAGTAGATTCTTTTGAGAGAAAAAAAATTCTGAATCATGGTATGAAATTACTAGATTTCTATCTCGCTGAATTTTCTTTCATTCTTCCAGACTCTGATTCTTCTCCTCAAGTAACAAGAATAAAGGAAGGCAATGAGATTTAATGACGAAGGTTCTTTGAAGCTTAGTTTTAGAATTTGGAGAGTGTCAAGTAAAAGAAAATATAATTTTCAAATGTATAAAATTTTAAATAAAGAAAACGGCGTGTCAAATGGGCTTTGAAAATATAATTTGTAGGACGGATTAGAAGATTATTATCGACTGAAGTTAACTAGCACTTTGTTTGCTATAACTCTTTGAATTGATTTTTTTTTGAGAAAGTTTATAATTAATATAGCTTTTAAGTAGAGCGTTTAACAAAAAAATCTTCAGTTTTGGACGTGAATGATAATTTTTACAAAAAAAATTTCAAATTTATTAAATAAGTCTTTTAAAATTATGTTATGAAATTAAAAAAAAAAGTTGTGTAACCAAATAAAGACAGTTTCCACAATTTAGTTCTCTGAAAAAAAAAAAAAAAAAGCCTCTACATCTCTATTTCCAAAATCTATAACTTGAACTTCTATACAGAGACAAAAATATAACTTGTTTAATCCCAAGAAATCCACTCAAATTAAAAAATTTATAATAAAAAAGCTTTTTGAACATTTAAGAAAAAAACTCTTTTAATTAGTAGAGAAGTCGTACCAAACCAGCATTAAGTATAGTTTAACCCAAATCATTTTCGCATCCACAAGGAAAAAAAAAAGAAGAAAAAGAAGAAAAGTGAAAATCTAGCATATTTGATTCAACAAAGCACTACCAACAACGATATACAAGTTTGGCGCATGATCTACTCATTGAAGCATCCGCTTGCATTGTAAAAGAGAGGGTATTTATCATGATTTACTCTTCTTTCTTTAATTTCCAGTAGGCTTTTGCCCGTGAGTTTTTTTTCATGATGGGATTTCAACGAGAAAATTCTACACCTCCTTAACATACAAATGAAAGGTGCAATGCTGTCACTTTTCTAATAAAAGATTTCTTCGTTAGAATAGAAAATAAAGAAGAGCGTTACAAATAGGATGAAACACCAATGATTTCATAAAGTCTGGGCAAATGTCCAACGAATAGTGCCTTCCAAAGCATTTTATCAAACACTTTCTTAATTAATGACAGTTTCAAAACTATAAGTGAAAACAAATTTGGCTTAGTGAAGGATTCAGTCATGCTGACTCATTAACAAGGAACCTGGTCTTCTGCGAAATCACTGAACTCAAGCATTTCAAGGCATTTATTATTCTGGATTCTGAAGACCACTAACACGCACATGTACTGAATCATTGATTTATAGGTGAGTACAATTTAATCGAACAAGCACAACCTGTATCAAACACATGGCATGGCTTAGTGCATTTTTACAACATATGGTAATTCTATAATTCCCGAGCAACGACAACCAGTTATTAAATTGCTGTAATAATGTAAATGGTTGAACTCGACATGAATAAATTTTATTTAAATATTTATAAATATGTATATAAAATATTTTTTATTAGTAAATGTAATAATTAATAGTTAAAAATAAATTTTATATTAGTAATTTTTTTGTTAGCTCAATATAATAGGAAATAATAATAATCTTTTTAAAGTTATTTTATTTTCTAACTAATAAAGATAATTTTGAACTTTTATGATATATATCAAGATATATATAAAATTGTATTAAGTATAAAAATGATTCTTAAAATTAGATTTTAAAAAATTACTTTTTCCTTTCTTTTTAAAATCTAACATGGATAAAATTTTATCAGAAGTAATTTTTTTTAAAAAAAAATTATAGAACACCAAACCTAAATTTTAGCTATTCAAAATTCTTTTTGAACATTCCAAAAGCAATCCCAAATGGGTCCGAAATTTTTTTAAAAAATTATTTTGATAAAATCACCCCAATCCTACAATAATTTTCAAAAAATAAGAAAAAATAATTTTTTAAAATGTGATTTTGGGAATCAGTTTTATATTTAATACAATTCTACATATATCTTAACATATATTATAAAAATTTAAAAACCATCCTTGTTTAATTAGGAAACAAAATCATTGCATTTATAGTGTACTTACCAATTGAGAATGAGAACGAGAACAAGAATAAGGGGAATATGATTCTTTAACTTATTTACTTCCAAAATAAGGAGAAATTAGAATGAAATGTAAGTCAACTGTAAATTTTTGAGAATGTGAAAAGGTAATCCTATGAGGAGGCGGAATGAGAATGAGAATAAAAAGTGAATCGGCATTTCTACACCTAGTGAAAATTAAAAATTCCCTTTACCTTGTTTAATAATAATATTGATAATAATATAGTCAGTTTAGCAATTTGTAACAATTCATTTCGATTCCAAGACAAAATAAATATATTAATGATAATATAGCTCATTGTAATTTTGATTCCTACAGCTAAAGTAAACAATTTATTATGATTTTCAATCTTCATTCAGATTTCAGCCCATTTCGATTACTGATTAGTAAATGCACTATTAAAAAGATTATTATTACAAATTATATTAAGATAATAAGAAAAATATATAATTAATAAAATAAAAATATTTATTTCAGTTATTAATAATTATATACATGCACAAAATATTATTGTATAAATGCACATGTAAATAAATTTTATAGATTTCTATCCATTTAATTCTTTTGCATTCTTATAATACTTTAAAATCGAGATTTACTAAATACATACAATTGTTTTTAAAACTCACAACATCTTAAAAACAAAATTTATCAACTGTTTAACTGATTCTATTTACAAATGATTATTTCAATAGTATAACTAACAGTGATTCAATCAGCTATTATATTTATTCAAAGATCAGAATTCAGACCAATTCCAACCCTATTCTCCTCTATGCTACAGTCAAGCTAATATTGTATTGTATAATACATTCGTATATACAAGTGGATGCCAATAGGCACTAGCACATGCTCATAATTAAATAAATTCAAATTTCTATGTATATTATGTGAACGCTGGAACAAAATTTTCTAAATGCCACAGGTATCTAAAGTGCTTCTGAAAAATGGCTATGTTAAAATTATTTTCAGAAACCTTCAAAGAGAACCTTTTAAGGGTTTTGTTAAAGAACAACTAAAAAAATCAACCATGAGGAAGAAGGGGAAAAAAACAAATGCTGTTGAAGACTTTATAAACAACCCCAAGTGTACTTTTGTAGCCAATATCGCTTTCATGTATTTCAATCAGATGATATAGAAGACTCACAATCAATTTAGTATTTAAAAGAACCTTTAGGAGTGCTAAAACGCAATTCTGAATCAAGATTTTGATTACTTAAAACAGGAATTGCTTTAAAGGAGACCAACCAATCCGTATAAAGGATTTTAATGCAAGCCAAGACTAACAAAAAAAATGCTTTGAATCCTTCAAGGAGATCGCAGATAAAACAGGAATTGCTTTAAAGGAGACCAACCAATCCGTATAAATGATTTTAATGCAAGCCAAGACTAACAAAAAAAATGCTTTGAATCCTTCAAGGAGATCGCAGACTTCTATTATAAAAATGTCACAGTGGTTCAAAGTTACTATGATGCAAGTCAATTCTAATCACACAAAAGGTTTACATCTTTCATGTGGCATGTGAAGCATAAAAGAGGAATCTGTATAAACTCCCCAAGAAATAGAATCAAGGCCAAAAGAAAAGTATATAAACACACATGCATTGACTCTTTAAGAGATCAACACTAACCAAATTGAATAAATGAAAAAGAACAGAATATCTCTAAACATGAGAAACCAAAACACAAAATCTATATTCTATCCTATAATATCTATCTTTCCAATCTACAGACTCCAATCACAGAATTCAGCATCTTAAATCAATGCTAAATTGAAATGACAGGAGTAAAACCAGTAAAAGTTCAATCGAAAATTAAACTTCAGTTTCATTATGGATCAGTTAAAAGCTGGTCCAAAACTAACATCAAAGATATAACAAACAATGTAACAATATTAAAAAGGCTAAATAGCACAGAAGGACAATATTATCAGACAGCTAAATTTCCTTTTCTTCTTACGAGATGCAGTTTTACACCACTGACAAGGCTTGCCCCAAGGTGTAAGTGAACACCTTCCATGGTTACCGCTACTTTTGCCTCGTCCCTCACCTCGACCACGAGGATGATCAACTGGATTCATTGGTACTCCTCTAATCACAGGTCTTTGGCCCAACCAACGGCTCTGACCAGCCTTCCTAAGCACCTTAGCTTCATGGCTGGGGTTAGACACTGTATCAATGGTGGGTTGACGTCTAGTGTCAATCAGTTTCTCATTTCCAGAAACTAAGCAGTACCTTGAAGTGGATTCTTTTTCAAAATCTTGGCTGAGTTTACCTCAATGTTGTTGATGATGGTCCCAACATGCATACAAGCAAGTGGCATGCAACTTCCAACTTGAGAATTAATGTCATCACCAACTGATTCAGTTTCTGCAGAAATACAGAGCAATATAATTTAATTCAAACTTTGAGGATTAAAAGAGAGATTCCACAAGTATAGAAACAAGAGTACCACAGGACTGATAGCGTTAAGTCGTGTTATTGTTGAGAATGGAAGGACGGAGACGCCTAATGAAGAGTGTCGATGAAGCTGAGCGTACTCTGCACCAAGCCATTTCTGCCGATCTCTCTCTGTGTCTCTGTTTCCAAGGTTTTAGTTTCTTCTGTCGATTTCACTCTGTCTAACATAACATGTTGCCCACATGTGACAAACAAAGGTTTATAGTTCCATCAATTTGGTTCTTGAAAACAAATGTTGAAGTTCAACAGAGTCATTAACAAACAAGTTAAAATGGCGGTTTTGAGAACTTAAAATTTCAAATCCAAATAATTCAACTAATAATTGAGAAAGTTTAATATGGACTTAAAATTGGCTACTCAATCACAACAAAGCAACAACAAATCAAAATTCATGTCCACTTTTAAAAAAATACAAACATAAACGTCGCATTGGAAAAATAAAATTGAAAAATGCAACAAAACAATTGCACAGAATTGGAAAACTGAACTCATCTGAATAACAAAAGAGAAATCTAATAATCAAATAAAGATTATAAAGCTTAAAGACCGGTTTTCTCATCCATAGAGAAATAAACAAATGAAAATAGTTCCATTTTCATAATAACAATGGACATAATTTCTAAATAAACTGATAAAACCCCGGAACAAAATTAGAACTTTAAACATCGGACGGTCGTAAAGGTGGAAAGTTTACATGAGCTTTACATACTACGGGATAAAATCTGAGGTGGGTTTACTATTATTTTGAAGAAAAATCTAACCCATAAACTGAACAGTGAGTTCAATTCTGTAAATTGAATAAGAAACAACATTGTAAAGAGAGAGAGAGCCACAGAGGGGCAGAGATAAGCTTACCGAAGGTGACAGAAGTTGAAGTACCCACGACAGAGCAACAGAATGCTGTTAGGTTTGAAATTTGAAAGATGCGTGAGCAGAAAGATGGCAGCCACCGTGAGAACGGCGAGCTATGAGGGCAGTGAAATGAAGGTGGCAAAATAGCGAATGAGAGTGATTTGGGGTGGAAGAGAGATGGGCCAATGGGCCAGGTGGGGCCTGACTCATTTGTTTTGATTTCTTCTATCTTTACTCTTTAGTCATCTAGTCAAAGCCTAACAGAACTTGATGACTCTAGGAGGCTTTTGCTAATTTGTAACGGAAAAAAACCAAATTCAATCACAATGAAGAAATCAAAATAAATTTGTCAGTAAAAGATATAGAAGAGACACGTTTGAACTCAGACATGGATTCAGTAGTCTTCTTCTTGATTCATTAACAAGGAACCTGGTCTCTTGTGAAAACAGTGAACACTAACATCACAAGG
Organism: Citrus glauca; assembly: GCA_029633175.1. Taxonomy (NCBI): domain Eukaryota; kingdom Viridiplantae; phylum Streptophyta; class Magnoliopsida; order Sapindales; family Rutaceae; genus Citrus; species Citrus glauca. The sequence continues at coordinate 39,786,369 of JAQOOD010000003.1, read as the reverse complement.
CATTTTTTGATTTGGAAACCAGCAACACACCCATGTTCTGATCTTTGATTTGTAGCCGAATACAACATAAATCAAACAAGCATCAAACACATTACCAACACATCTTAGCAGCTGGTTTTCGATATGAGTGGCATAGTTCATTTTTACAGTATGTATTAATCATATCACTCAGGAGCAACTACAACCAGCTGTTTCCGATATAAGTGCTCATGGAGCTTTCGCAAGGCCATCAGCTATGTCTTCACGTATACAATCCTTCAATGCTGGTGACAAATTCCAAGAATTTTCGGATAGACGTGATAGTAATCAGTGGCAAGATATAATTCCATGCGAATTCATTTTGAAACTACTAGCATCTAGTTGGGTACTCCTTACAAACTTCTCAAGGTTGTAGTGTGAGATCACTCCACATACGGGTAATGCGGCCAGGAATTCTCATGTTGAGCAGCACTACATGATGCATCTTACCCCAACATTTTTGAAATTGACGTTGTTACCTTCCGGAAAGCATCTGAGAAAACAAATGTGATTTCAGCAACTTGCTTTCCAAAGCTTGAGTAGCAAACTCATCAAGAATGTCCTCAGCTTCATAAGCCAAGCCCACATCTTCACAACCTCATCGGTCAGTTGCTTCTCCTCTGCATCGCAGAGCACAGCCTGAATCATCTTCAGCTTTTTCTCCCACTTCTTGAGCTCCGAATCAACCCCGCCTTGGAGTTGACGCACAAAGCGGAGCAAATTACGAGAAGCCAACCTGTCAAACAACACCTCAAGGAAGGCGTTGAGTAAGATCTCTCCAACAGCAACCATGGTTCCGTTTTGTCAGAATGAAAGGAATCAGAATCGTCACCAACAATAAAATTGAATTTGATATCAAAACTGCAATTGGTTTGATGTATGGAATATTGAAAATTTAGAAATAGAGATAAGACTGACCATGTGGTGTGGTCCCAGTGGATTCCACCAAGTTGATTAAACAATAATGATACTCACTTGCGGATGGTGGCATACAGTCAACATTGGCATGCCAGCCTGCAAAGCTCATACACTTTCTTTTTTCATTGTCAAGTTCTCATCAATTAGTCATTGAAATTTAAATGTGTGTTGATCTGCCTCCTTTTTACAGCCTCTAACAACATATGGTACAGTAGCTTCCGCAAACTCTAACTCTATCAACATATGGCTTGCGGACACTATATCTTCATTGAAGAGCTTATCAATCAATTAGCAAATGGAAAAATCGTCAAAGGAATCTTGATTAGGTTTCACACGTTAAAGTGATAAGTGGTAACCAACCGGGCAGGAAGTTGATTAAGTCTTACATTAGGCTATTTGTTAACCGTTGAAGCCACTCTGAATTCTCCCCTTAACAAAGGAGGTTTTGTGTCACTCCTTTGCAAACGAAATGAAATAGATCAGCTGAAATGAATGCAGCTCTGGGAAACATCAAGGTCAGAGATGAAAACTTCATTCACAAGTAAGTTGCACGGAAATGCATTTTCCAGCTCTAGATAGAAACATTCACACCTGCTTACCTTTCAAAGAAACATGAGACTTTAATGTAAACTTTCTATGAAATAAGCAATATATTGGAAAGAAAAAAAAATATGGTAATTAACTTTACAAGCTACCACTCTGATGGTCTTGTTGGGACATTGTTGATGAATTAAACTGCATTCTCCTGTGAAAACACATAACATTTCAAAGCGTTCATTGATTTAGAAACCAGTACCATACACATGTTCTAAATCTTTGATTTATAGCTGAGTATAACTTGATCAAACAAACATAACATGTATCAAAAATAAGACAAAGGCATCTTCACTAAGCTCTTAAAGTGCATGGCACAGTCCACTTTTACAGCATATAGTAATCATATCATTCTCGAGCAACTACAACCAGTTGTTTTCCAACATTCTGCCCAGTGAATATCCCAACTAGGGCTGATGGAGCTTTCTCGAGGCCTTCAGCTATGTCCTCGACATATACTAACTTTCCTTCTTTGATTGCCGGCATAACCAATTCCAAGAATTTCGTATATTGGTGGTAGAAATCACCAGCAAGAAATCCTTCCATGCGAATTCGTTTTCCAACTACTTGCATCAAGTTGTGTACACCTTCAGGCATCTCAAGGTTGTACTGTGAGATCATTCCGCATACAGCAATGCGGCCATGAATTCTCATGTTGAGTAGCACTGCATCAAGCATCTTACCCCCAACATTTTCGAAATAGATGTCGATGCCTTCAGGAAAGCACCTGGGAAAACAAATATGATTTGAGCAAACTTGGAATAAAATAATGCAACGAATCTTTTCATTTCCCAAATAAACATACATCACAAATATGATTCTGTTAGCTGCAAATGAAAATTTCCCTCTGAAATGAATATCAATTAAGCAACTGTATTCCTAGTTTATACTATGTACGGCAATGGTAGCAAATATCAATGTAACGAATGAGATCAGTGATCTCTGTTTGTCCTGTTTTATGAAAACAGAGAAGTATACATTACATTTTCAGGACCAACACAGATTACTTCAATCAGCGCATTGTAATAATGAAGTGAGAAAAATGGTTAAAGCATTCATTCATGCTAACCTCTTAAGAGCTGCATCCAAGTCTGGCTCTTCCTTATAGTTAAAAGCATCATCAAACCCAAACTTGTTCTTCAACAGATCGACCTAATGTTGAAAATATAATCAAACGAGAAACAGCACAAAGAAAAAGAAGCAGGTTAATATAATCATCTAATAAAACAAAATATGATTTCAAGCATATATCAACTAACATTTCTCAAAGACCAATCAATTAGGTGGTAATAAGTCAGTTTCAGTTAGACTAATGATCAAATATCCCTGATTAGTTAGAACACAAATAATGTGACATGCACAATTCTCTCAGAAGGTGTTATGTTTTTATTTAGAGCTTAAGGGTTAAGGGTGCAAACTCACCTTTTCTTTGCTTCCGGCACTTCCAACAACATAGCAACCAACCAACTTTGCAAATTGCCCAACAAGCTGACCAACAGCTCCAGATGCTGCAGATACATAGACATACTCTCCTTTCTTAGGAGAGCAAAGCTCATATAAACCACCATATGCAGTCAAACCAGGCATACCTAGAATCAACAGACAAGTACCCAACAATCAGAAACAATGATAAATTCCTCAAATGAAATCCTTCAGTTACATGCCCATACATAGGGTACAATTGTTGAAAATTCAAAATGCTAGACGTTCAAGCAGCATATTATATATCCCTATCTCATTGCATTGAATAAAACACGATTTTCAGCTCAAACAAACTGGACATTGATAAATTTAGTAACAACTTACCAAGAATCCCAGTATAGTATGACAGAGGCACATTTGTATCCAGAATTTTAATCAGAAGTTGTGGTGATTGGATGAGACTGTACTCCTCCCAACTGGTTAAGCCCCAGACCAAGTCATCTTTCTTATAATTTGGATGTGTGGAATCCAACACTTTGGACACTGCATATCCGCTCAAAGGCTGCATAATTTGAACAGTTGAAAGAAAAAAAAAGATAAACACCATTACTGAATAATGTAACCTCAACAACCCTTTTCCCAAGCAAGCAATCAAATCCTCAGAAACAATGCTAACATGATATCATAATTAATTCCCCTACATATGTTTTGATAAGACAAAAGTTTTAATCTTATTAAGACAATCTTCTCTTAACAAGATCACCTACACTTTATTGCATACATAGTCCGACACATCATACTCTCTTCAAAGATTCATCCCCACAAACCAAAACCACAATGTTACCCTAAAACACTTTCTAGAGCCATAAAAGATTATGAAAACAAGAGATGGGAACTGAAGAAACTGACCTCGCCAGGCTTGAAGGAGGCAACAAACGAAGGCTTATCAAGCTTGCTCATACGTCCTCTCATGTAAGGATCACAGGAAAGATAAAGATTCTTCAAAAGCACTGTGTCTTTTGAACCCTCTGGCACCTTCAGGTTGATTGAGCCTGTTATTATCTTCATGTCTGATTCTTTTGGAAACCCTGTCACGTAGTCGCTCAGAATCACCTGCTTGTTGCTCACTGCTTCTTCACCCGCCATTTTTTTATGTAGATTTTGTTTTTGGATGGTGAGAAATTTTATGTGCGTATTTATTTATAGAGAGAGTGGAAATGTGAAACGCGTTTAATGAGCAGCGGCTACGAGAAATCTTGTGTGTGAAAATTTGGAAGGAAAGCCTGGAAAAGAGCCAGACTTGTGAAATGGTCGGTCCCAGGATTTTTGACGATTTTATTTATTTATTTTTTTTCAGTCAATCAAGTCAAATTTGTAATTTTCTTTGAAATTTCGAATTTTTTTTTTAAAATTCGTTGTTGAAATAATTTTCAAACAATAAATTACTAGTAGAAACTGTCTCGAGGGCTGAACATCATTAAATAATCAGTTTTTATTAATTTTTGTTATTTGTTTTACACTAATTGAAAAATAAAATCTCATTAAATCAAAGCGTTTCTAGAAGCTATTATTACTATTAACCCTAAAAATGAATGTGAACATGAGAGTGCCACGACAAAGGAAGCTCCCAATGAAATCATCATCGATCACGTCAGCATTAACTGATATTTGATCATGCATGAGCGTGACGGTAAAGCCAACCTGGGGCTTAACCTTTAACAGGGACAATGGCCCACCTTTTTGTATTGTTAATTTATTATTGACAAATGAGAAGGAAGAATCAAATGAATTAAAGACATATTATTAAGTTAATTTTGTACAGAGGAATGTCTCTTTTTAGTTTTTCATACAACAAGTGTGTACTATTCACAGCTTTAATTTTACTATAATCTAATGGTTGTAATTTGTTCTTCATTAATCTTGATCCTGGACCACCTGTCCTTATAAAGACACAATTGATATTTTAATACTTATCCATGAGGTATCCTAAAAGATACTTTGATCTTGTCCCTCAAATGTTCCAATCATTATCTCAATATCTTGGAAAAGAAAAAAAAAAATCCTTCAATGCATCCACAAAGTTCTCGTCTGAATCCAAATTATTTGACACTTTACACACAGATGCCCTAGCTCAACAAAATTAAGCAATGACAGGACAATCCAATCCCATTACTAAACGAGGATAGTTCATATTAACACATGTAAACATTTTTAACCGGACAATGGATTCAGTCACATATTCTCAGCTCATCCATATTGGCTTTTGTATTAAGCAACTGCAACTAGCTGCCTGCCGACGTTCTGGCCAGTGAAGAGCCCGACAAGGGCTGCAGGAGCATTCTCCAGTCCTTCGGCTATGTCTTCCACATACACCATCTTTCCTTCTCTGATTGCAGGAATGACCAGTTCCAAGAATTTCGGATAGAGGTGATAGTAATCACCAGCTAGAAATCCTTCCAGGCGAATCCGTTTCCCGACCAGTTGCTCTAAGTTGTGTACGCCTTCAGGTTTTTCCAGGTTGTACTGCGAGATCATACCGCATACCGCAATGCGGCCCCGGAGCCTCATGTTGAGTAGCACTGCGTCCAGCATCTTTCCCCCAACATTTTCAAAATATATGTCGACTCCTTGAGGGAAGCATCTAGGAAATTTTTAAAACAAAATCAGATTTCTAATTGTCCTGTTTTTTTTTTTGGAAAACAGAGACACTGATGAAGTTACGTTTTTGGGATCAACTCACACACTTCAACCAAAGCTCTGTAATATTAAAATGAAAATATTATTGAAACGTTTGTTGCAGCTGACCTTTTGAGTGCTGCATCCAAGTCTGGCTCTTCCTTGTAGTTAAAAGCATCATCAAATCCAAACTTGTTCTTCAACAAATCGACCTTATGTTGAAAAAATAGTCAAAAAAAACTTATTGACCTCGCTAATGATCACGATCAAATATCGATGCTTAGTTGGAACATAAAGCATGTAAAATTCTGCTAGAAGGCACGGTGCTATATTTACAACTTAAGAATGTTATAACAGCACCTTTTCTTTGCTTCCAGCACTTCCAACAACATAGCAACCAGCCAATTTTGCAAATTGGCCAACAAGCTGACCAACAGCTCCAGATGCTGCAGATACATAGACATACTCACCTTTCTTCGGAGAGCAAACTTCGTATAAACCAGCGTATGCAGTCACACCAGGCATACCTAGAATAATCAAATTCCCAACAATCAGCATTCCTTCAGTAAATGCCTTCAATTATAGACTCCCGGGCAAAATGGACAATCGCCGGCGAAAAATCAGAAAGCATTTAAGCAGCATATGTACTGATATTACTATAAGCAAAACTTAACAAAAATCATTACCAAGGATTCCAGTATAGTATGAAAGGGGCACATCTGTATGCTGAATTTTAATCAAAATCTGTGGGGCTGTAACGAGACTGTACTCCTCCCACCCGGTAAAGCCCCAAACCAAGTCATCTTTTGCATAATTTGGATGTGTAGAATCCAAAACTTTAGCTACCCCATAACCATTTATAGGCTGCATAAATTTAAAATCACAAAGTCACCATTACTAAGAAATAATGTAAACCAAATATTGGTTCTTTAATTCCATCAAGTGCATAAATTGACCTCAACTTCCTTTGTCCTGCATGATTCATGATCATGATTACAATTTAACCGAAATATTCCCATACATGACAAGCTTGAGTTAGGATCCTCTCTTGATTGGATTATTGATCTGAGCTTAGTTTCGATCGTCTTATAAGGTTGTGGTTAGTAATTGTTAGACAAGAATACTGTATGAATCCACATACAATCTCAACCAAAAAGATTATAAATATGCATGTGGACACCAGATTTTAAAAAATGAGCAGAGCTTATATCAGCAATAAATCCAAATTCTGATTGAATTACTACATATCATTAATGACAGTTACAGCACCAAAATTGTGTTCACATTCCAAAACCGTAAAAATAACCTCAGAAACTCACCAAAACTTAAACCAAATGGAAAAATCAAGAAATGGGTCGTGATGAACTAACCTCACCAGGATGGAATGAATCAACAAAAGAAGGTCTATCAAGCTTGCTCATACGCCATCGCATGTAAGGATCACAAGAAAGATAAAGATTCTTCAAAAGCACTGTGTCTTTTGAACCCTCTGCTACCTTCAGCTTTATTGATCCACTTGTTATCTTCATGTCTGATTCTTTTGGAAAACCTGTCACATAGTTGCTCAGAATCACCCGCTTATTGCTCACAGCTTCTTGTTCAGCCGCCATTGTTTCTCAGTTTTTTTTCTCTGACAGGAAAATCGAATTGTTTGCAGGGACAGTGATGAGGAAAGTTGAGGATGAGTAACATTTATTGGTTTGGTCCCATGTGTTTTTTATTTGACGACACCTTTTGTATTATTGTTGCACAGTTTTTATGAATATCATTAACAGTTTTAAAACTTAACTGTAATGTTTTTTTTTTTTTTCATATTAAGGCCTCTTGCCATTTAGATTGTACAGATATAATTGAAAAATTATGGTATTATAGTGTTTCGAAAATATTTATGATTGTGACTTGAAAATTAAAATTATTTAATATATATAAAAAACTTATAATAAATTTATTATTTTATTAAAATTATTATTTAAAAATTATATTTATTATATATTATCAATTTTTATTTTATAATTATAATTTTTTTACCATAACTTTTTTTATAATAATTATTAAAATAATTACAACACAACAATATCAAACAGTGCCAAAGCTTTTTTTTAACACATTTAGTTACTTAAACCTGTCATTAATCATATTCTTTGACCACAATTTATCAAAATGATGATTGTAAATTTAATTCAATAAACATAATCAAATCTTGACCATTCAGTAAAAAGATTTGTTTGATTTCTCAACTTACTACTAGTTCTGTATTAATTTCAAAAGAATTTCTAAAATATAAACCATAATAACATAAGTAATTTAATTAAAAAAATTAAACGCTTTAAATAAGAAATTTGGTTCCATGTCTCCATCAATACAATTTCTTGTATTGTACCTTTCTCCTAGAGAGGACATAAAACCAATCAATTTGTATGCTCTTTCTTTGTGGCTGTCATATTCAGCACATTGCACTAACATTTATTTATATTTTTGAAACCTTGCTAATCATCTATTAAGGATTCTTTTGGCAGCAGTTGTGGAGCAGCATCATTGAAACAGCAACTACAAGAAGGAGCTAGGCTTGCTGCTTAATTTCCAATATTTGATTCAGCAAACACCATGAAACTTGCACTCATTTGATTGTTTTATAAAGCAGTATGAGCAGCATTCTCTCTTTCACATTGAAGTTTTGTGTCAAAGGGTAAAAGAACATGCAACACTAACTTATTCTTCATTCAGGAGCAACTGCAACCACCTGTTTCCCAACATTCTGGCCAGAGAATAGACCGATGAGAGCAGCCGGAGCACTCTCGAGACCTTCAGCCATGTCTTCGACATATACAATCTTCCCTTCTTTGATGTGAGGAATGATCATTTCCAGAAACTTTGGATAGAGGTGATAGTAATCGCGAACAAGAAATCCTTCCATTCGAACCCGTTTCGCAACAAGATACATCAAGTTGTGTACACCTTCAGGCCTGTCAAGATTGTACTGTGAGATCATTCCGCATACAGCAATGCGACCATGGATTTTCATGTTGACTAGCACTGCATCAAGCATTTTTCCACCAACGTTTTCAAAATATATATCAATGCCTTCAGGAAAGTACCTGTCAAAATGTTAAAGCATTGGCATGGAATTTAAAGACTAAGATATTTCAAGTAAATGATCAGAGAACATACCATATTGGTGAAAAAATGAATCTCATCCTTCATCAAAGCTGCATCAAGCTAACGCATTTATTGATACTAACCTTTTCAATGCTTCATTCAAATCAGGTTCTTCTTTATAGTTGAATGCCTTGTCGAACCCAAACTTGTTCTTCAGTAGATCAATCTAGGTGTTGAAAACCATAGAAAAGGCAAGATCATGAAGAATTCATTTTTAAGTTAAATGTTTGAAAGTAACATAGGAAACAATCAAGTACTTCTCATAGATTACATACCTTGTCTTTGCTTCCAGCACTTCCGACAACATAACAGCCTAACAACTTCGCAAACTGACCAACAAGCTGACCAACTGCACCAGATGCTGCTGATATGAAGACACACTCTCCTTGCTTAGGGGAGCAGACCTCATAAAATCCAGCATAAGCAGTCATACCAGGCATACCTATCAATTTATAAATTTATATCACTTTGAACCGACTTTGATCATTGACCCCAGTACAGCCAAATGTCATAACTAAATGGCTCAATCATTTAGAATATTAAATATAGAATCTTGTTTCACACTTCTATAACAAAGAGAAAAATATAGTATGGACTCTGTTTTGTTCTTTGTAACAAATAACTTTTTGGAGTCCATAAAACGGAGGTCTTGTTTGCTGAGGCAACAGATCTCCAAGTATTCTAGGTGCTCAAGTGGGCATTGCGTTCTTTGTGACTCTCCAATTAACACTCTCAACACACAAGCCATCAAAGCAAAAGATATCGCCAATTTCCAGGTAAAAAATGTAATTCTTGGCTCACTCACAGAAGCAGAAAACGCGACAAGAACTAACTAGCTAGAGTGTGTTGCTCAGAATATGGCGAAAATCTGAAATTTTGGACTAGGCAGAAGGAGACACGTCTATTAAACTGAACAAAGGTACACTCTATTTGCAGTATTAACATTTGCAAGGATTAAACTCTCATAGCAAAGTTTTATAATGAATAAATTTGCCAATTTAGCAACATATCCATAAAAAAGGGGGAAAAAAGGAGTTAGTACATTTAAGCGTTCAAAAGAAAAAGGTCCCAAAATTTCAGGTACAATTCTATGTTTCCATAAGACATGCAAAAACTCCAAACGCAATGTACTACTTCACATTGAGATATCAAAAACATTTCAGATGAACAAAAAAACATAATTGGCTTACATAAATTGCTGCAAACAAAAAGTTTACCGAGGATTCCAGTATAGTAAGAAAGAGGCACATCTGTATGTTGAATTTTAAACAAGTGTGGAGCGGTAACAAGACTATACTCTTCCCACCCAGTCATTCCCCAGACCAAGTCTCCTTTCTTGAACTCTGGATTCTCCGAATCCAAAACCTTAGCCACCCCATATCCACTGATGGGCTGCATGCATTCATCAAAATTTCGGTGTCACCAATTCAATTTCAAGCACAAGTACCTCACGCAACATACTCCAAGTAAAAGAACAAAAGGAAAACTATAATTTTCCTGTCTAATGTTGATTATGATCAAAATATAAGTTTAACCCATGAAATTAAATTCATTGGTACACATCTAGAATTTCGAAAATCATGTAAGTTAACTCTCTTGAACCCTAATCTAAGCAGAGTTAAAAACTCTAGACATCTTATATTATCATTGCACGAGATTTTACTAGTTGAACCAAACACCACCCAATAATAAACTTTCTATAGCACAAGAGTGGCTGTGAGAGTGCACTAACCATGCCGGGTTTAAAGGATTCAACGTAAGATCCTTTAATGTTGGTCATTCTTGGTCGCATGTATGGATCACAAGACAAGTACAAGTTCTTTAAAAGAACCCCATTTGAACCTTTTGGCACCTGCAGTTCTCTGGAATTTTCGGTCATGTACATGTCTGTTTCTTTTGGGAAACCAGACACATAGTCTTTCAATATCACTTGCTTGTTCCTCACCGTTTCAGGCATTTTCTGGTCCTTTTTTTCTTTCCTCCCTCCCTTCTCTTTAGGTTAATAGGAAACGCAGAGGAACTCTATCTAGCAAAGAAAAGTAGATGTATAGAGGTGAGTTTCGTTTGTTTATGGGATGAAACCGAAGCAATTTGAATTGAAAGAACTGTTAAAAGCATTCGATGGTGACAAGGCAAAAAAGAGGCTCTGTGAATTCTCCAATGTGCGCAGTGGGCTGGCCTTAAATTTCATGCAGGCCTTGTCCGGTCACACTATACAAAGCAAGATCTGCAAAATCAAATTTTGTTCCTTTTTCATTTTGAGGGGATTTCTTTTTTTTATCCTTTTCTAGTGGGCAAAAGTCCTAAATGGATAGATATTTTTTCTATAAATGATAAATATTAGCATATATGTTATATCTATATATTCTTTTATTTTGTCACATCCTCAAGTGAGAAAGATATTTTTCCATAGATAATAAATGTTAGCATATATATTATATTTAATATAAAAATTTGTCACACAATCTGATCCTCGCTGTATTGATCGTCATTCTATGTATTGAACCAACTAACTACGCCGTATTTTTTATTATTATTTTTCTTTACTCATGAATAGTAAAAAAGTAAAAATACTAAAATTCATCAGATAAATGAAAATTTCAAAGAGTAATTATTTTAAAGTAATAGGATAAGAAGTTATGTAAATGAAGAAAAATGATAAAGTAAAAAAGAGACATTATCTTATCTTTCGATGAGTTATGTCCTAGCTGTTTCAAATTTATGTCGGCCACTTCGCATTATTAGTGCGACAGAAATTTAGGACCAGGCCTAGAATTTTTCATTAATTTGGACTAAATTATAAATTTATTATGTATATTTGTATTAATGTTAGTACATATGAAAGAATTAAAAAGTGAATTCATGATTTGTGGATATTAAAAACTGAGTTCTGTACACAAAATAATGATGCGGTAATGTTAGAAGCCACTTAAGTGGGACCAAATAAAAAAAACTGAAAATCAAAATTAGGCCTTGGAGGAGAACCCATTAAGGTAATTAACCTCCACTATATTCTTTTTACTAAATATTATTGGGTAAAATTAATCTATAAGATCAATTAAATCTCGAAGCCCAGGTTGGATTCGTGAATGTGCTGTGAATATGAATATAATTTTTGGAATTTAAAATCCAGAAATTGGGGGCAGAAGATGTTTATTTGTATTTTGTAGTAGCTGACACTATTATAGCGTGGAAGGTGGTTTGATGGCCTTTCTCTAAAGTCGCTTTATTGAGAATCTATGTAATCTAATGATTTTTTTGGCTTTATAAATAGTTGAAAATTGTTGTATAATTTGGTCATATTTAGCATGTAAGATTGAATTAGACTAAATTATTAAAATTTGACTGGATTAAATTAAATTGAATTAAGTTGGATTATATTTTATAGTCTTTTGTTTAGTTTAATATCGAATTAGATTATATTAAATTATATTTAAATAATATTAAAATAGCATTTAAGTTGATATTTTAATATAAATATCAATTATCCATGAAATTTTATAATCATAATTAAAATAAATTTAAAATGCAATTACTAGGAAAATTAAATATATTGGAAATAAGTTATTGGGTAGTCATAATATAATAAAAAAATAAATATAATTAAAAAAATTAAATATTTAATTAATTTTTATCAAATATTTTAGGGATATTATCATTTTCCTACCAAAATTATTCTAACACATTATATCAATACTACGGTTTGGTAAAACCATCTGTTTACCACCGAACGTTTAAACTGTTAGTATTTTCCTACTATTTCATTAAAACTCAGTTAATATGTAACGGAAAATTCATAAAATATCAATTTTACCCCTGGAGAGTAAAAGATCATGTAATTAACCTATTATGAATTTTGTAATTAAATAATCCTTTGTTGTTCTTCCTTCTTAAAGGGAAAAAATTACCCTTTATGAATTTTGTAAATTTGACCTTTTAAAAGACCATGTAATTAACATTTCATGAATTTTGTAATTAAATCATCAATTGTTGTTTTTCCTTCTTAAAGGGCAAAATCGTCTTTTATGCTCTAGGGGTAAAATTAACTTTTTATGAATTTTCCGTTACATATTAACTAAGTTTTAACGGAATGGTGGGAAAATACTAATAGTTTAAACGTTTGATGGTAAACTAATGATTTTACCAAACAGTGGTACTGACATGATGTGTCAGAATAACTTTGGTAGGAAAATGATAAAATCCCAATATTTTAAAATATTATATAAAATCAATTAATTAATGGCAATATTAATTTTAATGATCATTTTTAATATTATATTAGTGATTATTAAATTTAATACAATCAAATAATACAATAAATAATTAAACATTTAATTTTATCGATTAATTATTAAATATACAAGTAATGAAAATTTAATCTCAAGAGTTAGTAGAAGTAAAAGTACCAATTTGATTAGCTCATAGATAATAAATAAAAATAAATTTTAAGTAAATCATAATAGAAAAATCAATCAATCAATCAATATTAGGTGTAAATAAAAAAAAAGATACAAATAAAAATCTCATAAATGGACAACTTTTTTCTTTAATCTTATTCCAACTAAACTCATGTGTAAATTAGGATATTAATCCCATGATTTTAGGATTAAATTCAAATTTAGTCCCCCTTAATCCAATCCAACTAAGCTTGCCAAATATGGGATAAAAATTTAATTCCAAAATTAGTCCAATCCCATACTTAATCCTAGCATTTAAACATGGCCTTTGTGTTTAGACTTTAGCATTAAAAATACCTTAACTCGAGTATGGGATTATTTGACTTTATTTTCTAGAATTATAATTGAAAATGAGAAGCAGGAATTGAAAAACTTAGTTGTTATTCTTGATTTCGTTTAAGCTTCTTAATAGATGGATAAGGATTTAATTTGGATTTTCATTTTTTTATATGGTCCCATTTAATTAAGTGGCTTCTAAACGGCACCGTATCTTTGTTTTTTTGTAATGTTGTACAACCATTTGTGTGTAAATAGCATTTTCCTTGAAAGTTTGATTATAAATTTAGTTTATTTGTGAACTTGTTTCTTTATTGGATTTGAACTTTTGTGTTTGAATTATTAGTTTTGAAATGTATTGGCGTTTTTAGATTTTTGTGGCATGATTTTTTTTTCTTTTTAAAAAGAGTTTCACAAGGGATGCCAGAGCATTCTCGTGGGCTTCAGCTATGTTAATATTAACTACAGCTAGCTGATTTATAACTAAGGACATGTTTGTTTCATTGTATTATGGAGTATTAAAATATTATTTACATTAAAATAATACCAACCTCACAGTTGGGTTGAGCCGCATTAGCTTTGCTTTTTTTTTTTTTTACTTTTGACTTTTGCTTTATAATAATAATAATAATAATAATAATAATATTTTTTTAATTTAACATGATATTATATAATATTTTTTTACATTATAATTATTAATATAAATTAATAAATAAATAATTTACTATTCAATAATATTATATTATATTTTTATTTTTACATTATAATTTATTAATAAAGTTATAATTTATTATAACTAATAATAAATATGAATAATATTAATAATATTAATTTAAAATTAATAATAATATAAAATATTAATACAATTTAAATATATTAATATAATATGCAATTTAAATTAATCACCAAAAAAGTAATTTAAATTAATTACCAAAAAAATCAATACAGTACAGTGTAGCATCAAATATTATACAGCATTGTTATAATGTAGTGGTAATGTAATATAGTATAATACAATACACTAATATAAAAATAATACAATACATTAGTATAAAAATAATACAATACAACATAATATAATACAGTGTGTCAAACGCATCCTAAATGCTTTAAGTTGTGTACAATCTCTTAAGATATCACTTCACCTTCAAGGAATTTTAATAGTTATTTTTTTCAATTAATGTTTTACTTCACATTAATTTAAAATCAAATTGTTAATGCCGTTAATGAAATGAGTAATAATATAAACACAAACTCTTGAATAAATTTATTTTGTACAAACTGATGTGACAAGATAAAATTGATTAAATTAAATATCTCTTGACTCACATGATCTATTTTTATAATTTTGTCTTTTCATTCAACTAATAAATTAATGTTAAATCAGTTTGTATAAGATAAATTTATACAAAAATTTGTGCATATATCATCACTTGATAAAATATTGAAATTCAAAGAGTATTTAAGGTATTTCATTAATAATAGGAAAAATTATGTTTTTGAAATAAAAACAATATCGATCCCACAAAATTAAAAAGTAACTCAAATGCAAAGAAAAATTATCAGTAACATTTAAATAAAAGAAAATTTAACATATTGTTGACAAAGACAACAATTAAACCAGATATTAATTTACTCTACCGTAATTACTAATTTTTGAGGTGACAACGCGAGCTACTGGATCATTTTTTTTTTCATAACTACTTACTCCCTGCAAGAATAGTTGAATATAATAATTTGATGTATTATGTAGGTACGTCTGATTAAATTGTTACGTTAGAAGCCCTAAATGGGCCGACCCAATGAGTTGGGCTTGTTTTGGATTCAAACCTAGCCCACCACATCCATATATGGCTTGAGTTCAATTTACATTCTAAGCCCACTGTCTCTAAAAATTGTTTTTTATTTTTTTAATTTTTTATTTTCCTAAATATCTCTCTTAAACTAATCATATTATATATATATATATAGAGAGAGAGAGAGAGAGAGAGAGAGAGAGAGAGAGACCGCCCTTAGCAGTTAATTGTTCAGCACTTTTAGCATTATCAACCCAGCAAGCAACCACTCTCCACATCGAGTTTATCAAATGGATTATTTTTAAGGACCTCTCCTGAGGTTTCACGTATTAATATTCAGATAGAATGTATTTATGTAATTACAGGTAGCTCCCATGTTGTTAGTTTCCCGTTACATTGACTGCTAATAGACTATTTAAATTACTAAAATATCCTTCCTGCCAAAATAATAAATTATTAAACAAAGCTTTGAGAACCGAAGACAATAAGATTACTGGAATTACAAAACGTTTAATAGACCAACATAATCCTCCATGTAAAGCAATTGATATCACCTATTAAAAAAAACATAGTCATTTCACTTAAGAGAATTTCACAATATCGAATCACAACTCAGCAAAGAACCAACAAAGCAATTTAGAAATCATATTTCATTTTCATTTTCTCACATAATGAACATGCACATCACCCGAATCAAATCCCAATTTCAAGTTCATCCAAACAAACCTTAAAAACCCACCCAAAAAAAAAAACAAAAACATCTTCATCTAGTAAAATTCAAAGCCCAAATCACTAACTAAACAAATCATATAACACCCAAACCCACTGACAGATGTAGCAAACTTCATTTAGAAAGAAGCAAACTTAGTAACAGCCTTGGTGCCCTCAGAAACAACGTGCTTGGCCAGCTCACTAGGAAGTACAAGTCTCACAATGGTCTGAATTTCCCAAGATGTAATCGTCGGCTTCTTCTTGTACCTCGCCAGCCTTGAAGCTTCCCAAGCAAGCTTCTCAAAAATATCGTTGATGAATCTGTTCATGATTCCTACGGCCTTGCTTGAGATTCCGATATCAAGATAGATTTGGTTTAGGACTTTGAAGATGTAGATCTTGAACGTCTTGATGCTCTTCTTCGTGCGCTTCTTTTTCTTCTCACCAGAGGCGGCTTCCTCCGCGATTTCTTCCCATCCTTTGGCTTCTTCCCAGCCGACGCCATTATGGAATACTTGAGCCAACACCAAAATTTAAAGGTAAAATATTTTTTAATCTTGATTTCTTCACAGCTTTAGAAAAAAAGATCGGGAATGGTATTGGGTTTTTGCTTCTGTGAAATAGAAAGATAAGTGGATGTTTGGCTTTTGCTTATGGTATTGAGATTTTGCGTATGTGAAAGAGAAAGATAAGTGCGTGAAAGAGAAAGACAAGTGAGTTGGCGGCTTTCTTTTGTCTGCTGGTTATTTCCTAGATCTAGTTAATAAGGTGTAACATTCAAGATTTCTCACATCGAGCTTCACTTTAAATTATTTTTTAAATGTATATATTTACATGTTTACCTTTTTATACTAACACCGTACATATTTTATACTAACGAGGAGGAAAGTATCTATAAATATATCAATACATTTTATCTGAGTGTTAATATGTAAAACTTCAGGGCAGGTCCTAAAAATAACTCTTTATCAAATATAATAAAAGTTACACTCAATTCACGAGGGCAACCATTTTATTAAATAAATGGACAAGACTCAAGAGTAGAAACATGATGCAAATAAACAAATCCTTCTTCATTCAGAAGCAACCGCAACCACCTGTTTCCCAAGATTCCGGCCAGAGAACAGGCCGACGAGAGCTGCCGGAGCGCTCTCAAGACCTTCAGCCGTGTCTTCAATGTATACAATCTTTCCCCCCTTGATGTGAGGAATGATCATTTCCAGAAACTTCGGATAGAGGTGATTGTAATCCGATACAAGGAATCCTTCCATCCGAATCCGTTTCGAAATAAGACGCATCAAGTTGTGTACGCCATCGGACTCGTCGAGGTTGTGCTGGGAGATCATTCCGCACACAGCAATTCGACCACCGACTTTCATGTTGAGCAGCACCGCATCGAGCATTTTCCCACCCACGTTTTCAAAGTATATGTCGATGCCTTCAGGAAAGCACCTGTCAAATTGGAAACGTTATTTGATTTTCAGGTTCACAAGAATGTCTTTTAATTTATAGTCTGCTGATATACTAACCTTATCAAGGCTGCATTCAAATCAGGTTCTTCTTTATAGTTGAATGCCTCATCGAACCCAAGCCTATTCTTCAGTGGATCAACCTAAGCGTTCGAAATCATAGAAAGGACAAGATGGTGAAAATTTTCATTATCTAAGTTGGATATTTTGAAAGCAAAATGGGAACAATCAATTTGCATACCTTGTCCTTGCTTCCAGCACTTCCGACAACATAGCAGCCCAATAACTTTGCAAACTGCCCGACAAGCTGTCCAACTGCACCAGAAGCTGCGGATATGAAGACATACTCTCCTTGTTTGGAGAGCAGACCTCATAAAATCCGGCATAAGCAGTCATACCAGGCATACCTATCAATTTGTGAATTTATACCACATGAAACCAGCTTTGGTCGTTAACCCCATGTCAAAAGAAAAGAGTCTTTAGTGTAAAATTCAGATACAAAAACTCCAAATTGTATTCTTAGTTTCCAAAAACTATTTCTACTTCACATAGAGATGTCCAACATATTTCAGATTAATAGAAAAAAAGAAAGAAAGAAACAATTTTCTCACATAAATAGCTGCACACAAACAGCTTACCGCGAATTCCAGTATAGTAAGAAAGAGGCACATCCGCGTGTGGAACTTTAAACAAATATGGAGCTGTAATGAGACTGTACTCTTCCCATCCAGTCATGCCCCAAACCAAGTCTCCTTTCTTGAACTCTGGATTCTCTGAATCCAAAACTTTACCAACCCCATTTCCATTTATGGGCTGCATTAATTCATTAAAATGTAAGAGTCACGGGTTCAATTTCAAGCACGCGTAATTACGCACAAAATATGCATCAATTACAACAATAAACACATAAAAAGAAATAGAAAAAAAAATGAAAAGAGTGGCTATGAGGGTGAGTGCAATATAATTACCAAGCCAGGTTCAAAGGATTCAATGTAAGATCCTTCCATATCTTTCTTCATTCTTGATCGCATGTATGGATCACAAGATAAGTATAAGTTCTTCAAAAGAACCCCATTTGAACCTTTTGGCACCTTCAATTCTATGAGGCTTGTGGTTACATACATGTCTGTTTCTTTTGGAAAACCAGACACATAGTTTTTCAAGATCACTTGCTTGTTACTCACCATTTCAGCCATTTTTCTCTTCTTTTGGTGATAGGAGGGCTTTGTTTTGCCTTTATTTATGGGATGAAATTGAAGACTTTTTTGAAGACTTGCAATTGGTCTTTTTTTAAAAAAAAAAAATTACGATGGATATGCAATCACCGTAGTAGCTATTAAATAAGCACCACCTCTTCCACGAGAAAGGATTCCATGCTGTAACTCTGTTATTGTATATTTATTAATGACTCTGGCGAATACAGAGCTCCCACTTACGGCCACACAAAGTCCAGCTTGATTGCAAAACCGGCTCTCCTTTGGTCTTGAAATTGATACAGCATCAGTGAAGCCTGCAGGGTTGAGTTTGCCAAGCAAACAATTCACTAAGGTAATCCCTTCCAGGTTAGAATTCTCTGGTAACCTGACCTTATAATTTATTAAGTGATTGGTGGATATATAAATTAAAAAATAAAAGTTAAATTTTAATCAAGCATTACTAAATTAAAGAACATGTGACATAACATTTTTAAAAGATTAAGAGAACGCAGATGAAAAAAACTTAAACAACTAACTTGACTTCGATTGTGCCACTTAAATTATGGCGGCCGGTTCACACTATATAACACAAACTTAATTAAAAGACAAAATTCTCTGTTTCTATTTCTCTTTTTAATTTTGAGGATTCTTTTTTTTTTTTAATTTAAAGTGAGAAGGAGATGGATATTTTCCATAAATAATAAACACTAGAATATACATATTTACAATTAAATTCACATAAATTTATGAACTTTTTTTTTTGCTTCCGATTATAAGGTGAAATTTTATTTTATTTTTTCCCCAAGTGAGGGACGTCTAAAATGGGATAGATATTTTCCATAAATTACAAATGTTCTTGCAAACCAACTGGATTATTATTATTACCTGAGGACATTAAATAAGAAAGTTTAATGAAGTGGCTAACTTGTGAAATTAATTCATGCTTTTTTGATGCAAATTGTGATTGCCAAATCAAATTATATCAGGTGTCTTTAATTTTTTTAATTCCTTTTATATTATAATCATTTCAAATATATGTATAAGTGTCATAATTTAGGACTAAACCATGTTACATATAGTAAATCTATGAATTGTCCTCTATGATAAATTAATTGTTTCACAGGCTGTCACTTTTTAATTTTAAGTGACAACTGAATTTTTTAATTTTAGGTGACAAATCAAGAGTTACTGTATGTGACATATAATATAATATAGCATAACCATATAATTTAATCAACTGGCACATGGCTTGGCATAATACGCCTCTCTCGTATAAAGTACAATATTAAGAATAGATGGCATGAAAAGCAGAAAGAGCTCACACTCCCAAGTGAATTTCACTCACCAATTCAGATACCAGGCACTGTAAGATTTTGGATACATTTGAAATTAAGGTTAAATGTAAATATTAAATTATAATATTAAAATATTTAATAAATACTAATTACTGTAATTTTAATAATTTTTATTTTTATGATAAAAATTTATTATATCTTTAATAATTTTATCAAAATTATTTTTTAAAAAATATATTTACTTTATACTATTAATTTTTATTTTATAATTACAATTTATTTTCCTCAGTCCCTCAATCCTAATCCCTCTTAATGCTTCAAAGATAACCTTACAAAGAAGCTACTACTGCTCGCCACCCTCGATCTATTCTTTCAATACAAGTCTAAAGATCTGATTTTCAGATACAAGAAACCATCCCTGTATTTATTTATACCAAACTTTCAACTAAACTCTGTCTCAACAACCAGCTGACTTCAGTTTTGGCTCCCAACTAGCACATGGATATCATGTGCAGTGCCGCAACTTCAGTTCATAGGTTTCAATCTCAATTTGCAGCACACAAGCATAGCAAATTTAATCTATACAATAGCTTAATATATAACTAAATAGCCAACCAGAAGTAGATGTAGAACATGGGAAATTTTCAATATTGTACAACAAATTGCAAAGACCAACTTACTAATAATTATTTTTCTGGGCATCATTCATAGAGAAATATCATGAACATAGATCATGAATCAGTGGTCACCCTGACCATTTTATTATAGTACCCTTATTGGAAGACATACGAAAACATCCATTAACAAGATGACAACCTTGATAAATATGAAAGCTCTGGACTACCGCCTCCACCGGCACCAACTATTTTGATTCCAGAATCTGCGGCACCTTGGCTAACATAATCTTCACAGGTCTCAAGCTCCACACTTACCATCAGAAGTGTTTGAGAGACAGTATTTCTGAAGCCATCTATCAGTTTCCCAGATAACATGCATGACATTCTCACGTGCAGCATAGATATGATGCTCAAAGGGGAGTAGGACTAGGCGAGAAAGAGCACCATGGCCTTTCAGAGCATCGAAGAATCGTTCTGCCTGCATCAGGTGCAAATGCAAAAATAAGCTACAAGATAATGAACATTAAAAAGCTTTCTCCAGGTCAAAATAATTAGCGTCAAATGATGAGATTATTTGAATTCCTACTGAAGATATTGGATTATTAACTGGTTAATAGGATATTGTTAGTTTCACAAAAAAAAAGAAGAAGAAGATAAAGCTTTCAAATGACCTGCATGGGAAATAGTCCAACTTTATCATCAACTTCTCCGTGGATAATCAAAATTGGCTTCTTAATTTTATTTGCATGCGTGATAGGGCTCATCTCAATATAAACATTGGTAGCCTCCCACAGTGTTCTGAACTCGGTCTACATCAGTTAAAATTAGAAAGTCATAAATGTATCAGATTAAAACAGAACCAAGGAGAAATAGAAGAGTACTTTGGTAAACATGGTCATATTACTACCTGAAAACCAAAAGGTGTAAGTGTTTTGTTATAAGATCCAGAACGAGCAATTCCACAACAGAAAAGATGAGGGGCATGTGCTAGTAGGTGAGCAGTCATGAATGCTCCATAAGAGTGTCCTCCAACAGCAATTCTGCTTGGATCAGCCACCTGAACAATTGCAGCACCAGAAAAGTTCAATTAAAAGCCTAAGTTAGGACCAAAGCAGTAGTATTCAGATAGAGGATCGGAAGGCCTACTCCACGTCGAACAACTTCTTCAACAGCAGCCTCTGCACTTGAAACCAATTGCTCCACAAACCTAATCAGCAAACCAGTTAAACAGAGCAGCTTTAATGCATATAATAGAAAACATGTTGAATCATTGACAGCCCAGGAGATATACAGCAATGATTAGTTTCTAACATTTTTACAACATTTCAATTGTTTCCTCCCTGGAGAAGTAACAATTTCACATATTTTCTTTGCACCAGACAATCATCATTAAGGAATACAAATAGCCATGTTTCTAACCACAACTTTTGACAAATGCACTACAAAACAGTTATTTCATCCATATGAATGATAACCGAAACCTATTCAAATATGAGAGTATCAAATACCTATCATTTGGCAGCTTATCACCTTCACCAATAATAGGAATTGAAGGTCCAGCTAAAACAGCAAACCTGCAGAATGATAATTTCACTATAACTCAGATCTTGCATCTTCAAGTAAAACTTAAAAAAAAAAAATTGTGAGAAAGGAACAGCAAACCAAAGAAAGTTGAATTAATGATACCTCCTTGCCAGAAAAATAAGGGATGATGTTGGAGTCATGCCTGAAAATTCATTAGGAGAACCACGAACTTGTCCAGCAGCATCTTTGCTTTTATAATCTTCAGGGTAAGCCCAGAACAGACATGGAAGAGGGCCATCTTTTGATTGATCATAGCCTGGTGGCAAGTATAATGTTGCAGTAAGTGGAACCCCATCCTTTCTCTGGTACTTGATCATCTCTTTCTGTAATGATGCCAACGTAGGATATGGGTGAGGAAAGTTTGTAATCTGACTAGATTTCTTCAGTGGCCAGCTCAAGATATGATACTGGGTAATTTCAGTTTTTGACTCTTTGGAAGTCAGTATTTTCAACTGATTAAGATTTATGTCTTCTTCCCCGTGGCCAAAAACTAAAGCAACAGCAGTCTCAAAATATTTTTCCTTGTTGCTTTCCCATATTCGTTCTTTGCTGCCTGTATTTCTGGTAGATTTTGGTTTAGTTAGTAGGGCACAGGAGAGCAAACAATGAAATACAAAAACAAATTTTAAAGCCCTTACATGTCAAACAAATCAAGAAAGGGAATGTTCCCTTCTGGTGTAAAACCTCTTCCATTAAGCAAAATGTAAATCTGTTCGTCATTTTCTTTTTTTATCTTTGCTATCACATTAGTCCCGGTAGATGTTCTTGTCATCATGGGTGAACCAGGATCAGAGTACACATTTTCGAATACCCGATCAAACAGTACGCGCGGAGCCACGTCTTTAGATCCAGGACATACGAGCCAGGTTCTTGTTTGTGAGGTTTTGTACCAAGTTTCATTAACTAGGGCCAGTGAGTCATCACACCAAGAAACACTTCTGCAATGACGTCAATATCACATACAACAACAATAATACTGTTGGTTAAAACTATGAGTATGTCAGTGAAGCAAGTGTCAAACCTGTATAGGTGATTAAAATATTTATGCAGAGAATCTTTCTATTGAAAAAGCCGAACATATACACATTGTTACCTGAAGCGCAAATCAAGTTTGTGTAAGATTTCTGGTTTTTCACCTGCTGCAGGCTCTGCCGGCTGTGTATAAATTATATCACGTGGACTAACTTCTACATTTGCATCACCTCTGTCCTGAGCCTCAACCCTAATGAACCAAACAGGATCTGATGGTTAGGAATTTACACAATGCACACAATGCATATTGTTAAGTCAGTATAGCTAATAGATATTCATACATATCAAATACAATTACATACCAGTACAATGTAGATGGCTTATCTGCTCTCCAACTAATTGATCGCATTCCTTCTCGGACGCTATTGTAACAAACCGGAATGTCTTCGGCAGGCGGCAAATCACAAAGTTCTCTTACAAGCTTCCCTTCGGTTGTCCATACTTGTACCTTTTGCGAAAATCTTGCACAAGGTACTTTATAAGAGTATGGCCTATGAATTGAAGTGATCAAAACGTACTTCTGATCTGGGGATGGTTCCACTGCTGTATATACAGCTGGAGTCCCAAAATCTTTTGCAGTACCATCCAAAGAACCCAAAACAAGTTGTGCGGTGGTATAGTAGTCAAACAAAGACTCATCATACTCATCCTTAAGCAAATTATCAGTCATTCTACTTATAATAATATTTTTCTGCTCATTAGATTGTATCTTGGGGCCTAAGGGAACCATAGTTTTCTTTGGTGGGTCTCCGCGTGATAAAGGGATGGTGAAAATTAACAAAGTTGAGTTGTTCACCCAAACAAAACTCCCAAAAACCGCATTTAAACAGATATCAGGCGATTCAAACAAAGGCTTAGCTTCACCAGTTTCGGCATCAGCAATCCAAACCCTAAGCTTACAGCTGCTAACGTTGTCCTCCTCATCAACTCGGACGCTAAAGGCTATGCGCTTACCATCCGGTGACCAGGAGACAAAATTGATCTTTGCACCGTCAGGGTATCCGTGTACCTCCTTCTCAGGGCCAAGGCTGTCATCAGGCAACAACCGATGAATCCCAATACCAGTGAAGAACGGTATTCTACTCTTGGCATTGCATTTCACATCGATTTTCGCACTGGCCAACTTTTCTTCCGGCCTTGCTAGCTCCACCAGCGGAAGCAGAGAACTCCGTTTGAGGAACAGGATTTTGTCCCTTTGCGGCGAAAACGACAGCGACGGAAGTGCCGGAGCGTCCACTATTTCTCTCAGCTCCGGTGCAGGAAGCTGAAACCCACTTTCCTGTACACTCTCTGCATCACCATGACAGCATCACATGAGAAATTCATCTCACTCAATTCACCCACATCACTAATTTTCATTCTTTCTTTTCTAATTTAATTAAAATCGAACAAAATTAACTTACATGCAAAGATATACAAAAGCTTAACCTTACTCATACTGCCAAAAAAAAAAAAAAACGTACCTGCACCAGCAGTTCCCATTTTCTTCAATTCAGAAACAGAAGAGTTATGGGTTCTTTCTTTTTCTTTTTTATTGTTTCTTCCTCTTACAAAGTCTTTGAGTTGAGTGAGTGACTACTGATTTGCTTGTTTTATATAATAATATGGCGAGCTGAGAATATGGTGAAATGGTAGCCAGCCGACCGTGCCAGCATGGACGTGGGCTCGTGTGATAAAACGCAACAAGACAAAATTGCAGATAACGCAAACAGATTTGGAGATTCTGGGCTTTGCTAGCTTACAGAATCTGTAAGTTACAGAGTGCAGCATCAACCGTTGGATGTGGAGAGATAAATTAAACAATAGAAAATAGGACGGTGGGATGGTGGGAGATGTTAGTTACAGAGGCTGCACCATAGACAAGTCCTAGGATTCTCAGGTAATAAATGTCTAAACGTCGTTATAATAATGACACGTGTAAGCGTCATTGTTGCGGGTCTCCTGCACTCTGAACCCTTGGATCAGTGGATAAGAATTTAACGGTTTCGATTACTGGAGTGGTTAATTTCTGTTCAAACCTAATTGTTTTGACAAATATTGTCCATGCACCCGTGACTCGATAGCCATTGCTTATACGAGTTTTTTTAGTACTAAATTATTACTGCAATTTATTTTTAACTTTATTTTTATATTTTACTTTTCAAATAGTTATTGTTTTAGTACTCAATAAGAAAATAATTTAGCATTGAGTTTTTATACATATTTTTCATATATTATATCTTCTAGTCCCCACACCCAAACCATTAATATTTTTTATTATTTGTCCAATAGGTTTGGCACTAACAGGCCATAATACCCCTCATTTGAAATTAAATTGGTAATAGAAGTAGTAATTAATTATTGCTAAAACTTAACAATAGTTTTAGCAATTTAAAAAAAAATTAGGCTTAATAATAATGCTTAATACTTAATGCATTGTGTAAACTTAATTTTCGAAACTTCACTTACACAATCAATATATTTCTTATCATATAAAAGTCAATTAACTTTTTTCTTTTATACAATCAATTATCTATGGGAGAATTTGTTGACAAAATTAAATAAATAATCACATTTGCTAATATTAAAGAACTTTATAATATTATTATGTAAAGTAAGCTACACAAAAAAATATTTTTTATTAATTTTACTCTTAATTGTACTAATTTTTTTAGCAAAATTACACTTTTACACTTTTTTAAATTATAACAATTAATTTTTATTAAATATTTTAATATCATACTTTTTAAATAATAACTGTCTAATTTTAATTTCACGCATGTAAGGATAAAAGTTTTGGTGTGGGTTGATGACTTGCGTTGAAGTTAGGAGTGCACTGATGATTAATAATATGAAATTAACCCTTACTCTAGAACCAAAATTCCATTGCTTTCTTTCCACGTGGCACTTTTTCCCTCGCTGAACACGGTGCAGCTAATGCACAGTGGCAGGACCTCACAATTACTGCAAGCGATGATTTTCAAAAAGCAAGACAACGAAAGGATAGTAAAAAAATGTAAATATACGGAGCACACAGCACACTGCCAGCGTGGGAGCAAGGCGCACATGGGGCGTCGCGAACACAGATTAATAGTGAAGTATTTTGAGCTACCCCTTATAATATTATTATCTTCAATTTGACCCCAATGTATTGAATACTTTAACTTCTCCTTTAATTTCCACTAAATACGATAGTTAAACAATGTTGATTATTAAAATATCCGTACTAATAATTCAAAAATAATTTTTTTAAAATAATTAAATTAATAAATATTTTTTTATTCTCTTATGTATATTCTATTTCTCTCTCTTTCAACAAACAAAATTTTCAATTGATTTACTATGTGTATCAAATTTTAATCCTTAAAAAAAATCTCAATTTGAAATTATCAAAATTTTGGATGTTGATGATAATGATGGACGTGTATGTGATGATGAATATAATAGAGAGTGATGGACATTTTCTTTTGCCTTTTGTTTAGTTTATTAATTAGTTTTTGTTTTTGCATTATTATTTAATTGTATAGTATAAAGACTAAAGTCAACAGTCAATTTAACAAAAGTTGGGGGTTTCTTTGCAATTTCTAAAATGTCAGTGTATAGGTTGAAGATAACCATATCATCAGGGGTAAACTAACATTTACCCAAATAAATATGTCAATTAACAAATAATTCATTTGATACGGTATCGATTTGCGTCAGCACTCAATAATCTGTTGACAAATAAGTCAATTCATGAAGGTTGATTCGTTTTCTTTCACTATCATTTGGTCCCGACTGACGACGACCTCCAATAATTGAAATGTAGATATTCGAGCCCGAACGCTATTAATTAAAAAAAAACGAGGAAGTTGATTTTTACCTTAATAAAAAAATAGTGGAAATTTTTTTTTACTGTTTTTGGAATTTGACGGCATAATGGATAAATTGATAAATATTTGCATTTAGCCTATAAAAAGAATTTGTAATTTCTTAGCTCATTCAATAACTAAATTGGTTCTAGATAAAATGATAAATTAGAACCTGATATATGATTGGGACAATAGTCAGCTTAACTTATGTGATTATTTCTGATTTAAATTGTTGAAAGATATACTTTCTAAAAAGAAAGCCTACTCCCAAAGGCTATTCACGTCATGAATTCAATAATTTACGTGTTAATTGAGGTTAATTAGTTGCCACCCATATAATGTTTATATGTTTACCCACCATCATCAATTTAGGTCTTGTTTTGTATTGAAGTATTGTAATTTTTAAGTTAGAGTTATCCAACCTTAATTTCAAACACATATTTAATAAATGATATTAAGACACACACAACTCACCTTATAATGTAAATTCAACTTGTGGAGTCATAATCTACCACAATCAATGAATTTATACCAAATAAAACCAAATTTATCGTTTACCTAGTACAACAAAATATAATAAACGGTTCATCATATATGATTTTGAAAATCATGTAAATTAATTCTCTTAATACCCGGCCCCTTAAATAGATGAAACTAAATTCCTCCCGCCCTTAATGTGAATGGAATTCCAACTCCAAACCGGTTATATTATTTCAAAAAGACTTTACTAATTATTAGATGGACCTACAATCATCCACCCATATATTCATTTAGGTACTACTCTTCTTTCAATCAATCGATAATTATAACAAGCAAAATGAAAAAAAAAAAAAGGCACCTATTAGCCTAAGTTTTGGAACAATAGTCACAAAAACCACAAGTTTTCAGTAAGGGACATCAAGACTCTATTTTTACCATAATATTTTTTAACTTCCTAAAACTAAACACAATTGACCCCAAAATTTTATAATAAATAGAAATATGGCATTAAAATAAACGTAATAATATTATACATGTTAAAATAATTTTAATATGTGCAAAATACTTTTATATTTTACAATCTATTAGACCTATTTTTATTATATTAAAGTAATTTTTAATAATAAATAGAAACATATTATTAAAACAAATAAATTAAAATTAAAATCATTTTGAATATTATGTAAAAGAATTTATTAATTGCAAAATATATTTAATCCAAAGATTTATTTAAAGTCTTTATAAATAAAAAAAATATATTATTAAAATAAATATAATACTTTAAAATTCTAAGATTATTTTAAATGTTAAAAATCATTTAATATTATAAGTCTACTAGATAAATTATATTGTTTATATTAAATTTGTATTAATTAAAAAATTTTAAAGTCAATTTTCTAATTACTCTATCCAAAAGGTATTATGGTTTAAAAGGAATTTTGATATCCCTTTGTAAAAATTTGAGAGTTTTTTGTGACTATTTTCTTAAATTTTAAGGGTGTAAATGTCCATTTCCCTAGGAAAAAAGAATATCTAGAATCCCATAAAAATTTAACTCCAAAAGTTCTATAATGAATTTTGGGAAATCTATTTAGACTGAACCTAACGGTAGTCATCAAATGCAATATATTCAATAACAATTTTTTCTAAAGCAAAAGAGTATGAAGCCATGCCCATGTATATATTAATTAATGGAGTGGCTATACACGAGAGAGTGCAATAACCAAGCCAAGGCTTAATTAAGGATTCAACAAAAGATCCCTCCCGTTTCGTTGTTATGGTTGCATGTATGGATCACAAGACAAGTAATTCTTTCAAAGAACCCAATTTGAACCTTTTGGCAGGTTCATTTATATGGAGCTTGTACTTTCTTTTGGGGAACCAGCCACGGTCTTTCAGTATCACTTCTTTGTTATTTACTCACCATTTCCTGCGAATTTTGTCAGTTTATGGGATGAAACCGAAGCATTTGAAATGAATATACTCATTGACAATAATATGTCTGCGAATGGACCCAACATTGTTCAGTATAGCTCAAAAGCATAATTTATGCAAAATAGTAAATGACTTGAAATGAATATACTAATATACAATAATTTGAAGATTCATCCATATTTTTTTTTGAATTCCATAATATATGTCCGCAATTCTTGCCATCTTTGGATTTTATACAAGGGCTATGTTTTTTGCCCTAGCGGTCTTAATTTGACCATATGAATTTGGAGAGAGTAAAAAGTTTTTTTGTGACAGAGAGAAAAAAGCAAAAGTTAAAAAAAAAAAAGGAGAAAAACAGAGGGAGAGTAAGAAAGCGCACGGTAAAGGAAAAGAGCAAATATTAGAGAAAACAATTTAGAATGGCATCCACGTAGAGAGAGCAAATGTTAAAAATTATTAAATATTTAATTTTAATAAATTTCATTCATTGATTCATCTCAAATTTAATAGATATTTATGGATGTAAAACTAAAAGTATCTTAGGGGACTGCTAATCCGCCCATATATAGACATACTTACAGGTTTGATTAAGAGGAATGATCTTCATCATACAATTCTGATCATGACATACCACTAGGGTTATTGATTCCATTTAATGTGACAAATACAGTCACATGTGATGTGTCATTGTGAGTGAGAGATGGATTGGAGACAAACTGAGCTAAGTTCATGATAAAGACTAAAGTAGTTATCCAATGGCGAAGATTCTGGATCTTGAAGTTACCAAATGAACCCTAATAATTTACAAATAGTCTCACCATCGAAATATGATGAATTGATCATAGTTCATCCTAACCACACAGCAATGTCCAAACACATCATTAATCATTTTGAATTGAGTTAATTTTTAGATAACACGTATGGATCCTGTTTCTTGCACCAGAAGAAAATGTTAAGGAAAGCAACTATAAGTCAGGTTTGATTCGCTCACTTAAATCGCAAACACAATAAAGCAGACCTAGTTTATTCCATTAATTTGCAAACACGATAAATCAGACTTATATATATTATTTTTTTCAACATTTTATTACCCTTTTTTTCCCCTTTAGTAATAAAGAGAAGTAGAAAGACGACACGTGTACTAGAGTCCTGTTTAGCAAATTGATTGGGTAGAATTTTCTTTTACATAGAGTAGTAAGATCGTTCTATTATAAATATTATAAATAAGTTTTAACTTTTTTTTTTCAATCTAGGGGTGGGCACGGTTCGGTTCAGTTTGAAATTTTGTAGAACCGATTTAATTCGGTTATTTTATAAAAAGAACCGAATAAGAACCAAACTAAAAAAGAACCGAATTCAAACGGTTTTTTTCGAATCGGTTCGGTTCGGTTCGGTTTTTTTTTATTCTGGGCCTATTTTAAATTTTTAAATTTTTAACCCATTGGGCCTCATGAATGTAATAATTTTTTTAACAATTAATTTATCCTAATTTTATTACAAATATTAACAATAAATACAAAGTATTCAAAACACATTTTATCACTAATATCTTACTAACTATTAATAAGATACTCCCAAAATATGAAATATTAAAATTTCAAAATACATAACCGAACTCCAATACTCTATCTATATAAACATAATCATAATGTTATAAACAGAAATAAAAATAACAACAATTGCAACTTACAACACAAAATTAAAAAAAAAATTACAAACAAACGCCAACAACATTCTCCCATCTTCATCAATATCAACATCAACTTTAGGTATTTTCCAACTCAATATTTGGATCTATTAAAAAATTTAAACAATAAATAATTAAATAAACAATATATATAAATAAGATGCTAGTTTAAAAAAAATAAACAATCTATATAAATAAGATGCTATTTAAATAATTAAATACTAATTCAGTTATTCGGTTCGGTTTTTCAGTTCAGCTAAATGAACCGAATACCGAACCGATATTTTGGTTTTTTTTCAAACGGTATATTCGGTTTTTTTGTAAAAAAAAAGAACCGAATTAGAAAAAACTACCGGTTCGGTTCGGTTTTTTTAACACCACGGGTTTTTTGCCCACCCCTACTTTTCACATATAAACATTTACTAAAACAAACGTACTTTATCATCTCTGTTAAAGTATGAGCTTTAAACTGATTTCCAGAAGAACAACTGTCATGTCAGTTTGAGGTCATGTTGTTATACGACATGTTAGTTAATAAGCATACAAGCCTGTATGACAAGCCTGTGTTGTCATCTACAAACTAATCAGTAAAGCACACGAATGTCATGTGCTTTACTTATTCTAAATGGCATTGGAGACTGTCGTTTCGGGGCTTATTAGTTTGAAGAAATCACCACGTGTCCTCAGGGTTGTTAGTAACGGTTACAAAAGGCGGGAGAATTCTGAGTTTGTTAGTTAACAACCCAAAACACAGCTAGGTAACAGGGGATCTTCTCCAAGGTCCTTAAGCTTGTATAAATAAGTCTTAGGGTTGGGAAATCATGTATGGTGTTTCTTGTTACTTCGTCTCAAAACTTGTAACTTGTTCTTGGTGACTGAATAAAAGCTACTGCTTTGTTCTTCAGTGGATGTAGGCTGTCTCTAGCTGAACCACTTATATTTCTTGTTCTTAGCTTTCTGTTTCTGGGTGATTCTTTTGTGTGAATTCGATTAGCCATTTTCTAGGTCATTGTTAGAGAGTTCAGCTAGGTCCTGGTAATTTTTTATTGGAAACTAAATTTGATCTTGGCTTAACAATCTCCATCATTTAGAATCGAGATCCTATAGACAAACATTTTAGTCGCTATAAATCACCTATATTGATGAAAATATAATGTCGCTGATTGTACTTTTGAACATCTAAATTAATTGTTTTGAATACCATTTATGATGTGTTTAATTTAAATTTGGGATAAACAATTTAGTCACAAAAGCATATTATCTTATATGACAAAAATAATTTTGGTCGCTTGAACTTAATATGATGCACTCGATTAACATTTAATAATTTATTTTGTGTCATATGTTAGGAAATTGGTGGGTGAAGTAGACATGCAGCTAAAATAAAATTGGAAGAAAAATAAAGAACAAGTACAAAAATGGACACCAGAAATTACGTGGTTTGACTTTTAGCCTACGTCCACGGGCGAAGATAAAATGAAATATTTTACTAGTGAAAAGGAGTTATAAGTATTGTAGTATTTTAACTCACTTCCTAAAACTCCAATACACCCAAACTCTCATAACACTAATCACTCAAGAGTTTATTAAACTCTTAATACTCTCAACTCTAAAGGAAGGCAATGCTTCTCTCTTAATAGAATTGAATACAAGCTCTAGATTGAGAGCTTGTATTTATAGGCAAAACTTTGCCGCAAATGTCAAACAAGTGGCCATAAACTTCAAGCCATACATCTTAAAAATTTCAAACTTTGAATTTTTAGGTTTGAATTTTTCTTTTCTTTTACCAAACATTACGACACTTGGAATTTCAAAGCCAAGTGCCAACTATTTTTGTTTATTCAAAGCTTCTAGATGCAGCCAATTTTGACATTCTCCTACTTGGAGATTAAATTGAAAAATAATTAATCTCCATACCATCCTTTCTGCTTCGCCATAATAATGTTGCCTACATTTCTGTAGGCCACAAGAGGATCTACTCCAGATAAACTTGTCAGCATTTATCGGTTTGGTCAAAACATCTGTTAAGTTCTCTTTGGTATGGATTTTCTGTAAATCCACACTTCCATCTTCCACTAATTCTCGAACAAAGTGATACTGAACTCCTATGTGCTTTGTCTTGGAATGAAAGGCTAAATTCCTTGCAATGTGCAAAGCAATATGATTGTCACAATATACATGAATTTTCTGTTGTTTGTGCCCGAGCTCCTCCAATAATTTTTGTATCCAAATAGCTTCCTTACAAGCCTGTGTAGCTGCCATGTATTCTGCTTCTATTGTAGATAAAGCCACAACGGTCTGCAGTTTAGAAACCCAACTTACAGCTGCTCCCGCAAGTGTAAACACATAACCAGTAGTGGATTTCCTTTTATCAAGGTCTCCTGCAAAATCTGAATCAACATAGCCGCTGACAATAAACTCTAATCCTCCATAACATAATGCAACATCTGAGGTTCCTTTGATGTATCTCAGAATCCTCTTCACAGTTATCCAATGCTTTCCACCAAGATTCGTCATGTATCGACTAACTGCTCCCACTGCTTATGCAATGTCCGGTCTTGTACATATCATAGCGAACATTAAACTTCCCACTGCTGATGCATACGGTACTCGAGACATCTCATTCCTTTCCGCTTCATTGCTAGGACACATACTTGAGGACAATTTGAAATTAACAGGAAATGAGATAGAAATTGACTTACAATCTTGCATGTTGAAGCGCTGGAAGATTTTCTTCAAGTAATTCTTCTGAGAAAGCTAAATCTTCTTGTTATTTCTGTCTCGGTGAATTTGCATCCTTAGAATCTTGTTTTCTGGTCCCAAGTCCTTCATTTCAAACTCCCTACCCAACTGCACCTTCAATTCTTGGATTCGATCTTTGTTGAGGCCTGCTACCAACATGTCATCCACATACAACAGTAAAATAATGAATTCATTATTCAAACCTCTTGTAATATGCACAATGGTCTGAACTGAGTCTGTTGTATCCAAGACTTATAATGAAGGAATCAAATCTCTTATCTCGAGACCTATTTGAGACCATATAGAGATTTGTTCAACCTGCAAACCAAGTTCTCCTTTCCTGTTTCTGAAAAACCTTTTGGTTGGCGCATATATATTTCTTCTTCAAGTTCTCCGTAAAGAAATGCAGTTTTCACATCTAACTGCTCTATATGTAGGTCAAATGTAGCACACATTGTTAAGACTACTCTGACTGTTATGAGTCGAACTACCAGAGAAAATATCTCGTTAAAGTCAATATCTTCTTTCTGAGCATATCCTTTCACCATCAATCTCGCACGATACCGTTCCACTTGGTCATTGCCATCACGTTTGATCTTGTAGACCCATTTATTTCCAATGACTTTTCTTCCACGTGGTAGTGGTATAAGTTCCCATGTCTTGTTCTTGTATAGAGCTTCAATTTCTTCTTGCATTGCTGTCATCCACAAAGCAATATCTATGCTTTCTAAAGCTTCATAAAAAGTTGTTGGCTCTCCATCCTCTGTTAGAAGACAGTACGCAATGTTAATCTCTGTGATATACTCCGAGTGTCATGTTGGCTGTCATCTTTCACGAGTTGACCAACGAACTTCTGGAGCCTTAGATTCGACTAGTTCTTATTCTCCGTGTTCAGGTGCTGCTTCAGAAGAATCTGAATCTTCTGAATTATTTTCCACATATACCGGTATAATCTCTGACTTTTCTTTTACACTACTATCATCTTCATCTCTCCTTTGTAGTCGATGTTCTATAAAGATAACATATCTACTAATGACGATCTTGTGGGCAGTGGGGTCCCACAGATGATAACCCTTTACTCCATCAGCATATCCCAAGAAGATACATCTTCTGGATTTTGGATCCAGTTTTGTTCTTTCTTAGGGGCATTGTACATCACGTACACAGGACATCCAAATGCATGTAAGTATGAATAATCAGCTGGGTTTCCAGTCCATATCTCTATCGCTGTCTTCAGCCTAATAGCTGTAGATGGCGATCAATTTACTATATAACAAGCAGTTTTGGCTGCTTCTGTCCATAATGAATTGGATAGACCAGCAATCCTCAACATAACTCTTATTCTTTCTGTAAGAGTTATGTTCATCCGCTCCTTCACTTCGTTTTGTTGAGGAGTGTATGCTACCATGAACTATCTCTGAATACCTTCTTACTTACAGAAAGTAAGAAACTCGCTATCTGTATACTCTCCACCATTATCTGTCCTCAAGCACTTGATCTTTTTACCAGATTCAAGTTCTACCCGCGCTTTGTATTCTTTAAATACTGGAAATATATCTGACTTTTTCTTAATTGGATATGCCCAACATCTTCTGAAATAATCATCAATGAAAGTTACCATGTACTATTGTACTTTGCACCTCTCATAGATATATCTGGTGATTTCCAAACATTAGAATGAATCAAGTCTAGAATGCATTTACTTCTAGCAATAGATCTACTGAACTTTAATCTATACTGCTTACTAGTAACACAATGCTCGCAAAATGATAAACTTACCGATTTGAGCCCTGAAAGTAATTTTCGCTCAGAGAGAATCTTCAAACCTTGTTCTGACATGTGACCAAGTTTGAGATGCCACATCATCGTTGATTCTTCTCCATTTGACGCGACACACGTATCAGCCTCTAGTAGTGTTTATCCTTTAAATATGAATAAATTGACACCGATCTTTTTGCCTTCATTAATACAAGCACATCTTTAATGATCTTCATAATTTCATTCTCCACATGAGTTTGGTACCTATGACTATCCATTTGTCCTAGAGACAATAGATTTTTCTTCCGGCCGTTGACATGTTGTACCTTCCCAATTGTGCGAATTATACCATCAAACATTTTTATTTTGATAGTATCAATACCAGCGATCTCCAAGGTATAATCATTACCCATATATACAGATCCTCCTGAGATAGGTTCATATGTGTGGAATCATTCTCTCCGAGAGGTCATGTGCCAGGTAGCTCTTGAGTCTATAAACCAAAAATCAGATAGTCGTTTTCTGCCTTCTGAAACAATCGTTGTCTCGCTGTAAAGAATTTCACCATCATCTGAGGTACTTACTACACACCCCTGAGTATTTGATAACTCAGGTTCTTTGCCCTTTTTTCTCTTCTGGTTACTCCAACACTCTTTCTTGATATGTCATTTCTTGCCACAGTTGTAGCATTTAACATTCTTCTTACTTCTGTATTTTGATCTACATGATTTTGACTCCCACTGGGGCCACGTTTCGTTGATCTCCCCCTTGTCACCGATAGCGCCTCCACTTGCTGCGAACTTGCTTGTCTGTTTTTCTTTTTTTTCCGCCTGCTCTCCTCATTTAATACGGAGGCTGCAACATCGTTGAAAACTAGACTGTCTACTAGATTATTGTTCGTCAGGTTGATGATGAGTTGATCATACGAATTTGGTAGACTTTGAAATAGAAGTTCTGCACATTCATTTTCCTCTATATTATGACCCAACGTTGTGAGTTGTGAAAATAGAATTTTCAAGGTATTGATGTGGTCGGTCACCATTGTAGATTCCGCCATTCGAAGAGTATAAAGTCTCCTCTTTAAGAAGATTTTGTTGTGTAGTGACTTTGCCTCATACAATTTTGTAAGAGTATCCTATATTTCCTTCGTTGTGTTTTTTTCTACCACACTAGATAATACTCCATCTGCAAGTGCCAAGTGTAGATAAAAAATAGCGTTGCCATCTACCTCGTTCCACTTATCTTCAGTTATCTCCATGAGCTTTTCTCCAATTGCTGCTAAGCAATTATTTTTCCTCAATACAGCTTTCATCTTCATTTTCCACAATGAAAAATTGTTTCCGTTAATTTCTCAATTTCATACTTTACTGCCATTTTGTGATAGATACCGTACTCAAGCTAGTATACCACCTTGAATAGTTGTGAGTATGTGTGAGAAAGCACACCAGGAAAGTTTCTAAGAAAGACTGGAGGGGTCACAATGGTCCCACTTAAAACCCAAACTTCTTAAACTCTTATTGTCTTTGTGACAGAACTTTCATAGACATGTACAAAACCACACAGTTATTTTATTCACACCACTATTCTCTGCTTTGCACTGCCAAATTCTTGGGTCACTCCCACCGTTTTTTGTGAATAGTATCATATACGTAAACAGTATCGTGTATGTGAATGGTACCGTATACGTAAACAATATTGTATAGTGAATAGTGTCCCTTACGTGAACAGTATCCGACTCTAAAAATACAACCAATAGCTCTGATACCACTGTTAGGAAATTGGTGGGTAAAGCAGACAAGCAGCTAAAATAAAATTAGAAGAAAAATAAAGAACAAGCATAAAAATGGACACCAGAAATTATGTAGTTCGGCTTTTAGCTTACGTCCACGGGCGAAGACAGAAGGAAATATTTTACTAGTAAAAAAGAGTTACAAGTATTGTAGTATTTTAGCTCACTTTCTAAAATCCTAATACACCCAAACTCTCAGAACACTAATCACTCAAGAGTTTATTAAATTCTTAATACTCTCAACTCTAAAGGAAGGCAATGCTTCTCTCTCAATGGAATTAAATACAAGCTCTAGATTGAGAGCTTGTATTTATAGGCAAAACTTTGCCTCAAATCTCAAACAAATGGTCATAAACTTCAAGCCATACATCTTAAAAATTTCAAACTTTGAATTTTAATCTTCGAATTTCTCTTTTTTTTTTACCAAACATTACGGCACCTAGAATTTCAAAGCCAAGTGCCAACCATTCTTTTTATTCAAAGCTTCTAGATGCAGCAAATTTTGACATCATAAAAAATATAAAATGACTAATTTCTTATCTTTATTGATTAAAACTTCTGTTGTAAGATATCAATTTTCTTATAGTGACCGGTTGCTATACCTAATCGGGGCCGGAAGCAAGGGCCCCCACACTCGACCATCTGCTCTCCTTCCTCAAATCTAAATCCAGCCACCAACTTAACAACTTCGCTTCCACACTCGCCGTCGTCCTTTTGTCCAACAGAAGGCCGGCGGCCCCCGCTTGTTTGTGGCCAATGGTGTTTGGATTGATGAGTCACTCTCTCTTGGGATTTCTTTCAAACATGTTGTGGACAATATCTAGAAAGCTACTTCTAATCAAGTCGATTTCCAAAGAAAGTAAATTTTGAATCTCTATTTGTTTGTTCGTTTATTATTATTGCGCATGATTTGCTGCCGAAATTAGATTATCTATAAATTGTTTAAGTAGTGGGGTGCACTTTGCAGATGCTAAAATGCAGGCCACGTTAGCAGAATCTGTTAAGTTAGTTGCTTTATTTCCAGATAACACAATTGAGTATAAATGGCGGGCTTCTACGATGACTTGTAGAGCGGTTTAAGGCCCTATTTAGTTTTGAGATTTGACGACTGTACTGTAACACTATAGAATTTTGTGTTCATGATTAGAGAAGATACAACTGGAATGATAATGTTTGTCGATCATGCTCTTGCTCTTAATCCTCTTTGAGTTGATTAAGATTAGGTTAGGGGAGGATTTGGATTATAACTAAACTCTAAATCTTTCGATACGAAAGATTTTTGGTTAAGTTTCAATTGTTAATATAATTAAATTAAAGATAGAATATACCTTCGATCATAGTCGTTTGAGCTTTAAGTCTTTTTTACATTCACTAAATTTTATAAAATGTGTCTTAGCCTATTAGCCTATTCCACTTTATAGCCTTTTTTCTTGAGATAGAAAATATGTTTTTGGCAGGTATAAGTTTAGATAAGGTTAGGGATTCATTTTGTAGCAGTGTTTCATAAGTTAAAAGATTTTACATTTCCTTCCATTAAAGAAATAATACTAATAAATCTTATCACTTGAATTATGAAAATAGTTAAAAAAATTTTACTACTATCATTTAAAACAAGTAAGTGAGTCACTAATATGAGTTTATTTATTTATTTAAACAGCTGACTTATCAACTGAATCACATAATGAAAATTCTTAAATAAATATCAAATTTTTTCCCACTATGAATTTGATCAACTTTTCTTCCGTTTCTATTTCTCTTGTTTATTTCAAGGAAATAAGTTTTTCAAAGTGGGAAAATTGTTAAATGAGATAAATATAATTTTTCTTCAAAAAGATAAATATTAGCATTATATATTATTAAATTTATTTGCGAAGTTTGTCCACTAGATTTTTTCTTCCCCACCTTGAAATTAGCAAACCCAACTCAACTCCATTTGTGAAGATGTTTGAAAATCTCTTTAGATGTTTCCTTCCTTCTAGTCTCTAATTACGAGATAGGATTTTAATCGCTGGCCTTCTTGCTATGTGTGGAGAAGAACTCAGATAACAAAAGTTTTTGATTTTTGAAAATTCATCACATCAAGTTTATTTATTTATTTTTATTTCATTCACCCTAATCTAACCCACATCCCAGATTAAATAAACATAAGCTCTTGGTATTTAGCCATTGACAATCCATTTGGCAGAATTGTTCGATTTCAAATCTCCAATAGAAATTTTATCCACTGAAAGAACTAGCACCAATCTCATTTTTTTATTATTATATACTTTTTCTCTAGTTTATCAACAAAAAAATATGTAAAAATTATTTGCCAAAAAAAATCTTAAAATTTATTAGAAATCTACTAGATGAAACCTTATGGGAGATAAATGGAATTTATGCAAGAATAAATTTTCTAAAGCAAAAGGGTAAACAGGCTATGCAAGTAAAGGAAAGTAGAAGGCAAAAAAAAAGAGATGTTATATTATATTATCTACTTATAGTTGTGTCCGAGCTTTGAATTTATGCTGCCGGGCTGCCGGCCACTTCACACCGTCAAAGGGACTGGGACAGTTATTATTCTTGGCCGCGCCTTGGCCTTAGAATCATGAGGCTGGGCTTTAGTAAGAATTTATTCGGGCGTAATTAGTCAAAATATATTAAAAATTTTGATTCTATTTTATTTGTAATATTTATTCAATTTTTACTTTAATTTATTATAAATCTTTAAAGTCATTTTTGGGTTAGTGCTAATCAAATTTGTCGGATAGATTTATAACAGTTTAATATTCGAAATAAATTTTAAAATATATAATTATTTTATTTATTACATTAAATATGTAAAGTTATTTAATTTATAATTTTTTTATATTCTGTATTTTGTATTTATATTTATTAGGAAAGTTTTACCTAGAGTCAAATGATATAATAATTGATAAAAGAGAAAGTCAATGTGATTAATTATAAAACTAATTAGCCTTACATGATCATTTAAGTAAATTTTAGATTAAAAGGTGTTTTCTTCGCCCCCTCTCCCCCAACGGAGTTGTAGTTTTTGCATTAAAATTATGCAATAAAAAAATATAAATAATATAATTAATTCATTTAAATATGAGAAAAATTTATCATTACTCTTGTGAGTTATAATAAAACAAAGGAAAAGGTTGACATGTGGAGCCAATAGCGTGAAGAGGCCAGCATCAAATTATCGAAAACTAAATTGGAAGCATTATTTAAAAAAAAAATGGAAGTATTATAAATTAATAAATTCTTCGATTTCGTCCTAAAAATAAACAAAATTCAGCTCTCTACGTATACTTCTATGCTATAGTTCTTTGTGTTTCATATTATCCAAAAAGAAAGAAAAGAATGGCTGAAATGGTGAGTAACAAGCAAGTGATATTGAAAGACTATGTGTCTGGTTTCCCAAAAGAAACAGACATGTATGTAACCACAAGCTCCATAGAATTGAAGGTGCCAAAAGGTTCAAATGGGGTTCTGTTAAAGAACCTGTACTTGTCTTGTGATCCGTACATGCGAACAAGAATGACCAAAGGGGAAGGATCTTATATTGAATCCTTTAAACCCGGCTTGGTAATTTGTGCACTCACTCTCATAGCCACTCTTTTCATTTCCATGGCTTCTTATTCTTTTGCTTTTAGGAAATTTATTATTGAATATATTGTCAATGAACTTAAGTTCACTGGTTCAGCTTATTTTTTGAACATACTTAACATCAAATTGGTAAATTATGTTCCCTTTATTCTTTTACTTGGTGTATGTTGTGTGAAGTCTTGTGCTTGAAATTGAATTGGTGACACAGAAATTTTGATTAATTAGTACAGCCCATAGTCGGAAATGGGGTGGCTAAAGTATTGGATTCTGAGAATCCAGAGTTCAAGAAAGGAGACTTGGTTTGGGGAATGACTGGTTGGGAAGAGTACAGTCTAGTTACAGCTCCACGTTTGTTCGAAGTTCAACACACGGATGTGCCTCTTTCTTACTATACTGGAATTCTTGGTAAGATTTTTGCTGTAATAATTAATAATGTGGAGAAAATTAGGATGATTAACTCTAAATACTTTGGATATCTCTGAGGTATATGATGTGAAATTTGGAAATTTATTTATTATAAGGCTGCCCTTTATGTCTATGACAGTTAGAATGTCCTAATTGGAGATGAGAGTAAGCCTTTCATTGTTTAACTTTATAGATATGTCCCCTTTTGCATACTTAAATTTAAGCATTTTCACTATAGTGGTGTTTTCTGATTGATATTTTCCGTCAAGTTAGTTCTTGTGCTTTTTGGCACAATTTCACAAGTAAAAGATCCTTCAATAGCTAGTTGAACATGCAGGAAAATGCAGATTCCTAGGTTCTCAGGCAGTTTTCACAAACTAAAATGCTTGGTTTTACTTTTAGTTCATTTTATCAGTTTGGTTTTGTGATTAAGCTAAAAAACGCATTTTATACCTTAAAATGCGGCAGCTTTTGCTTTAATGGGTTGCAAGTGTTAATTGGACAGTCATGAAAAGCTAAATGCTCACTTGAGCACCTGATTACTTGGAGACCAGTTTGCCCATGGATGGTGGGTCGTAGTACAAGTGTTGGATTAAATACCCAGAAAGATGCGAGGCATGATGACACTAAGCAAACAAAAACATGGTTTTATGAACTACAAAAACTTGTTCTGTTATAAAGAATATAACAGAGTCAGTATGATATTTTATTATTGATGTTAAAGTGTGAACAAGATTCTGATTTTTAAAATTCTATATATTTAGAGAATTTTGTTTCAAATTTTTGCTCGGATCTTTTTGCACTCGGGTTAATGATCAAAGTTGGTTTAATACAGTATAATACTTGATAGGTATGCCCGGAATGACTGCTTATGCTGGATTTTTTGAGGTCTGCTCTCCTAAACAAGGAGAGTATGTCTTTGTATCAGCAGCATCTGGTGCAGTTGGTCAGCTTGTCGGGCAGTTTGCAAAATCGGTGGGCTGCTATGTTGTCGGAAGTGCTGGAAGCAAAGACAAGGTACGTAACAGTCTGACAAGTGCTTGAGTGTTCCCATCTTACTTTCAAACATTTAATTTAAGAAAGGAAATTTCATCATAATGCCTTTTCTGTTACTTTCAACCGTAAGGTTGATCTACTGAAGAATAAGTTTGGGTTCGATGAGGCATTCAACTACAAAGAGGAACCTGATTTGGATGCAGCATTGAAAAGGTTGGTACCAGAAAATTTGTTGCATCTTTAATAGATATTATTGTAATTTGGGAAGGTGACTAATATCAGGTTGTAATTTGAGAGTCTTGGGGTTACTATAAAGTTTATCAACAAAGACCACTAAAAATGCTGTCCTTTAGAAAATCAAAAGCCTTTAAAAAAGAAATTGTACTAGATTTTTCCATTGCCTCTAGTCCCAGTTTAGGAATTGAGAAAGATATAAAACCACAGCTTGATAAGTACGATATTATTTCTTATCAAAATGTTGGTGTTCTATGATCTTTTACTTGGGACTTAAAATGTCTTGCCAATGTTTTGCCAATTTGACAGGTACTTTCCTGAAGGGATTGACATATATTTTGAAAACGTTGGCGGAAAGATGCTTGATGCAGTGCTACTCAACATGAGAATCCAGGGTCGAATTGCTCTATGCGGAATGATCTCACAGTACAATAATGACAAGCCTGAAGGGGTACACAACTTGACGTGTCTTATATCGAAGCGGATTCGTATGGAAGGTTTCCTGGTTCCTGATTACTTTCACCTCTATCCAAAGTTTCTGGAAATGATGATTCCTCGCATCAAAGAAGGAAAGATTGTGTATGTCGAAGATAAGGCTGAAGGTCTCGAGAGTGCACCTGCAGCTCTCGTCGGGCTATTCTCAGGCAGGAATGTGGGGAAACAGGTGGTTGAAGTTGCTACTGACTGAAGAATTAGTTAGTGGTACACGTTTTGACAAGAACGGTACATGTTTTTACTCGTCACAAAATTTCAATGGTCGAGAGAGAGTGCTACTGATAAAGCTAATCAATAATATGATCAAAGGAGTGTAAATTTTATGATAGTTGCTGAATCAAATATAGATACTTATAACAGCTAGCCTAGCACCTTCTCGTGGTCGCAGTTTTGATGATGTTACTAAACCAATCTGCTGCTCAATTGCTATCAAAAGAAGCCTTAATAGATTGTTAGTGTATTGTGCTGACAAAATATGACGCTGACAAAATA
Organism: Citrus glauca; assembly: GCA_029633175.1. Classification (NCBI taxonomy): domain Eukaryota; kingdom Viridiplantae; phylum Streptophyta; class Magnoliopsida; order Sapindales; family Rutaceae; genus Citrus; species Citrus glauca. The sequence goes on along the minus strand of JAQOOD010000003.1, from coordinate 39,743,216 downwards.
TGACAGCCACAGAGAAAGCACATAAAAAATGATTAGTTTTAATACCTTGTTTGGGAGAAAAGCCACAATGCAAAGGTTGAAGAATAAAGAAACGCAAAGAATTTTAAATTCATCGGATATTTGTTTATACAAAACCTTAAGGGAGATAAACGGAAATTGATGAAGAAAAATGCCTACGGGAATGCCCAAACCAGGCTTATTGTAATCGACATAATGTCCTTTCCCTTGTGTCATTCTGGGTCGCATGAATGGATCAAAATATCATGTACAACTTGTAACGTCACAAATTTTCATAATATTAAATTATGAAAATTGGGCTTTCATTGGTAATTATGGGTAGCTTACTACCTTAAGAAAGAGAATTATAAATAGAAGTTATTTATGAGATAGTTTTAAAAAAATGGCTATTTTTCCTTATTAAACAGGGTTTTTAAAGATTCCCTATAAATACATATTTTTTCCCTTCAATAACCCTAAGTTCACGACATTTATTCTTTTTCTCTGCTGCTCTTTATGCTCCTAACCAAATCTTAGAATTCAAACCTTTGTTTAGAAGAGAATCAAAGCAACAGGTAAGTTATTCTCCCTGTTCTCAACAGATTTCTTATCACTCTATCTAGGGTTTATATTGGCACGATTCTAGATGATTATAGATCATAATGCAAGATTTAGAATGTATTTAGGCGTTGTTTAGGGTTTTGATTTATTATGAGTTTAGTTAATCAATCCTTGACGTATGAAGTACACGAAAATTCTGGACAGTATGAGTATCTCGATTTTAAACCTATATTTTCTGAACGACTTTTCTTATAAAATTTATATTTCTGGAAACTAGACATGTAGGGCTTCTTGATTAAATTTTATTTCATTAAATTCGACTTCGTTTTCAATTATATATGTATTTTCGAAATAGAAACCACTGCACTGGAAAACTACTATTCCAGCATTGCGATCGGATTCACAAGACTATTTGTACCATCAAATGAACTCGGAAAATTCTGAAAGTTTATATGTAGGTTAATATATGTGTCTAGGATTCCCAGTTTTAATTTCATAATTTTCTGATTAGTATTTTATTTTATAAAAATCACGGAACCTGTTCTGTTTGGTTTAGATTATGTGAAAACAGTCTCAAATTTGCTGAGAAGTAAATAGTTTTTTAAAATGTTTTTGATATCGGATCCTCTTGTAAATTTTACATGGGGTACTCATGGATGTCCAGAATAGTTCTATTGAATATTATATCATTCTGAGTTTTAGATTAAGAGTCAAAATTCTGAGAATCAGATTTGTACGGGTATATATTAGAAAATCAAATTCTTAGAATAAATTATTAATTGTCATATCTTGTATTTGTTTAAGGTATTGAAGGTGATTGAGGCTCTTAGAAGTTTAGAGGTGTGTTAATTCAAATTCATTTATTGAGGTAAGTAACTTCATTCCTAGTATATTGGATATATATAAGTATTTTGATATTAATTATTATAAGTATAAATGTTTTTATACTACTTAAAGGATTAATTGATTTTGATAATAAAATTAGTTTTATGTAAATATTTTAAAGCTAAATTCTTTTTAACAAAGTATTTTATAAATGCTTTTGAATATGTAAGTTATTTTGTTAAATGCCTACTTTTTTTATTTTATTTATAAAATGTCATGTAAGCCTAAATTATTGTTATAAACTTTTATAAATATGATACAAATGTTTTGTACCCATGTATGATTTCGATTATTGATGATTGTATGAGATTCCTAATGTTTTGGCTCATTGTCCATAGTTATTCTAATTCTGATTCTAATCGTAATATACGATATATCTATCTGGACCAGTACTGGGTTTCTGTTTGAGTGTGCACACGATATTCTAATTATGTTTCTGGCCGGGTCACCGGGACTATAGGTGACACTATGTGACAAGAGCTAACATTTTGTTTTCTATATATGTATTATATGATTTACTTTGTAAGTAAATATGCTTTTGGATATTCTGAATTATTAAGAATTTATGTTATGTTATCGTGATATATTGTTTTATGAAAATTATGGATTATGGTATATGTTTTAATTAAAAGAAGGCTTGCAATATTTTTGTATCGATAGGTCTAGTATGTTAGAAATGACTTTACTTACTGAGTTGATGGCTCACCCCTCGTCATTACTTTTGCATATTAAGTTTCTTTTAAGAGGTGCGCTTATCTTTGGAGTTAGTAATTTTCCGTTTCCGTTTGCCATTTGAATAAGAGGAGGAATAAACTCGTGTTGCTATTTAGTTATTTCTATTATGAACGTGTAATTTGGAGTTTGAGAGTTTTGTTGTTATTTTTATGTTCTCGGGAGAGATTATTTAGTATTAGACGTATGAATTTGTGGATTTATTTTAATAAGAATTGGAGGTATTTTAATTTAAAACTTATGAGTAAAGATTATGATTTGTGAGTAACCTCCTTTTTCACGTGCTCCACATGTGTTAGATTTGGGGTGTTACACAACTTATTCAAAAGAACTCCATTTGAACATTTTGGCACGTTCAACTCGATGGAGCTTGAGCTTGTGGTTGCATGCATGGGTGTTTCTTTTGGAAACATTGACAGATTCTTTTAATATATGCTGCTTATTACTCTCCATTTAAGCCATTATATTTTTCTCTCTTTGCGGTTATCACAAATTTACACATCTTGTTTCAAGCCTTTCAAAGTAAGTATTGAACTCTGTTTGTCTACATAACAGAACAAGAGACACCCTGAATATTTCAGGTGAACAAAACAAACAACTCAATTTTCTCAACTTGTAGCAATTTCCTACTAAAGCATAAAACAAAAACAAGCCTAAATTTCTTCATGATTCCACTGTTTGATCTAGAATTAATATATTGAATAATCAGAGCTTACCGAGAATTCGAATAAAGAAAGAAGGCATATCTGTGTGTTGAATTTTGAACAAAGAGGGAGCTGTAATGAGATTGTGCTCTTCCCATCCAGTCATTCCCCAAACCAAGTCACCTTCCTGAACTCTGGATTCTCTGACTCCAAAACTTTAGCCATCCCACATCCACTTATGGGCTGCATGCATTCATCAGAAAACTTTATAAATACTAGAACTAGCAAAGGATAAGAAGACATTGAAATTAATGTGAAAAAAAAAATAATAGCTACGAGAATGTACTAACCAAACCAGGTTTAAAGGATTCAACATAAGATCCTTGAATTTTCTCATTCTGGGTCGCAAAAGATGGATCACAGAACAAGTTCTTCAACAGAATCCCATTTGGACCTTTTGACACCTTCAGTTCTATGGAGCTTGTGGCCATACACATGTCCGTTTCTTTTGTAAACCAGACACACACTCTTTCAATATCACTTGCTTATTACTCACCATTCCATTCATTTTTATTTCCTCTTTCTTTTGGTTAATGTGAAATAATGAAGAATTCTGGCAAAGAAATTTTATAAGCGAGTTTTTTTTTTCCTCGGCTTAATCCTTTGAACTAAATTTTCTTTCCATAATGACAAGGCAAGAATGAGACACTGCGGATTCTCTTGTGCGACAGCTTTATGTTTGCGCCGGCCTCTTCACACTATTGTAGCTATTGTCTTGTTTTGCTTTATTTTGTTCATGCCGGCCTCTTCTCCTTTTCAATGATTTTTTCTTTTTCTAATTAATATTTTTGCGCACACTTAAATCAATCAATCCTTTCTCAATTCTCAATGGTCCTTGTTACTTCACTTATAGAACAAAATATTTCATTAAGATTCAAGAACAAGTGGGGCAATGCTGATTTTTGTTGTATTCTTTGCCTCGAGGACTTACTGCTTGCTTTACCTGCTTTCATTTCTATCTCTAGTTATGTCACAATCTTTCATGCCGATCGTGCGTAATGTTGATGAAAACACCACCTTGTATTGCCCTGAAGCTAATAATAAAGCTTCCCGCGAGTTCTCAAACAACCTTAAACGCCTCTTGGAAAAAACCCTTTACCAACTAGCTGAGGATTCCATCTATTACAACGCCGCAGAAGGGGAATCTCCGGACACCGTTTATGGTCTTTACCTGTGTAGATTCGATGTCAGTATGCAATCGTGCCAGAACTGCATGGTTGCTGCAGGCGAAACCGTTATGCAAAAGTGTAATGGCACCAAGAGGGCAATTGTATGGTCTGATGAGTGCATGATTCGCTATTCTGATACTTCGTTACCTGTTCTGGACGTGGACACAATTACATGCTCCGGAAGCAAACAAAATGTTACTGTACAAGTACCAGATAATTTTGCGGAGATTTTGACTCAATCCTTCAAAGACATGATTGATTCAATTATTCACAGCTACGCAACCGAAGCCACAAATATCACTACCTCTGTTTCGCTAAACGGTTTTGTGCAGTGCATACCAGAGTTTTCAATAGATGACTGCCAATATTGCCTTGAACACGCCGTTGAATATATGCCAGAGTGCTTGTCAGGAGGCCACTCCAGGGTTAAAGTTTTACTGCCTAGTTGTAACATGAGGTACGAGCTAAAACCCTTACCCAATTCCAAGGTCCCTGCAACTTTAGCTCAGGGGCCAATCCCATCTGCAACTAGTAAGACCGGTAATACAAATGGTGAGTACATGTATTTGAGGGTAATTAACTAAGATATATAGCTACTTCATCATTCCATTCTGAGTAATAATGTGGTACCAATTATTGACTAATTAAGATTTTCTCACACAAGAGATAGCATGCCAGTTTTGGCTCCCCATGGTACCGTCGTTGTGGCTTTAAAACTCAGATCTAAAATGTTCGGTAGATATATACAGCTGTAATTTAAAAGCTAAGGTCTCTAAACTGTTCTGTAGATTTTTACACATTGTTTTAAAGTTAAGGTAATTTTACCCATGGTTGATGCAAATTCTATGTTCTTTAAATTATTTGTTAGAGCCTCAAAACTATTACTTAAAAGTCATATTTACCAATCATGATCGATTTTTATTTCATAGTTAGAGCTTCCATTTCACAATAGCTAAAGTTTAAAAGCTGCGGTACCACAATCTTACACAGAGCTTTTGTGTCCTAATTTTGTAAGCATAGCTATAGTCATATCACAAGTAATTTATTTTCGAGTTCCAACCTCTTTGATCTATTTACATTATCTTTTGCTTAAACATTTTGGTTGCCTCATTCTCCTCATATATAATCATTATTCATAATCTTCAATATTGAAATTAATAACTCTTTGCTTTGGGAAGTAGTGAACAGAAGGAAAGCAAATCGGCTTGCCATCTTTGCAATGGTATCAGCACTAATAGCAGTCATGTTGTCACTTTCTTTGCTTTGGCAAATGAGAAAAAGAAAGAGAAAAAATAAAGGTAATGATCATGTACTTGGTATTACAGAAATTATATCAACCTCTGCTCTGCAGCCTTCGTCTGTTTTTCCCTAAACAGAACTCAACATGCTTAATTTGCAGAGGAAAAAGCAAAACAAGTGGTTCAATTTCTTCTCTCGGGAGGAGGTAAAACTGGAGACGATAAGGGTGATGACTACTCGTATAAGATTTTACGAGGAAAAAAGAAGGTGGAATCTCAAGAGTTACCTTTTTTCCCACTAGATTTGATACACGAGGCTACACATAACTTCTCTAACGAAAATAAGCTTGGAGAAGGTGGGTTTGGACCTGTGTACAAGGTAATCAGAATACGGTGGATTTAGTTTATTGAGAAACAATCTAGGGGCCACGCTCCTCCCATTGTGGTAGTGTGAGTTGCACCGTAACACTATACAGTTGCTTACAAAACACTTGTAAGTATTTTGCAGGGTATATTAGCTGATGGCAAGGAGATTGCAGTGAAGAGGCTCTCAAGGTCGTCTGGGCAAGGGCTACAAGAGTTCAAAAATGAAGTTACTTTAATTGCCAAATTACAACACAAAAATCTTGTGAGACTGTTGGGATGCTGCTTAGAGGGAAATGAACTTTTACTCGTATACGAGTACATGCCTAACAAAAGCCTTGATTTCCTACTCTTTGGTTTGCCTCTCAAACTTTCTAGTGCTACATAGTTACTCCCGAAATTTGGAATTATTAGATTTATTTCTCAAAATCATCGGTCCTTAAATCTCTTTTCTACCCTCATCTACTTGAATTCAGATTTTATACTGATTTGAGTTGTGCGGAATTTTCAAAGATTTTATACCATATAATACATTTATAGTAGTGTGAGATTAAGATTGACTTATTTTTACATTATTTTTTTCGTCCGATGACCACTAGAAACAACTTGCTTGTATAATCCAAATCTTTCCTTCGCCATATAGCATAACAAGTGATTAATCAAGTTACATTTTGTGTTCAATTCATCAATAGATTCAACGAGGGGCATACAACTAGATTGGCAAAGACGGATATGTATCATCAATGGAATTGCACGGGGTCTTTTATATTTGCATGAAGATTCTCGATTGAAGATTATTCATCGAGACCTTAAAGTTAGTAATGTTTTGCTAGACCTTGAGATGAATCCAAAGGTATCTGACTTTAGAATGGCAAGGATATTTGGTGGAAATCAAAATGAAGCTAATACCAATAGAGTTGTTGGAACATTGTAAGTACATTTTGTCCTTTGTCCTTTTTGTTTCTATTTTTTCCCTTCCTGTCGGACAACATTTCCAAGTGCTCCTTTTTTTTTTTTTCGGTACTTACTAATTTTGATGTTCCAATTTCAAGCAGTGGATACATGGCCCCAGAGTATGCCATGGAAGGACTATTTTCAGTTAAATCGGATGTTTTTAGTTTTGGGGTTCTTCTACTGGAGATAATAAGTGGGAGACAGAATACTAGATTTTATCTTTACGAACAGGGTCAAAGCCTCCTCACTTATGTACGTAACTATCTCCATCTGTGTTTCTGAGTTAGCTTTGTCGGTTCTCCAGTTCTAATGTTACACCGTGTCGAATTTTCTGATACATATTCCAACTTATTTATTACTTGAATCAGTTGTTAATAACATTAGTAATAATAAAACTTGGTGAGATGTGACCTTAGAGCTAAAATATTGCAGACTGACCCATTCCCATAGCCACAGCAATGTCTTAATTACCAATTTATGTCTTGATAAAAAAATTTCAGACATGGAAACTGTGGTGTGAAGGAAATGCACAAGGGCTGCTAGATCCAGTACTGAAGCAATCGTTTATTCTTGTTAGAAGATGTGTTTAGGACTGCTGATGTGTAGTCATAGAAGTTGCTTCTGTTGAATGTTTCAAACTTTTCCTATTTTTCTGGTGTTGGTTATTTATTTTTGTTGATTCTTGCTGTGATCGTGGCACAATCTTTGGACCATGATTCTAGTGGGTTGTTATTTGGCTTTGGTGTGTTATTTAAGCATTAAAGTGTAATGTTTCCAGTAGGATGAATTAAGTGAAGTTCTCTTGACAATTCACGTGGCTCTCATTTTCCATTAGCAAACTTTATTTTCTTTTCTTATTCAAGTAACAACATTTGGTATCAGAGCTCTCTTCTTAAGGGATTTGTGTTTGAATTTGTCAAGTCATGGAAGCCGAAGCTAGTTTCTCCGCAATTGCTCCGACGGTGTTTGACGGAAACAACTACCAACTTTGGGCAGTACGTATGGAGACATACTTGGAAGCTTTGGATCTTTGGGAAGCAGTGGAAGAAGACTATGAAATTCCTGCACTTCCAAACAATCCCACCATGGCACAGATAAAAGCGCATAAAGAAAAGAAGACAAAGAAATCAAGGGCAAAGGCCTGTTTGTTTGCTGCAGTCTCATCCACCATATTCACTCGCATCATGTCTTTGAAGTCAGCAAAAGCCATATGGGATTATCTCAAGAGCGAATATGAAGGAGATGAAAGAATTAAAGGTATGCAAGTCCTGAACTTGATCAGGGAGTTTGAACTTCAAAGAATGAAGGACTCCGAGACGATCAAAGATTACTCCGACAGACTTCTGAGTATTGCAAACAAGGTGAGGCTTCTTGGATCTGAATTTACTGACTCAAGAATTGTACAAAAAATTCTTGTTACAGTACCTGAAAGATATGAAGCAACTATTACTACCTTTGAAAATACCAAGGATTTGTCAAAGATTTCCTTGGCAGAATTGCTTAACGCATTACAAGCACCAGAACAAAGAAGACTGATGAGGGGGGACACAACAACCGAAGGAGCTTTAGCAGCCAAACATCACAACATGGCCAAAAACAAAACAAAGAAGAAGGACTTTGAAGGAAATGGGGCAAGTACAACATCTGCGAATGCAAAAGAAAAGAATGAAAATCAGAAGAAATCCTATCCACCTTGCAAACATTGTAGAAAGAAGGGTCATCCTCCGTTTAAATGTTGGAGAAGACCTGATGCTAAGTGCACTAAATGCAATCAGATGGGGCATGAAGCAGTTATCTGTAAAAATGAAAATCAACATGGTGAAGAGGCAAAGACGGCTGGTCAAGAGGAAGAGGATCACTTGTTTGTCGCTACATGTTTCTCTAGCATCGAATCAAGTGAGAGTTGGCTTATTGATAGTGGTTGTACTAACCATATGACACATAACAAGGATCTATTCAGGGAACTAACCAACGCAAACTCATCAAAGGTTCGAGTTGGAAATGGCACGTACATAGCTGTGAAAGGAAAAGGAACAGTTGCAATCACAACCTTTTCAGGTACAAAGTTCATTTCTGATGTGTTGTATGTCCCTGAAATTGATCAAAACTTGTTAAGTGTTGCACAACTAATTGAAAAGGGTAATAAAGTTGTGTTCGAAGACAAAGTTTGCTTGATTAAAGATGCAGATGGAAAAGATATTTTCAAAGTAAAAATGAAAGGGAAAAGCTTTGTTCTAAATCCATTAGAGGAGGAGCAAATTGCTTTCCCGATCAAAGAAAATATCACTGAGTTATGGCACAAGAGGCTCGGGCATTATCATCATCAGGGGCTGCTGCAGATGAAATCCAAGGGGATGGCAAATGACCTTCCAGAACTTGATGACTATATTCCAAATTGCAAAGCATGTCAGTTTGGAAAGCAAAGTAGGAGACCATTTCCCAAGGCAACATGGAGAGCAACAAAGAAGCTGCAATTAGTTCATACTGATATTGCAGGCCCACAAAGAACGCCTTCTTTGAATGGTAGTCTTTATTATGTTGTATTCATTGATGATTTCACCCGTATGTGTTGGATCTTTTTTTTGAAGCACAAGTCAGAGGTGGCTCAAGTTTTCTGGAACTTTAAAGCCAGAGTTGAGAACGAGAGTGGCTGTAGAATTCAGACTCTTAGATCAGACAATGGCAAGGAGTATACCTCTGAAGTATTCAATCGCTTTTGCGAGGAGGCTGGCATCCAACATCAATTAACCACTCCATACACTCCACAACAAAATGGAGTGAGTGAGAGACGGAACAGATTTATATTGGAGATGACACGATGTATGCTACATGAGAAGAACTTGCCAAAGCACATTTGGGCTGAAGCTGCAAGCACTGCTGTTTTTTTGCAAAACAGACTTCCCACAAGAGCAGTGAGAGATAAAACACCCTTTGAGGTTTGGTATGGCTATAAACCATCTCTGAAATTTCTTAGAATATTTGGATGTCTGTGCTTCACTCATGTTCCACAGATTAGTAGAGACAAACTAGATAAAAGAGCACTTCCAGGCATCTTTATTGGCTACAGCTCCGTTGCAAAAGCTTATAAAGTTTTCCAGCCACAAACTGGAAAAATTATTATAAGCAGGGATGTGCACTTTATGGAAGATGAAGAGTGGAATTGGGATGATGCAAAGAAGATGGATTCAACCTCAAAAAAGCTAAAACTCAAGTTTCCTGTTATGGACACAGCAGATCAAAGCATTGAAGATTGGGAAAATGAAACGGTGGATGACAGACCTATCAGGGGCACAAGACCACTTTCAGATGTTTACCAAAGATGCAATGTTGCTGTGTGTGAACCTACAAATTATGAAGAAGCCAAGACGGATCAGAATTGGGTTACGGCAATGAATGAGGAGCTGTTCATGATTGAAAAGAATAAAACATGGGAGTTGGTTGATCGACCCCAAAACAGAAAAGTAATTGGAGTCAAGTGGGTGTACAAAACCAAGCTTAATGCTGATGGCTCAATCAACAAATATAAAGCTAGGCTCGTGGTCAAAGGATTTGCTCAAGTACCTGGCGTGGATTACTCAGATACCTTCGCACCAGTCGCTAGACTCGACATCATTAGGCTGTTACTAGCTGTTGCAGCACAAAAAAATTGGAGGGTGTACCAGTTAGATGTCAAGTCAGCGTTCTTGAATGGTTTCCTGCAGGAGGAGATTTATGTAGAGCAACCGGAAGGCTATGTAAAGGAAGGAGAAGAAGACAAAGTGTATCTTCTTAAAAAAGCTCTTTACGGCTTGAAGCAAGCTCCAAGAGCTTGGTACAGCAGGATTGATGAATACTTGCGAAACTTGGGATTTGTCAGAAGCTTATCTGAATCGACATTATATGTCAAGCACAATGGTGCTGACATTCTTATCATTTCATTATATGTGGATGACCTGCTCGTGACAGGAAATAAAAAGTGTGTTGTGGAGGAGTTTAAGCAAGAAATGATGGAGATTTTTGAGATGACAGATCTCGGATTAATGGCGTTCTTTCTTGGAATGGAAATTAAACAAAATGAAAATGAAGTCTTCATCTGTCAGAAGAAATATGCAAGGGAAATTCTGAAAAAGTTTAAACTTGAAGAATGCAAAGAAATGAGCACTCCAATGAACTCAAAGGAGAAGCTCTGTAAAGAAGATGGAACAGAGAAGGTTGATCAGGCTTATTTCAGAAGCCTAATTGGTTGCTTGATGTATCTCACAGCAACTCGGCCTGACATTTTGAATGCTGTAAGCATTTTGTCTCGGTTTATGCACTGTGCTAGCGAATGGCATCTCAAAGCTGCAAAGAGGGTGCTTAGATATGTGAAGGGCACGTGTAATTTTGGCATTAAATTTACAAGGAGCAAAGAGTTCAAATTGTTTGGTTACTCAGATAGCGATTGGGGAGGTTCCATTGATGATATGAAAAGCACTTCGGGCTACTGTTTCACACTTGGTTCTGGTGTTTTCTCTTGGAGCTCGAAAAAACAAGAAATTGTAGCTCAATCCACTGCTGAAGCAGAATTTGTTGCTGCAACGGCTGCTGTTAATCAAGCTTTGTGGCTGAGGAAGATTTTAATTGATCTTAATCTGGAGCAGGAGGAAAGTACGGAGATTCTAGTTGACAACCAAGCTGCTATTGCAATCTCTCAAAATCCTGTGTTTCATGGGAAAACTAAGCATTTTAATATTAAGTTATTATTCTTAAGAGAAGTGCAGAAAGATGGAGCTGTTGTTCTTGTCTACTGCAAAACAGAAGATCAGGTTGCAGATGTCTTCACCAAGCCACTGCCGGTTAGCAAGTTTGAGTTATTCAGAAATAAACTTGGTGTTTGCAGCTCCTAAAGCAAGGAGGAGTGTTAGAAGATGTGTTTAGGACTGCTGATGTGTAGTCATAGAAGTTGCTTCTGTTGAATGTTTCAAACTTTTCCTATTTTTCTGGTGTTGGTTATTTATTTTTGTTGATTCTTGCTGTGATCGTGGCACAATCTTTGGACCATGATTCTAGTGGGTTGTTATTTGGCTTTGGTGTGTTATTTAAGCATTAAAGTGTAATGTTTCCAGTAGGATGAATTAAGTGAAGTTCTCTTGACAATTCACGTGGCTCTCATTTTCCATTAGCAAACTTTATTTTCTTTTCTTATTCAAGTAACAACAATTCTAGAGGAACTTTTGAAACGAATTCACATTGGGTTGTCGTGTGTGCAAGAAGATCCAGCAGACAGACCTCCAGTGTCTTCGGTGGTTGTTATGTTGGCAACTGATACCATAACACTTCCACAACCAACCCAACCGGCATTTTCAGTTGGCCGAGTTAAATCCTGATCAGATTTGAAAGTTTGCTCTGCTAATGAACTTACTCTTTCCACTGTGTCACCTCGTTGACAATTCTATGACAAAAGTTTTCAATAATGCAATAAAATTATGAAATTCAAACGGTATATTTTCTAATAGTATTATTTTGAGAAATAAAATCGTGACTCAATTATGTTGTTTTGCTTGAGTTAATCATGCTATTTTTCCATTAACTTAGAGGATCTCCAAAAACCTTTATAAATTTTACTCTTGAAATACTTATTTGCTTACCTATATGGTAAATAAAAGGGTGAAAAAAATGATATTCTCCAAAATACTCTTTAAATAGAAATAAGTTAATATTATTTTAATCAAATAATTTTTTTTAAAAGAAAATCAATAGCAATTAAAACACTTCTCGCTTTCTTTAATGAAAAGTAATAAAATATAAATTGAAGAGTGAGAAATTAATTCTCCAAATTTAAAGAGAGAGAATCAATTCTTATTTGAAAAATCTTAATTGGAATATCTTTTGGAACTTTAAATATTGATGTGGCTCTTCAAATAAGTAATAAAATCTCATTTGAAAATTTTTTTGGTGATGCTCTTATAACTGCCTACTTTTTCCATGTTTATGAACGTGTTTCTCAAGTAATAAATGTTTTATTTTTGAGAATATCTCTATGCTTCCTTGTGATTTACTCATTTTTTTTTATTTGATAAAGAAAGGCGAGCCTAGCAAAAGCTAAAGCTTAACAATGCGAGGAATGTAGTCCCAAAACTGTCACCACGCAAGTAGACATCAACCCCGTGGCCGTGGGGAGGAGCTAGCAGGTAAAACATGGAGCCTAAGAGGAATTGAGAGTGCGAAATTTGCAAGGAAATCTAATGCGAAGTTGGCCTCCCGATAAATATGATGCATCAAAACTTGCCAATTGTGAGAGAGGAACTTCAGGATGCCATTGACAAGAGAAGATAATGCATTAGTAGATAAAGTCTGACTATGGATAAGCTGTGTAACACATAATCTATCAACCTCCACAGTAAGTAGCTGAATACCCCTGTTCCAAGCAAGGAGTACCTGATACAGGCCCCAAAGCTCAGCATTTGTGATTGAACACATCCCAATATTCATGCTGAAACCTTCTATCTACTCACCATGAGCATTTCTAATTAATCCCCCAGCCAAAACTAAACCCAATGCCTTACGAGCTCCATCTGTATTCAATTTATACGCAGGCCAAACTGGAGGCACCCAACCAAAATACTTCTCCACTCGCTTGCATTTGTTATTGTCAAAAGTATCAAAGACTCTATGGATATCCTCAGCTCGAGACTTGATATCTCCCATCATAGCAATAACATTAGTTGCATTACCTTCAAACACATACTTGTTGCGCCAGTACCAAAACCTCCAAAGAGCTACTCCAAATATGTAGGCCCATTTGCAATTTCTATCCCACTGCCCATTATTATTCAAATTTTGAAGGATCCATTCACATAGAGGAGTAGAAAAGAAATTACAATAATTGCTACTCGGAATGAGTTCCCGCCATATCCTATTTACAACAATACAATCTCAAAGAGTGTGGAGAGTGTCTTCATGTTCCCCATCACACCGAGGGCACGCTACATCTGTCTTCAAGTAAATTGAGATTTACTCAATTTTAAAATGTAATATACATCTCATTCTCATACGAGATTGGAAGAAGACTTATTAATATTTTGTTGATGCAAAAATCTATTCTAGATACAACAACCAGGTTGTCATGTCAACACTCCAATTTGTTTTGATGGGGAACCGTGCTACTTGCAGCCACTTCAACAATCAGAGTTTGATGACCATGTACTCACTCACACAATTTACACCTGCAAGCACAAGGAATAGTCGGGGGTGACAGATGTTTTTCTGTTGAAAACTCTCCAATACTTAAGTTAGTTATTGGGTTTTCCCAAAAAACCTTATGCCACTATTCTTTGTGGCTTAATAATTACTATTCAGAGTTGAGGTCTTAAAGTGCACAAGAAAGAAATAACTTATGAGAAAAGTTCTAGATTCAGAGAGATAGAGTTTCCCCTTCGCTTCTAATGTCTTACCTCCATTTGAATTTTCAGGGGCTTTATAGGCAGCCAAACGTGTAGCATCATCATCTTTAATTCATGGGTCTTAGTGGGTTGGTTGTGTCATGACCCAACCTAGAGCTGGCAAGATATTGTCCGCTTTGGGTTGGGTTATGAAAATATGGTATCAGAGCTGCTCCGCGTGTCCTCTTGAGCAATGGTGGGGCAAACCTCAACGAGGACGCGGAATCCCCAAGGAAGGGTGTATGTAACACCCTAGGCGAATCCCACATCGGCAAAAGCACAGGAGAGATGCTGAGTTTATAAGGGGTGATCCACACCTTAATTGGCGAGACGCGTTTTGAGGTATATGGGTATTGTTGAGTGTTAGAAAGTGCATATTTATAAAGGAGAAATCGTTATTTTATATATCAAGTATTGCTAACAACCGTTACTTTTATGTGTTTAAATTTATTGTACTTTAATTATGTGTGTTTTATTTTAATTAAGTATTTGATGTATTTTAGGGGCATCATAGTCATTTCACAATAAACGAGAGATCAAATGGCAAAACGGACATCATTTTTGAACTCAGGACGGTCGAAAACCTTAGGAGGAGTATAAAAGGAAAAATGATACTGTTCACACGTACGGTACTGTTCACATGTACGGTACTATTCACATATACGGATACTGTTGGCGTTACTGTGCAAATAGTGGCGGTTGACTGTACTGTGTAAATAGTGGCTGTTGACTGTATTGTGCAAATAGTGGCGGTTGACTGTACTGTGCAAATAGTGGCTGATGACGTGGCGAAATCCTGAGCGTCCAAACTGTTTTTAATCCGATGGCCATGATTTACTCGATGTAACTATAAAAAGGGGGCCTCCCCCCCCTAATTTAGCACCTCTGAATCCATTTTTAGGGTTCATTTTCTGTAATTCTCTCTCTATCTTGTATTTTCTTCGTATTTTAATAAATTCCTATTTTGCCCCTAGTTCAACTATGAGTGGCTAATTTTCTTTCAAGCTTGGGTCGAAGGTGAAGTCTCAACATGTGTCATGGGCTTGATTTGGTAAATTTATTTTCTCTTCCCCTCTAGTTTTTGTGGATGTTTTGACTTCTCGTCGACAAATAATGCTAATCTTGTCTAGTACTGCCCTGGTTTCACCGGCTCCCTAGTATAAGGTTATTATTATTTGGCACGATAAGCCCTTAGCACCATATTTATTATAGTGTGGTTCATGAGGTGTGGATTTCCCTCTCATGATTTAATTGGTGTTAATATGGAATATTTAGCCCATGATGCATGTTGATACGGATCCAGATACCCAAGTACGTCATTTAATAGATTTACACTTCAATTTATTTCTGCCATTTTATTTCCAATTTCAGAATTTAATCTTGTCATTTTAATTTAAGTTTTAGCATATTTCAAATCATTTCCACCATAAATCCAACCATCCATTTACAGAATTAATTCTATAAATAATTAAAATCCACCTCCTCGTGGGATCGACACTCGCACCATTAAGCTATACTACGATAGATTCGTGCGCTTGCGAGTTCAATAAAATTTGCACAACAGGTATCCCAAGAACAAATCCGTGCGAGCCTTGTTAAGGTCCAAAACGGACAATATTTTGCCAGCTCTAGGTTGGGTCATGACAATATGATATCAGAGTGATTCTCGACCGGAAATGTGCGGATGTTTATGACATCCTACATCGCTTGGGAAGGATTTTGTAAGATGAATAGAACTAAGTTTACGCCAAACCTTTAGGCTTTGTGATTTTGTTTCTAAGAAGCATATGATTGAAGTATCAGAGTAGCACAGCGAAAGTGTGATTTGTTTGCTTGAGTCTTATAAGGATTTATTAGTCATAAGTGATTTTCAGATATGGATTCTTTTGGGCATAACAAAAAAATGAATTTCGAGGACGAAATTCTTTTAAGGGGGGAAGAGTGTAATATCCCAAATCTCCTAAGGGTATTTAAGTCTTTTTAATTTTTAGTTATCCTTTTTACCCTAGTATAAATAGAACAAGATGTCTTTTTTATTATAAGAGAGAGAGAGAGAAAAAGAGAGATCGGTTGAAAAAGAGAGATGGAGAGATAAGAGAGAAAAGAAAAGAAAAAAAAAAGAGAAGAAGAAAGTCTTCTTCTTCTTCTTCTTCTTCTTCTTCTTAGTTTTTGCCATAGACAACACATGGGATCAAGTTGTTATTGTTGGGAAAAATTTTGGAGGTACATTTTAATTATTGGTTTCTATTAAATTGTTGTGGAGAAGCATGATTGTAATAAAAGTAGAAACCTACGATTTTACAGAAATATGCTGACAGTGAATTATTACGAAAATTATAGTACTTTGTATAGATTGATTTTGATTTTGATTTTTGAATATGTTAAACTAGACATCGTCTAGAACGTTTTGAAACTTGTTTCAAGTTAATCGGATAAGATTTCAATTAATTATGATTTTTCAAATTCAAGTTTGAAAACCTGGAAATTTATGATTTCAGTTAATAATGTGAATTACGAAATTATTTTTACTATAGTTAAACTTCTTCAAAATTATGAAATTTGGACCAATGATTTTTATCTATGTCTAGTATGATTCTGGAAATTTTTATGATTTTATGATAAAGAAATAAATTGTTTTGTATTTTTAAAGCAAGTGTGTTCAAAACAGAAAACTGTTTGACAGTATTGATGATGTTTGAAACGTGAATTATTTTCAATAGTTTTTGAAGGAATTATGTTATGAAATTTTTATCAATGAACTTCCAATGTGTCAGCATATGTTCTGTAAAATTTGAGGTTCTTCCAATAAGAGAATAATTTATTAAAAATCGGAGAAATATGGACTGTTATGTTTTGAGGGCCGATTATTGAGGACATTTGAGGTTGAGCTTACGAGTTATTTAAATTGAGATATTTGAGGACATTAGAGTTTATGATTGAGATTTAATTATATCTTATGAGGCGTTATTGATGATTTTAGGTTGATGGTATCAGTACGCATTTGTTACATGAGGATGCCAAGAGGTAAGTAAACTAGACTTTAAAACAAATCACACTAAACAATATATATGTTTGACTTGTGTGAAAACCCTATTTTGATATATATATGGATATGGATTTAGATGTCTCTGCCCATGTGTTGGGCGTGATTATGTACATGGGCATATGTATGTGTGATGGTTCATTATCATGAGTACGAAAATGCATTGAGTTTTCTATGAATGAGAAAGTGGATTTTAGCAAACGAAATTTATATT